>CAVLJG010000003.1:13808113-13976657 GCA_963669975.1 Acanthoscelides obtectus
TGCATCCCCACGGCTAGGCGACCTGTATGTTAAATTTGTATTGATAGGGCAGCGGGTTATGCTATAAATCATATGTCACAGTTTTTGTGCACTGATTGCAACGGTTAGATGATACCAAAAATTTTCATAAATAGGAGATCTTTCCCATTCCGGATCGAACAATCCACCAAAGATGCTTATAATCATGATACCTAGTAAATTTACATGAAAAATTCTCTGTATGTAGGTATATAAGAGCTTTCTTATATTTGTTCATCACTTTGATGATACAACACATCTGCTAAAAATGATCATAATCAGGATAGGAAACTATAACGAATGTCCACTGTATGTAAGAATTTTAAGATACTTCATTTGCAATTTAACAACAGACCATGACGGTGTTCACATTTTTCAAATATTCTTCAAGACGTGTTACACTGGACAACAAATTTTAGTTTTTTAATTGTATCTTGTGGGAAAAGTGCACTTCTTTGTTAATTTTGGGGCGCTGAATCCAAAAATGACAATGAAATAAAAAAATTAGTTGCGGTTTAGAAAAAAAACTTTTTATTTTTAAGGATATATTAAAAAAA
Source organism: Acanthoscelides obtectus (assembly GCA_963669975.1). NCBI lineage: Eukaryota > Metazoa > Arthropoda > Insecta > Coleoptera > Chrysomelidae > Acanthoscelides > Acanthoscelides obtectus. Next base: position 13,808,689 of record CAVLJG010000003.1, read on the forward strand.
GTAACAAGATTCATATACTTATAAGAATCACTATATGCGCTGTCTTTTTGCTGTTCTTTTATGGATCGTTTCTGGAGCATCTCTACCAAGAGTCCAACAGTAGTCTGCAAGCATGGAAGGATTCCACTTTCCCTGGTACCTTTTTTCCATTGTTGAAATATTCTGATGAAAACGTTCGTCGTAATCATCACTTACGGCTCCGCAATTGTCAGGAAAAAGTCCAGGTGTGAGTGTAGGAAATGTATCTTAAGAGACATATTACAGCCCATCTTTTGATACGATGACAGCATATTTTTGACAAGGGTTTTATAGTTGTCAGCTTTTATATTTCCTAAGAAATTAGTGACCACCAGACGGAAGTCATTCCAAGCAGTTTTTTTCAATACCTGTTAAGTGTTTCAAAACTGTGTATCTTCAAAATATTTCGAATCTGTGGCCCAACAAAATACCTTCTTTAACCTTTGCCTCACTTAGTCTTGGAAATTTCTGACGCAGGTATTGAAAACGCTGACCCTATCTCTACTCTAATGCCTTGACAAAGTTTTTCATTAGGCCCAACTTGATATGCAGTGGTGGTAATAAATTTTTTTTCGAAATCTACTAATGGCATATGCTGTACATTTTTTTGACCTGGCTCTAGGAATTGACGAACAGGCCAGTTTGTCTGGTGTAATGAAGTGCCTTTGCCCGACTGTCCCATTCACACAAAAAACAGCAAAACTTTGTGTAGCCTAGCTGCAGCCCAAGTAAAAGTGCAACAACTTTCAAATCGCCACAAATATGCCATTGGTGCTCATCGTATTTTATGCATGTAATAGGTACTTCATATTGTCATATGATTCTTTCATTGTGAACTGCATACCCTACAGGAAGAGATGGTAAATATTTCCAATATGCAATAACACTGCCTTTAAACTCAATGTTGAACTGTCTATAAACAATCTCCATTCTTCTGGGTTATAGTTTATATTTAAAGCCGCCAGTAAGCCGTTAATGTTACTGCAGAAAACCAAGTTATTCTCCATATTGAAAAATGGTTCTAAGTCTTTGTGGCGTTTACGAAAAACACATACCGAAACATCGTCTTCTAACAAGTTCCACTGCTGCAGTCTTGATCCAAGTAACTCTGCCTTACATTTGGAAGTTCTAAATCTCTTACAAGATCATTTAATTCTGACTGTGTTATTTTGTGCGGTTGGTGGCATGACGTGCTCGGTATAAAATCAGGATCTCTTGACGTTGATGGCATATCTTCTTCCTGACGAATCACTCGATCGCCATTGATCTGATTCGTTTCTGATTCGCAAGTGTAGGTTCTGGGGGTTTTGAATAGGATTTTCGTCACTGTGAGGCACAGGTCTCATCGCAGATGGTATGTTGGGTAGTTAATAACCGATTTTTTTTTCTTGGACATACCTGTGGCTTGTCCAACACAAGGTACCATGCAAAAGTTAATCATTAATATGATTTGTAGGCTCTCTCCAAACCATTGGGACAGCAAAGCGCATAGACCGTTTTTTGCCATTTAACCAGCTCCTCAGACTTGAAGCACATGTATTACAGCAGATGTGGGGTGCCCCCCTGTTTGTCTTGCTCACCTCGTTTCCCCCGCCTCCGCTGCTCTGCCTTTGTTCTTCGTGGCGTCCTCGACCGTCTCTGCGCCGCCCCGTCCCCTCCCCCCCCCCGTCCCCCCCCTGCTCTGGATTGTTTCCCCCCTTTCGCGCCATCTTGCCTGCCCGCTGTCGCCCTGCGGCCCCTGGCTCCTCTCCCCTATCCTGTACACGTATGTCTAACGTAACCCTCATGCCGATTACATCATCTTTCCTTGCCGATATAAAAATGTAGCACGTGCATTCTTGTGAATTACAGTATATTAACACTATCACAGCAGGAACACATATAATTACCGTATCTCTAAAACTTGAACTAATATTGAAAAAATAAGTTTCATTCCGGTTTTAGCACATTAAAAATAGTAATATTTTGTTGATTTTATTTAGGATATTTTTTGGCTGTTGATCAGTGAACCTTTCCTCTACCCATTTTGAAAACCTTAACTACCCAAAACCATTTTAAACGTATTCTGACAGCTGTGATTAATAAAACAATTGTCATGGCTTTATTTTTCACAGCCACCTATGCGTTATAGACTTCTTTTGCATTGAAATGAAAATAGGTTGATATGCTGTAATTACAACATGTCTTTTTTTATGCTGCAAATTTGATTAGGGAGTGATAAAGTTGGTGTTTCTACTATATATTATCAAAATATTCATTGTTAATATTTTAAACCTATAACACCGTGCTACATTTTTATTATTTGTGTTTGATAAGGAAAAAACTAAGATTTCAATAGTTGGGCCAACTGAAGTGGGAAGGGGCTCGTATGATTAGACTATAACATATACAGACATACGGACAAAGCGAAACACAGTAAAATAAGTAAGTACATTGGCACAGCCGCAAATGCGGGAGATAATAAATATAAACACACCAGCGAAAAAAATACATAGAGTTATGTAATGAGTATGATCATTAGCGCATGCGGAAACGCGGGACAGACTAAAATAAAAAATAATACGAACATTTACAAAAGGAGAATGCTTTTTTTCTTAGATAGTCTTTGAGTCTGTTGTGAAAAGCAATTTGACAGCTTTTGGCAACACGTTAAAAAATGTAATACCATAAAATTTTTTCCCGTTTCTGGTTTGGTCAGAGCGATGGCTATTAGAGCAAATATCATGTGTATTGTGAGTTTCATACAGTACAAGTTTCTGTGAGTGGAGAAGAGTCTACAATTGCCTTTCACATACGACTACAACAAGCAACTCAAAATGTAAGTGCATGGTAGAGTCGGTATCCCCATTTGACTAACTCAACCTTGCAGGGATCTCTATATTTTAAGCCAAAATGTAACGGATACATCGCTTTTGCATGCCAAAAACTTTTTGCATGTGTGGATAGTGCCTTACACCAAAATTGCATACGTCATTGTGGACTAGAATATGCATAATATTGGTCAATACACTTTGACAGATACTGCGTCTTTAGATGGATAGACATTGAGAAATGGTAGGTAGTGTGGGCCGAGTCCTTCTCACGTATGGTAATGAAAAAAAAGCTTAAATTCGTTATTTACGGATATACGAGTACAGGGTGATTTTATTAAAATTAAAGTCACCAAGTTGTTGCATAAAATTAGAGTTACGGTTGAAAATCCAGGGCCGGAGTCGATATTTTCACTTGCTTGTCTTCTTATCACATCAACACCTTTTGAGCTGACTATTGAAATGTCTATGTACAAAAAAGTCAACGAATAGGTGAATTTCTTTAAACCTAAACTTTCTCCCAACAGCGTCCGCTATTGCCGAGACGTGTTCGTGCAAGAACAAGTCCTCTGTGATCTACCCGAAATGAACTACTTTCTGGCAGAAAGCGCCATTCCTCAAAACCGGATGACCGCTAGGACGCTTTTTGTTCGTTAAGGAACAGTACTGTGTTTTGGAAGTAAATAAACTGTACAAGATGCGATACAAATCGCGCAAGGTAGCAAGTTCTATGGATTGGAGCGACAAATTTGACGAAAAGTGACGTCCGTACTAGTTTCTAGAATGATGTTCTATCAGTAAACATATGGTTATTTATGTATTGCTTATGGATCATTATGCCCAAAAGTCTTCCAAAGTTCTGATAAGATGCATACATTCAAAACCCGCAGTTGTTATTGGTGTTTGTAACTAATTCATAATTAAATTACTGAGAAGCATTCTTTTGCTTTGACAGCACAGGGTATGGAGCTTGTGACACAAAACATTGAACTTGTAAAATTTAGATTGACTTATTTTTTTATACCTGTATTTGGTATGACACTTATATCCCAGGAAAACCGCATTTTTTGTGTAAGTTCAAGGTTCAAAATCTGAGAAAGCTATAGCGCAATATTTTTTGCATATCTACTATTTTCGTTCTTTGACTGCATAATACAGGAAATACAAAATATCCTTAGCCGCGAGAAAAAATAAAACGACAAAAATCAATGAAAATTACTCTTACCGAGGGATGTCTTTTAAGTTTTGCATATAGAAACATAGTAGCCGCGCGGATCGAACGTCAGTACTGAATCTTAACCTCACTCTTTAGTAAAATTAAATTAAAAATTTAACAACACTACAGTGAATTTTTAAGTGTCACCAAGTCATTAGAAAAATTTAACTCAACCGAGAACATTTTCGCGCCATAATTTATTACAACTTTCAGCGATAATTATCGCAACAAGAATACCTTGCTGAGACACTATCTGTTTTCGGCAACGAAGCGCCACATCAGTCGACAACTTCTCGTTGGTATGGAGAATTCAAACGTAGGCGGGTAAATCTTAGCGACGATCCCAGGGTGGGTGCATTAAATACGGCAGTCACCCAGGAAAACGTCGATCCTGTGCGCAAACTCATCATTGAAGATAGACATGTGACATATCGCGAGATTGAGGTGTCCTTGAAGATCTTAAAGACCTCCATTCAAAAAATTTTACATGAAGAATTAGGAGTAAGAAAATTAGTTTCTCCTTGGATACCCTACCTGTTTGACTGAAGAGCAGAAAGCAGCCAGGGTTAATTGGTGTCAAAAAAACGCTTGACCGCTTCAATTCCGGAAACTCAAAAAATGTGTACAGCATTGTTAGTGGTGATGAATCGTGGATTTACTGTTATGAACCAGAAGATAAACGACAGTCGGCTGTTTGGGTGTTCCAAGGTGAAGGAAAGCCAACAAAAGTCATCCGTTCTCGAAGTGTTTCGAAATAGATGGTCGCGACATTTGTGCCAAAAGCGGGTCATATTTCAACAATTCCTCTTAATGAGCAAAGAACTGTTACTGCGGATTGGTATACCACCATTTGTTTGCCAAAAGTCATCAGCGAGCTTCGAAAAATCAACCCCGAAAGAAGAATCCCGATCTAAGTCCTAACGATTTCTTTACTTTCCCGAAAATTAAAAACCACTAGGTGGTCAAAGGTTCCAGTCACCAGAAGAAGCAGTTGACGCATTCAAAAATGCCGTTTTGGATCTGCCAGCAAACGAGTGGAATAAGTGCTTCGAAAACAGATTCGAGCGCATGCAGATGTGTATTTTGTATTTTGAATGGACCTTCATCATTTTTTAAAATAACAGAAAAAGTGAGGATTGGATAACAAAACAAATCCTTGAAGTATCTAGTTGCTACTCAGCGCGATATTTATGCATATCTATTTTGTATCTTTAAATACATCAATAAAGGAAAAACAAACATTATTAGCCGTGAGATAAGAAGAATAACAACAAAAAAACATTGAATATACCCACTGTCCTTCAAATGCACCTTCACCATATTTTAAATAACGAAAAGGTTGATGGATGAATAACAAAGCAAATGGGGGAAGATTTGTGTCTCATGTAGGATAACAATACTGAGCCTTGCATGCGCTAACGCCATTCTGAAGCATCCCGATATTTGATATTCACTTGGAATCCAACCGAAGTTAGATTAGTTAGTTTGGATTTGGAGCAGACGAAGGCAAAGCTCACATACTGAGGCAGTTCAATAAATACAAAAAAGTTGATATCATTTGCTAATCGGATTCACGAGCAATCTAAAACCAAGGTTAAGAGAATTGGCAAAACTTTTCTAGATTTCGATTTTCACTTTAGTAGAGACTACCAACCATGGACAGCTGTTTCATACTTTCGCTTATTTGTTAAATACGAACTGGAACACTGCTTTAAGAGACAGCTTGCTGTTTTCTCTGTCGCAATGGTCGATTCTGGTAATAGATGGCACTTTGTGCTATCTTATTTCGATGTTCATACAACGTTATTGCATGCGAACAGAACTAGGTACACTGCAGTAATTTGAAACGCTGATTTTGAACATCGTCATCAAAATACTAAAGTGTCGCACAGCCCTCTCTGTAATTTTGGGGCCTTTTTTAGATGTTATCGAAAAACTGACATCAGATTCGTTATCTAGGCATCAGATTCAATGAAAAACCGGTTTTTGGTCGAGACTCCAGATACCCAAGAGTTTTTGAAAATATGAATTGAATTGAATTCTAAAGGTTGTCATTATAAGATCTCCAAAAACGACGTTAAGGATGGGATCCATGTTTATATTGTGAGATAATGAGCCTCTTAGAGGCGTTTTAGCGCTCTATTTTGAGGTTATGTTACTAATATCTATATACATCAAATTGTTCATTTCTTTGATTTATATAATCTGTTTTATCAGCCTGAAATTTCCTACAATTCAAAACGAAAACATAACATCGCAATAGGAGAGAGCTGACGCTGACAAGGAACAGGTGAAATCTAGAAATACCCCAGCCTTTCTGACGGAGAGAAATGACTATGAAAATCAAGGAAGCCATAAAGACGTCCTACAATTGTAAGAACGACTAACAATACGGCCCTTAGAGACAGCATAAAAGCTTACAACTGAACAAAAGCCTTTGTAAAATCAAAAGTAACGACGTGAGACTCACCAAAAACTAATATCGGATATCACAAACTATGCTGTCTAATCAGGCGGTGATACTCGGGATATTTTAGAATCTTCCTATCAATGCCCTTTTCCATCACATTTGATTTTGTAGGAAGCACAACTGAGGGCATGTAGTTGTTAGTGTTGGATTTCAATGCTCTTTTAGAGATTGGATCTCTACAATAAACGCCTAGGCAACATTCCAATCAACACACTTCCTCCTCTTTGCTCTTCATTCCCTTTCAACGTTGTTTCCTTTCTTCACCTCGACCCCTAGATTAGATGACGGCATAATTTTTCATATGCATAATGCTGACATTAGAAATTCTTCAACGCATATTCTGCATGTTCCGTAACATTTCAGTTCATCCTTCAATAATTACCAGATACGTTTCATTTTTCATCATTCATTTCACCAATACAATTATTTTTGGAAAGAAAGGCAGCACAAACACCAAGCCCAGCCCTGCTCAAAACTCTCGTAAATCTCCCTCCGTCCTTCGGAATGCGGCAACACCGCGAGCCAATGGCTGTCCCTGCGCCCGATGACGTCACGACGGTCCTCCCGTATTGATCGGGGGGGGCGCGCGTGCGTCCCGTCGCCGCGCCATCTGGCGGCAGAAGCGGGCAACTCGGCAGGAATCTGCCGCCTCCGCAACCGCCACCAAGGCCCGGGAGTTGAGGGGGCGGACCTCACGACCTACGACCTCATCCAGCCGCGATCAACCTATGACATTTCTGAAATTATTATCATGCCATACCTGTACGGGGATTAAAGTTTCAGCATCACTCGTTAGCAGACGCAATTTTTTTATTTCGAAATACGCAAAATTAACGTTTCCCTCCGTGGTTGAGTCAGTATAAAAGTAGTCCAAGCGCAAATTAATGCTTTGTTGTTCTAGAGGGACAAATTGGCAAAAACGCTAGTTAATGGTTGCAGTTTGACTGACAATAGAACGTTTCTACCTGTATGTTTCATGAATGTCCGGTGTCATCAGAAGATGATATATAGTCAACGCCAAACAAAGTGGCGTGCACGTCATCACGATAAAAATTCCCCGACCTAATGCCTAGGTTTCTATCACAAACAATTGCTCTATTGCAGTTTCATATTAATGTGATATATAAATTGTAAAATGGTCGTTACTCTCTTATTATGGTTAATAGTCATATAAACATTGTTATTAAAATATCACATAAGTTGCTTTCTGATAAATTTAGACGCATTATGCGAAATAAAATGTTTTGCAAACGCTCCAATCACTTATCGACATGTAAACGCACTAAACCGATTTCGCAGCGTTGACACATTGTCACCTTGAAACTTATTTAAACTGGGAACTGACATTTGTATTAATTTTGACACTGAATCAATTTGTGGCATTTCAAATCTTTATAAATCCTTTGGCCCCGCATACTGTAAATCAACAACTGTTTGTTTCAAAACAAAATTATTCATTTTACGAGTAGATAAAGGCAATTTTGGTATATAAAGATGCCCAAACAGTTAAATAGTCGGTGTAAGGAACTCGTGGCCTCGTTAATGCACTACTTTGAGCAAGAAAGGGACAACAACGGGCCTTTGTTGCCTTTAAATGCTGTTCAAGAGGTAGGTTACTAATAATTATATGTAATGTATATTAATAATAGTGAAATTTTATTTCATTTTTTGTAGCGTGTTGCTGCTGCTTTAAAAATTAGTTTAAGGACAGTTAGTCGTATTTCCGAAGGTGTGAAAAGAGATGCAAATTTAGAATCGCCCAAGAAAAAGCGGAGTTATATTAAACGTGTAACCAACACAGCGACATTGGATACAAGTGCCATTCGAGAAGTGATCTATAATATGTATCACAAAAGTAAGATCTTATTATAATAACTTATCAGAAATTTGCATTAATTTGTTAACTAAATTATAATGTCATATTACACATGGTTTCAGAAGAACAAGTTACGATACAAACTTTATGGTCTCGATTAAGAGATAGGGCATTATTTGATGGTAGTGCCACGTCTTTAAGGCGGTTGCTTAGAGATCTTGGATTTAAGTGGCTTAAGGACAATCCGCGACGAGGGCTCATGGAACTACCAAGTATAGCTTTGAAAAGGGTGGAATTTCTAAGGCAATACAATCAAGCCAAGGTTGAGGCCTTATACCAGTTTGTCTTCCTCGATGAAACTTGGATATTTCAAAATGGGACCATAGGTCGCTCTTGGCAAAATGGAAACCAAAAAAGCGTGAAAGCTATTAAAACAGATGGTAAAAGGTATGTACTTTTACACAATTTGCACTATAAAATTTAAAACTAATATATTTTAGATACATTATATTACATGCTGGAAATGAAAATGGAGAGATGAACCAGGACAATTTTTTGAAATGGTTTCAACATCAGTTATTAGAAAAATTGGAGAGTCCATCTATGATTATACTGGATAACGACCCTTATCACAGCATGATATTGAACAAAGTGCCCAACAATGCATGGACAAAAAAAAATATCCAAGACTGGTTGACAAATCAAACATACCATTTTTAAACACAATGTTTAAAACAGAGCTATTGAGTATTGTTGCTCGGTACATAATGCTTCTTAATTATATATATTTTGGTCGACAGTTTATATTTCTTTTGTTTATTCCTATTCTTAAAATAACTGCTTTTTTAGAAACAAACCACCTAAAATATACGTGATTGATGAATTGGCGGAACAACATGGGCACAAAGTTCTTCGTCTGCCTCCTTACCATTGTATATTTAACTCTATTGAGTTAATTTGGGCATAGCAAAAGGTTACTATAACAGACATATTGGTAGAGATGGTAACAGTGAAAAAGACTGTTTGGATATGTGGAACGAGGCTCTACAAACGGTTACCCCAGACATGTGGAAAAATAGTGTTCGACATACTGAGCAAGAAATTTTTAAATGGTATGAAAGAGAACGAATTTTTGATCGACCAGACATCGAACCTTTAATAATCAACTTTGAGAGTGATGAAGATTCAGATTCAGACAGCGTTGAAGAAAGAAACTCCGACTAACTTTATTGTACAGAAAAAGCTTACACCAGTAGCTTACCTAATTTTAGAATGCATTTTTCTGTATGAATTCTGTAAAATAAATACCATGCATAAAATTTGGAGGACAGCATTTGGATTTTTATTCAGTACCTTTAAGCAATCAATTAAATATGGTAGTTTCATAGTGTCATCTGATCAATAATTGTCATACTTAATGATTATGCAAGTACAGATCTATAATTTTATTATACTATTATTTTTGTTCTCATTTGAGGTTAATATTGCTTATAAACCTAGATATGTAAATAATAAATTTTATTATTTTACAAAAAGTTTGGCAACAATGTAAATTTTTCAACACACCCACCTTGATGACGTGCACGCCACTTTGTTTGGCGTTGACTATACAAACTTTGCAAAAATTCCATTTTCGTCGTTCATAGTTACAACAGTTTGAAACTTGACCCACTGAGATATTTAGTTCCGCACTCTAAGTTCAAATGTGATCATAAAAAATAAAAGTGACGTGAAGTTCTGTTTGGAGAAGGAAAATGAGCTTAGATTGTTAATCTATGCATCCGATTTACCCATAAGTCCATAAGACAGACACTCAAGTATCTTTTAAATGAGCTAACGAAACTCTGTACATTGGGTAACGTGTTTGAAATACAGGGTGGCGCATCAGCAGATCAGTTTTTTTTTGGAAAAACGCTCAGACCAGTCGATTTTGTTTTCGAGGGGGACACAAGTTTGGCAAAAAATCACGTTAGCACGTGCAGCCCCCTAAGCGGGGGTGACACCAAAATCTTAAATGGAAAGGGGGGGTCGAGTGATACCTTATTTCAAAGGTCTTTCAATTCCCTTTATAATTATATAAAATTAATGTACTTCAGTTCAGTACTTTTGAAGATTTATTGATTTAAAGCTTAAATGAAACTAATACATCATCATTAGTGGAGATCGATACATTTGGCAGCCAAGTAATTTAAAAATGAAGAATGAACTGACCCGTTATGCAAGTAAATGTTGAAAATGGCCACCATGACTCTCCATGCAATAATAAAGATTTTGCTCTAAACGTTGCCGCACATTTTACAATATTTGAGAAATAATTTGAAGGCACTCATTCACAATTCTTGGTCGCAGGTCTTCTAATGGTGTTGGCTGAGTAGCATAAATTTTGCTTTTTAAATGACCCCACATAAAGAAATCCAAAGGTGATAAATCTGGCGATCTTGGGGGCCATTCAATGGCACCTCTTCTACCAATCCATCGATCTGGAAACGTCTGATCTAAATATTGTCGAACACGTAATGCGTAATGTGGTGGGGCACCATCCTGTTGGAACATCAACCTTTCCGCAATGTACCGCCGATCATTCTGATTTTCAATTATGGCTGTTAATGCAGGATCTATGGCGTCTTCCAGTAATTCCAAATACTTTTCACCGGTCAAATTACCAGGTAAGAAAAAAGGACCAACTAAATGATCGCCAAAAATACCAGCCCAAACATTTAATTTTTGTGGCTTCTGTGCATGAACCTCATGATAAATTCTGGGAATAGAATCGGACCAATATCGGCAGTTATGACGATTTACTACGACATTTAAGAAAAAGGAACATTCGTCTGAAAAACAAGTGTTGAATTGAAAATGTTCATCGTTTATAATTCGTTCACTCATATCTTCACAAAATTGTAATCGCCGATCAAAATCGTCTTCATTAAGTTCTTGTACCAGGTGAATTTTATACGGATGAAAACTATGGGCCTTTAGAATCCGTTGAACAGTACGTCGACTAACACCATACACAGTCTCCAATTTGCGGGTACTTAACGTAGGATCAACATAAACTTGCCCTAAAACCCCCACTTCTATTGCTTTGCTCCTTATGGGATTTTCAATGTTGCGTTTTTTATTGGCGACTGACCCAGTTTGCCGAAATTTGGCTACAAGTACTAGAACATATTTTTGATGCACGTTACTGTTCGCTTATTAAATATTTCTGCTGTTCTATTAGCGCACTGATTACTTCCAAAAAATATTTCGATAATTTCAACTCTTTCTGCTGTGGAATATACCATGATTAATTTATGTAATAAAGCGTTACAAGTTATTTTAGCAACAAAGTTTGGTCAAATCAATCGCAAACTATGTACTAAATTCCTATTTAAAATAAGTACGAGATATTTCCTTAACTTTCTTCAAAAAATAACTTTTTTGCCATAAAAAACCGCTCCAATAGCTATTTTCAACAACAAAATGATAAACAAACCATGGGCGTAGTGAAGGAAAGCATTTACTTAGGCCCGTATCGTTAGTCGTCCCTACAATTGTAGTGCGCGTTTATGGCCTCCTTGATTGTCATACTCCTTCCTTTCCTTAAAAAATTTCTAGATTACACTTGTCCCGTGTCAGCGTCAGCGCTCTCCTTCTTTTTAAATTGTAGGAAATTTCAGGCTGATAAAACATGATATAACTCAAAAGCAAGCACAATTTGATGCAAATAGATGTTTGTGACATAACCTCAAAATAGAGTTCTGACACGGAGAAGTAGAAAACTATGACAATCAAGGAGGCCATGAAGGCGCCCTACAATTGTAAGGACGACTGACGATACGGGCCTTATTAAGTAAATTCTTTTAGTCAAATTTCTTCTGAAAGTAGTACAAACTAATCTGAGTACCTATTAAAGTCTAATTTAAGCTTTAAATCAATAAATCTTCAAAACTACTGAACTGGAGCTCATGTATTTTACATCATTATAAACGAAATTGAAAGACCTTTAAAATAAGGTATCACTCTATCCCCCTTTCCATTTAAGATTTTAGGGTTGGTGTCACCCCCGCTCAGGGGGCTGCATGTGTTAACGTGATTTTTTGCCAAACTTGTGTCCTCCTCGAAAACAACTGAGCTGCCAGTAAATGCATCTGTTTCGTTTTCGATGCGCCACCCTGTATAAAGAACAATCGTGGGCATGTCCTCAATAAACGAACACGAGCCGAAATAGGAGAACTGGTATCCTATTTCTGCTCCTGCTCCTTCACAGCGGACATGTCCACGATTGTCCTCTGTTTTCCATCTGTTGCCGCATGAGAACTTGTCTTTCTTTGGGTTTGAAATATGGCCATCAAAGATGCTGGAAAAACTGAAAAAGATCCTTAAACTACTCACTCAGTTTAGCAGAAATTTTATGAGAACCAATTTGACTTGACCAATACCTCTCTTCGTTTCTGCTATTCTATAAGCCGCAATCCGAACAGCCTATCATCAGGCTTTTATCGTAGAATCCACAAAAATGTGTGAAAAACAATTGGTTACCCGGATCGCAGAAACGCGAGGGGATATGAAAATGATACTTCGCTCCCTATATCGATAGCCATACTTCTTGTACTTTATGCTCTCCTAAATTCTTTAAAATATGAAATTTGCACATCTAATCATAAGTTTTTTATCACAGACGGAGATGCTTTCCAGTGGTTTTTCGTTTGAGAGTGATATTCTCACGAACTGGTTTAGGCAGTGTGTATGGGAATACAAAGTACAAAGAACGATTTAGGTGCTGAGCAATATTGAGTTACTCCGAGTAAGTCAATTGCGTCTCTAGAAAGTAGCTAGGATTACAGAAAGACGAAGAGGTGTAGAAATGGCATCTTGCTCTCTGTATCGATGACAGTATATCTTGTAGTTTCTGCGATCCTGATACAAAATGTTTAAAGGCCAAGTTCCACACACCCGGCCATTAATCGTAAGAGCGTCAAAAATATTCGAAAAGCAAATGTCTAGCAAGATCGTAGAAATGCGAGGAGGTACAGAAATGACGTTCTACTCTCGATATCGATGGCAACACCCTTTGTGATTTCTGCGTTCCTCATACAGAATCTTCGAAAGCTAAGAACAACACCCAATAATGAGATTTTTATCCTAGCGTCAAGATTAATATAAGATAGAATTTAACAACAGGGTTACATAAACACGTGTAGGTGTAGAATGATACTTTACACACTCTGTCTTCTTGTTTATGCGATCCTAATACAAATTCTCCAACAAACGAAATATGTATATCCAGACTTTCATCGTAAAGGCGTCAAAATGTTACAAGAAGCAATTTGCTAACCGGAATATCGAAAGACGAGGAGGTATGGAAATAACATTCTGCTGGCAACTCTTTTAGATTCTGCGATCCTGATAAAAAACCTTCAAAAGCCAAGTTCCCAACAAACAATCTTTTACCGTAAAAGTGTCAAAAATATACCAAAGGCAGGATCATAGAAACACCTCCTGCGATATCGATGGCAACACCTCTTGTTGTTTCTTCGATCCTAATACAAATTCTTCAAAAACCAAGGTCCGCACATCCACCCAACAGAGTTCCATCGTCAAAGAGTACAAGTTACACGACAAGCAATTTGCTCACAAAATCACGGAAACGCGAGGTGGTTCCCGATGACGATAACAACACCTCTGCTGGTTTATGCCATCCTAATATAAAAAACTTCTGAATACGAATTCCGCAGATCCATCTATTAAACTTTCACAGTAGATGCATCAAAATTCTACGAGAAGCAATTTGGTAATCGGATCATAGCCAGGCGAGGGGGTATGGAAATGATATACTCCTTTTTATATGGGTGGCAACACCTCTTGCAGTTCTTATGATCCTAATACAAGATCCTCAAAATCCAAGTTCCACATATTCAAGCTTTATCGTAAAAGTGTCAAAAATTATGAAAAGCAATTTGATGCAGAACATAGAAACGCGAGGTGGTACGAAACGACATATTGATGGTAGCACCTCTTGTAATTTCTGCGATCTCAATACAAAATCTTCAAAAGACGAAATTTGCATATCCAGCCATAACAATTTCATAGTGGACACGTCAAAATTTTACGGAAAGCAATTTGCTAAAGGCTCACAGAATCGTGAGAAGGTATGGAAATTACAATCTGCTCCCGGTATCGATGGCAACACCTCTTGTAGTTTCTGCTCAATACAAAATCTTTAGTTTCAATTACCCAGCCTTTTATAGTAAACGCGTCAAAGTTATACGAAAAATACTAACAGAATCGCAAGGAGGCTCTCAATAGGAAGGAATGGTTTCTGCTATCCTAATAGAGGATCTTTAAATGCTAAGACCCGCATATCCAGCCGCGTGATTTTTATCATAGAAGCGTTGAAATTAATTTGAGAAACAATTTTCTAACAGGATTACAGAAACCCCTGGAGGTGTGGAAAAAGTACTCGGTGACGACATCGACGATTCCCGTAAGAGATGTATGTTCAGAGTATCAATATGATTTAAACTATATGAAGAGGGGTTTCCCATTTTTCTTTACAGTAGTCAGATAACTCGGCATTTAGTCCCTGGTTCCACTGCTGCCTCGGTATAAAACGAAGGAGCCTCGGATGAGGAGCTGCTTCCACAATAAAATTTTCTATGCTTGTCTACATTTTTTAAATAATTGATAATGAGGAACAAGGCCCTTTGTAAGCTCCACCATTTATTAAAATAACATGCAAGATATAAGGAAGGCCAAGATAAAAGTTTGCGTACACATTCACTTTTTTTAAAGTAAAATAATAATAAGTAAAATACTCATGTCATAGTGGAGCACCAATTTTGGTGATGCTCACTTATCCGCAGTTATTTAACTAAAAACTCACATATTTTCCTTTTGACCATTACAGCCACTAAAAAGGCGTGATGCGTGAAATAATCATTTCATGCGTGAACTTCCAGGTCAACTAGAATAACCCCAGGTAATCTGAGTGATGATGTCTATTTATATTTTCTACGCAGGTAGCAACTCTCTGTCTGCCCATATACAGGCTGATTCAGAAATACGTGGCAATATTTCTGGAGTAGCGAGTGTAACTTCTAAATCAAGAAAACAAATTATATCTTCGGAAGGGACTCAAAATTTTGAACGCTTTTCTTCGGAAATGTTTGTCGAAATGTTTTGGGGAAAATTGATTTGAGTATTTAATGTGGAATACGTATAAAGAATTTAAAATGCATTTCGCTTTGAAAATATGATGAAATTAGCGGTTTGGCGCGAGTAGGTATAGAAATGGTACTCTCATCCTGATATCTTCTTGTTTCTGCTCTCTGGATACAAAATCTTTGAATACCGAAATCCTGGCATCCAACCATCAGACTTTTATTCTAAAGCCTTCAAACTGTATGAAAACCAATTTGCTATCAGTACAAAAACGTCAAAACCCAAAATCCGCACAGCCAGCCATCAAACTTTCATCATAGAAGCTCCAAAACTGTATAAGAAGAAATCTTCAAAACCCAAAATCCGCACATCCAGCTCTCAGAGTTTCATCACAGAAGCTCCAAAACTGTATAAGAAGAAATTTGCTACCAGGATTACAGAAACGCGAGGAGGTATAGAAATGGTAGTCTGCTTCCGATATCAGTTGCAATTCCTCTCGTCGCTTCTGCTATCCTGATGCAAAATCTTCAAAAGTCGAAGTCCGCGCATCCGTAGTAGCTTTGAAATTGTATGAGAAGCAATTTGCTATCGGAATTACAGAAACGCGAAGAGATATGGAAATGGTACTCCATACTAATGGCAATGCTATACTTCTCGTCGTTTCTGCGATCCTAATACAAAATCTCCAAAACCCAAAATCCGCACATCCAGCCATCAGACTTTCATCATAGAAGCTCCAAAACTGTATAAGAAGAAATTTGCTATAAGGATTTGAGTAAACGGGAGGAGGTATGGAAATGGTACTGTGCTCCCGATATCAGTGTTTATCACCTCTTTTCGCTTCTGCTATCCTGAAACAAAATATTTAAAAGCAGAAATCCAGACATCCAACCCTCAGAGTTTTATAGTAGAACTTTGGGAACTGTATAAAAACCAACTTGCTATTCAGGTTCAGAGAAACGCGAAGAAGTATGGAAACCGTACTCTCATCCTGATATCAATAGCAATGTCTCTCGTCGCTTCTGCTGTCCTGATACAAAATTTTCAAAAGCCGAAATCTGCTCATGCATTCATCAGACCTTCACCGTAAAAGTTTTTTGAAACTGTATGAGAACCAATTTGCTGTCAGGATTACAGAAACGTGATGAGGTATAGAAACGGTACTATGCTTCCGATATCGATGGGAGCAGCTCTAGTCGTTTCTGCGATCCTAATACAAAATCTTCAAATCCCAAAATCCGACATCCAGCCATCAGACTTTCATCATAAAAGCTCCAAAACTGTATAAGAAGAAATTTGATATAAGGATTTGAGAAACGGGAGGAGGTATGAAAATGTTACTGTGCTCCCGATGTCAGTGTTCATCACCTCTCGTCGCTTCTACTATCCTGATACAAAATATTCAAAAGCCGAAATCCTGACATTCAACCCTGAGTTTTATAGTAGAACTTTGGGAACTGTATAAAAACCAACTTGCTATCAGGTTCACAGAAACGCGAAGAAGTATGGAAACAAACCGTACTCTCATCCTGATATCAATAGCAATGTCTCTCGTTTACAGAAAGGCGAGGAGGTATGGAAATGGTATTCTGCTTCCGATATCAATGAGAGCACCTGTAGTGGTTTCTGCAATCCTAATAGAAAATCATCCAACACCAAAATCCGCACAGCCAGCCATCAGACTTTCATCATAGAAGCTCCGAAACTGTATAAGAAGAAATTTGCTATAAGGATTTGAGAAACGGGAGGAGGTATGGAAATGGTACTGTGCTCTCGATATCAGTGTTTATCACCTCTTTTCCCTTCTGCTATCCTAATACAAAATATTTAAAAACCGAAATCCAGACATCCAACCCTCAGAGTTTTATAGTAGAACTTTGGGAACTATATAAAAACCAACTTGCTATTCAGGTTCAGAGAAACGCGAAGAAGTATGGAAACCGTACTCTCATCCTGATATCAATAGCAATGTCTCTCGTCGCTTCTGCTGTCCTGATACAAGATTTTCAAAAGCCGAAATCCGCTCATGCAATCATCAGACCTTTACCGTAAAAGTTTTGAAACTGTATGAGAACCAATTTGCTGTCAGGATTACAGAAACGCGAAGAGGTATAGAAACGGTACTATGCTCCCGATATCGATGAGAGCAGCTCTAGTCGTTTCTGCGATCCTAATACAAAATCTTCAAAACCCAAAATCCGCACGTCCAGCGCTCAGAGTTTTATCACAGAAGCTCCAAAACTGTATAAGAAGAAATTTGCTATGAGGATTTGAGAAACGGTATGAGGTATGGAAATGGTACTGTGCTCCCGATATCAGTGTTTATCACCTCTTTTCGCTTCTGCTATCCTGATACAAAATATTTAAAAGCCGAAATCCAGACATCTAACCCTCAGGGTGTTATAGTAGAACTTTGGGAACTGTATAAAAACCAACTTGCTATCAGGTTCACAGAAACGCAAAGAAGTATGGAAACAAACCGTACTCTCATCCTGATATCAATAGCAATGTCTCGCGTCGCTTCTGCTGTCCTGATACAAGATTTTCAAAAGCCGAAATCCGCTCATGCAATCATCAGACCTTTACCGTAAAAGTTTTGAAACTGTATGAGAACCAATTTGCTGTCAGGATTACAGAAACGCGAAGAGGTATAGAAACGGCACTATGCTCCCGATATCGATGAGAGCAGCTCTAGTCGTTTCTACGATCCTAATACAAAATCTTCAAAACCCAAAATCCGCACGTCCAGCGCTCAGAGTTTCATCACAGAAGCTCCAAAACTGTATAAGAAGAAATTTGCTACCAGGATTACAGAAAGACGAGGAGGTATGGAAATGGTATTCTGCTTCCGATATCAATGAGAGCACCTGTAGTGGTTTCTGCAATCCTAATAGAAAATCATCCAACACCAAAATCCGCACAGCCAGCCATCAGACTTTCATCATAGAAGCTCCTAAACTGTATAAGAAGAAATTTGCTATAAGGATTTGAGAAACGGGAGGAGGTATAGAAATGATACTGTGCTCCCGATATCAGTGTTGAACACCTCTCGTTGCTTCTGCTATCCTGATACAAAATATTCAAAAGCCGAAACCCTGAGTTTTATAGTAGAACCTTGGGAACTGTATAAAAACCAACTTGCTATCAGGATCATAGAAACGCAAAGAAGTATGGAGACCGTACTCTCTATCCCGATATCGATAAGAGCAGCTCTAGTCTTTTCTGCGATCCTAATAAGAGTTTCATCACAGAAGCTCCGAAACGGTATAAGAAGAAATTTGCTACCAGGATTACAGACACGCAAGGAGGTATAGAAATGGAACTCTGCTTCCGATATCAATGGTAGCTCCTCTCGTCGCTTCTGCTATCCTGATACAAAATATTCAAAAGCCGAAATCCGCACATCCGTAGCACATTCAGCCATCAAACTTTCATTATAGCAGCTCCAAAACTGTATAAGAAGAAATTTGCTACCAGGATTGCTGAAACGCGAGGAGGTATGGAAATGGTACTCTGCTTCCGATATCAATGGTAATGCCTCTTGTCGATTCTGCTATCCTGATACAAAGTCTTCATAAGCCGAAATCAGTACAATCCAGCAATCAGATTTTTATCGTAAAAGCGTTAAAATTGTATAAGGAGCATTTCTGTAACAGGGTCGCGGAAAAGCGAAGATTTTATGGAGTTGACATTCCGCTCCAGATATCTGGGATCCTGATTCAGAACCTTCAACAGTCGAAATCTACATATCCAGCCATGAAACTTTTATGAAGCAATGTGCTATCAGTAACGTTTGCGAAGTGAAGGAAAGAAAACATAAAGCAGATGTAAAGTGTATATTTTTATTATCTCAATATTTAAAATTTTACAAAATCCATTCTTATTGTAAAATATAAAACAAATACTAAAACTACACAACAAGTAATTCGCCGAGGAAACAAATTCCTCCCCGACCAAAAATACAAAATAACTATATTTCCATAAATACATAGACCTATGAAATATTTAGTGATATAAAATTTTGTCATCTACAAATCTGTATTTACACAATAATTTAGATGCTATTTTGCACATGCAAGAACATAATGCAGAATCCTCAACTTATCTGCAAAGACATGAAGAAATATTTACATAAGAAAGACCCAGCCATCTAGTGATTTTGTCATTTTGGCTGTGCAAGGTATTTTATATTTACAAACAACCAATCAGCAATTAATACTAACCCTTTTAGCATCACCATTGATTTTTTTTCGAAAAATTGAAGAGTCTGCTTAAATTCTTCAATATAATAGGTGACAAAGAACAGTGGTATTACTTCTAGGGCAGAAATAATTCAGCACGTTCTTGAACGTGGACACTTTTTGAATCTCACGCAGGCATTTTTTAAATGTTAGTTTTAAATGAAATGTCTCGAGTTTATGTAAAGTGGTTCCAATTACAGAAAATCAGGTTTGAAAATATTTAATATAAAATCGGAACTCTTTATGACACTTTTGGATGTAATTTCTGCTCTAGAAACATTTCAATCATTTTCCCACTTTAATTATTAAAACATGGCGCAAAGTACACCAAAGAAGAATATATAGAGATGTTATATGTACATTTTTATAAATAATTTCCATACGCGATGATATTTTTGCACATGAATTCAGATAAATCGTGTTCATACATCTGAAATTAAATCACAATTGGTATAAACTACTTTTTTATAGTACGCTAAATGCTGTCTTTGTATTTGTTACGGTTCTATTAATTATCTGAGGGTATTTCCTAAAACTATGATTTTACTTGTGCTGGAGTTGAATAAGGACATGTGAGACTTATTCAAATTGATCAAAGCATGATGAATCAAGCATTAGACACCACTACAATTGTGAATATCAGTCAATCAATATTTAAGGACGACTTACCTTTGCTGCATCTCAATAATCATTTAGGAATATATTAAAACAAGAAGCTTCAACAATTCTTCAATCTTCATTGTCAATAAACCTCCAGAATAATTATTAGTGCTTTAGTGACTGGTATTCTGTTTTCGAAAGATGATCGATATCTCCCCAAACGTTTTAAAAATCAATATTGATTCAATAAGTTTCGACAAAAAATTCTCGATTCTTTTCAGGTACGTTTTTTCTAAGTGATGTCCCAAACGTAATTAAACTATTACACGCGGTACGAAATAAAAATAAATATTATATAAAAATAGAAAAATCAATCACATTTTTTATCCCATCAAGAAACACAGTGTACGTTTTCAGACCTCTTCGCAGAATTACAAATTTAATGACACTATCTAGAATTTTCGAAAAAAAAATAGAAGATATTTGTTAGTGTGATCACTATAATACATATTAATTTATCTAAATCCTAAGCACGAGACCTAATAATCACAAACAGCATCTTTCTCTAAATTTAAGATAGTGCAAAAAGACACACTGGGAAAATCCTAACCAAGTTACTTACACTTAGAATATTGTGAGATCCAACATTGCATCAAAGTAATAATATTCGTAGAATTAATCGCATAGTAAACGAAGATTTGGATATCTTTTACAATTTTGATTTAATCTTATGCAAATCTGCATTTATTTCCAAATATACATTTTTTAATATATTTTTTTCGATGCTTAAACTAATCGATAGCACTTCAAATTACAAATAACTTAATCCTCCTGCACTACCTCTTATGTTCAGTCATTGCCCAATTTTTATCTATCAACTATAAACCGGATTTACAAAGTTTCCTCAATGTGACACGTCCCTTTTTTTAGTTTTTTTTCAATTTCCTGTTTGCAACAGTATTCTAAATCCTTTTCATCTGATAATTTCATGGTGTGTAACAATGTTTTCATTCAAAAAATGCATTTTTTGTGTATTTTATAGTGCATTTTTTTCTTCAATCGGAACTTGTTAACAAATACAGCTCTGAAACTATGTGTGAATATTCCTCTTTTATGGAAGAATGAAACGAGTGATTACTTTTATTCTTATCACTTTTCCTTTTCGAAAAATCTTCATTATCTTGAAAACTCAACTTGCTCCGAGACGATACATTAACGTAAATAATCAACGGAGAATACAAAAAAACATACATATTCCCCATTATGCGTAGTTGTACAAAAGTACGGAAAGAAACGAACTGCCAATAGGCCGATAACACTGGTATATCGGTATCGGCAAAAATCCAATATTAACCTGAAGATAGCCAACCTAATATCGGGTGTTTTTTTTCGAGGTATAGAACTTTAAGTTGGCATTATTTTTGACGACCGATTTGACAGCTGTCAAGTGATTTCTTCTCAGTTTGGTTTGGCAATTCATCATGAATAGACTCACGCTTGAACAACGCTTGCAAATTGTGCAGTTTTATTTCGAAAATAATGGTTCTGTGCGGAACACGTATCGCGCACTACGTCCATTTTATCGTCGACTAAATCGTCCATCAGAGCAGTTAATTCGATTAACCATGGAACGTTTTCGCAGCACGTTTACTCTAATTGATAACTCGCATACCCAGAAACGCCGGACGGTGCGTACAGAAGAAGCTGTTCCTACTGTAGAGCGTAGCATTGAGGCAGGCCCGAACGAGTCCATCCGCCATCGAGCACAGGAATTGGGTCTGTGTCCATCCACTTTATGGAAGATTTTGCGGAAGGATCTTGGTTTGCGTGCTTACAAAATCCAACTTGTGCAAGAATTGAAGCCAAACGATCATCAAGCAAGGCGTAGACTCGTTGAATGGGCCCAAAACGAGAATGCCGTTGTTCCTGATTTTCATAAGCCAATTTTGTTTAGCGATGAAGTGCACTTCTGGTTGAATATCTACGTCAACAAACAAAACTGCCGCATTCGGAGTGAAGCTAATCCTCAAGTCTATGTCGAAACACCGTTACATCCAGAAAAACTGACTGTTTGGTGCACTTTATGGGCTGGTGGAATCATTGGTCCATACTTCTTCAAAAACTATGATGATTACTAACTTTCATTCCTGAATTGAACAATCATGATGTCCAGGAGCTGTGGTTCCAACAAGACGGCGTAACATGTCACACAGCTCGTGCTACAATCGATTTATTGAAAGAAACGTTTAGTGACCGCCTAATTTCACGTTTTGGACCTGTGAATTGGCCTCCAAGATCTTGTGATTTAACACCGCTAGACTATTTTCTGTGTGGCTATGTAAAGTCATTGGTCTATGCGGATAATCCACAAACGCTTGACCATTTGGAAGACAACATTCGCCATGTTATTGCCGATATACGGCCACAAATGTTGGAAAAAGTCATCGAAAATTGGACGTCCAGATTGGACTACATCCGAGCCAGCCGTGGCAGTCATATGCCAGAAATCATATTTAAAATGTAATGCCACAAGATTATCTTTCGAATAAAAAAAAATGCATGTCAATCGAATAATCCATCGTTATTACACCCGTTACTATATTCCCACTTCCAAAAAATTATCCGAGATGAAATAAGTCACCGCAGCGTCATCTATGAGAATTTGTTACAGCTATGCCACATCCAACTATATCATCATAAGTCGCCTATTTAGCTACACCTCCATCTATGAGATCCTAACCTTTTCAAATTAGATTTCCAATTAGTACGACGAAGGGAAACAAAGCTGTAAGAAATTTTCATAGATGATGCTATGGATCTCAGTTCGTCGCAGATGATTCTTTAAACCCCGAAAAATAGTATCAGGTTGACTATCCCCACATAGAATGCTTTGATCAAATATACATGTGGTCCTGGACTGTGTTGCATTTATAGAAAACAGTTTTTTTGAGGCTTACAAGCCATCCGAAGGACCCTTATTTCTATTCTCAATCGCAGGCATCATAGAATCCATAGTCAACTCATTCTTTTATCTGTAATAATTTTTTCTTGTGAGCGCTACACTGCTAAGGGACAAGGAGAACAATCAACAGAAACTGGGCATTGTTCTGTTACCTTTCGAAGAATTCTTTGACGTTCCCTCGCTCGCCTAAAAATCCTCTTGATAAAAAACAGCGCAGCCTCGCTGTCGTCCACCAGTCTCATCTCTAAATACAAAGCTATTAGGCGCATTTACTGTTTTGATGTTTGCATTCACCAACTTATATGATAAAAAATACGAAAGCTGCCAGAAAGTGTTTGTCTATTAGTTATTGTATGGCCTCGTTTTCAAGCAATGGCCTCCTGGAAAATCAATATCATCCCATTTTTAAGCTGTTGTTTCTTGTTGTGGCAATGGCAACTATTCTCAATGACAGGCAGAGAGCTTTGTTCTTGTTGTTCTGTCTGTTTATGGCAATGATAACGTTACCAAAGCACCGAAGTGACAATATTATCTCGATGGATAGAAGCTATTGTCTTACTTCGATTTTCTCATACCGCGAACGTATTCTCCTTCTCATTTTCCTAAACTCAACCTAACCACCTCCTCAATGCACCAATACATCCTTTGCAGGTTCTGCCTCAGTCCCCGTCGCATTCGACTGTCTCGTAGGGCTCAATAGCTCCCGCTTGTCCCTGTCCCTCTCCCTACCGGGCCTGAAAGTCTCTAACAGGGCCTGCACTCTGTCCTCCGTGGGTTCCCATCTTTGATGTCCCGAGGTGTTTTGCAGCCATACGATCACTGTACCGTGTGGTGAACGTACGTTCAGTTCTGTCCTGTAACAATATATTGTTTCAGGTCAAGATATCTAAGCTTCCCGAAAAAAAACATAGGTATGAATGAATAATGAAAAGTCCCCTCATCAAGTTGGAATGACCACTTTTGGAAGTATATTAAAAAAAAAACTCGTGTAAAAGTGTTGTAGTGGATGAAAAAAAAACTATAAATGAGGTCTTATATGTACAGTAATGGACAAAAGTATATAGACAAATTAATATTGTGCTGCATTTCTTTTTTAACTTGTTTTATTAATACACCAACCTGTATACATAATTCGTTATAGCATAATACTCACTTATACATAAATAAATTCATTAGACTCCCTTCAATAAAAAATTAATTGATAAAAACTGGAACTATGAAAAAAGAAGCAAAGTTCATTGAATTATAGAAAACCAACGATGTTTGTGTCAATATTTTGTAACATAACCATTATTATCAATCGCCGTCTGGCATCGTCCCGGCATAGATTGTAGAAGTTTCTTGATATAAGATTCATCAATCTGTCTCCACGTTTGCTCTAAAGCGGCAAAAAGTTCATCCTTGTTTGAATAATTTTTATCTGGTATTTGCTTATCTAAGAATTCCCATAGATTTTCAATGGGGAGACTGTGATGGCCATTTGAGAACTGGTATTTTATCATACAGAAAGAATTTCTTTGCGAGATTTGAAGTGTGCTTCGGGTCATTATCTTGCTGGAAGATTGATCTTAAGGGCATATTGTCTTACATATAGGGTAACATGACATGCTTTAGTATGTCTGTGTATACAAAGTTATCCATAATGCCATCTATTCTATGTAAAGGTCCCATCCCAAACCCCGAAAAGCACCCCAAACCATAACAGACCCGCCTCCATGTTTGACAGTGGGCAAATAACTATATTGAAGTACGGGTAAGATATAGGGTGTTTCAGTTTATTGTTGCATAACTTTAAGATTCGATAGAACTTTTAAAATTAATGCATAAAGTCTATATAAACATGGATCGAAAAATGCGTGTCTTCCGAAATACAGGGTGTTTAAATTTACTTTCTAAAATAGTTTTTTTTTAAATATTTCGAACAATATTTGATGTATGACAGTGAAAATTGGTATACAAGGGTTTTTTGGTACGACAAAACGAACCATACTGTACCTGTAGTGTATTAAAATGACCGAAAAATTTTATTAGTGCAGTTTTTTGCTTTTTGAATAAAAAAACTGATTCTTCGCACTTTTCAACATAAAAAAGCCCTCTTGTGAATTTTCGTTATAGTTAGCCGTTTTTGAGATATTTCGATTTTCAAGGTTCGATGCATTTTTAATTATTTATGATAAAATAACGTTAAAAAGTCAGTATCTCGATCATTTTTAGAAATAGGCTGTGGCTGCAAATATTTTTGAAATTGAAAGCAGAATAAGGTTAAACGTCAATTAGTTGACAGTTAGTTTTGTTGTCTGTTGAAACCTGAAACGTTTTTTTGCAATTGTGAATGCACGAAATTTTTTTTCTTTTACCTGTTTTTTTTTGTAAGTTTTATAAAAATGGCATTTTTATTCTCCAATCAAGAGTTAGCGGATATTCATTTTGTGTATGGCTTTGTAAATGGAAACGCAGCAGAAGCAGCCAGAGAATACGCACGAAGATTTCCAAACAGACGACATCCAACTCGCTCAGTATTTGTAAGAGTGCATCGCCAAATAATTGAAAATGGTTTTGGAAATCTCCTAAGGGATCAAAACATAAATGTTCGTCTGCGCAGATTTCTGGTGCCTTGGGAATTTCAGCAAGCCATGTTCACCGTGTTCTTAGAAATGACCATAGACGTCCTTACCATTTGCAACCTGTGCAAGGACTACAGCCATGGGACGGAGAACGAAGAATCACATTTTGTCAGTGGATTCTTGATAGAACTGATAATTATAGGGAGTTTTTAAGTAACGTTTTATCGACCGATGAGTCATGCTTCACTAGACGTGGAGTGGTAAATTTTCATAATCTACATATTTGGTCGCATGAAAATCCGCATGCAGTTCGGGAAAGAAATTTTTAGCATGAATTTAGTGTGAACGTGTGGATTGGTATCTACCGTAATCGACTATTTGGACCCTACCTTTTGCCTGCAAGGTTAAATGCTGCGACCTTCTTGGAATTTTTAAAGGCTGAACATGAAAATATGTGGGATGATGCTATGTTAGATTTAAGAAGATTGGCCTGGTTCCAGCTCGATGGTTGTCCAGCTCATTATTCGAGAATAGTTAGAAACTGGCTGGACGAAAATTATCCAGAAAGATGAATCGGCCGTGGAGGACCGGTCGCCTGGCCTCCACGATCCCCTGACCTAAATCCATTATATTTCTTTGTGTGGGGATTTCTAAAAGAAAAAGTGTACCAGATTCCCGTAACCACAAGAGATATGCTAATAGACAGACTCAGGAATGCAATGTTCTTATTTAATAATGTATACCACGTTAAATCATTCGTGATGTATGTGTATGAAAATGGGGGTTCAAGCTATTGTTTGGCATACCTACATTTAGTTGTTAGTAATTTTGCAAAAAATAGACAAATTAATCGTTTTTGTGTTATTTTTAATTTGAAATACGTCAGTTTTATTGCAAGATTTTTTGCAACTGTTCGTTAATTCGATCGTAATATTGTTGATACGATTCTTTATTAAGCTGGTGCATGCGAGAGAGTTCGTAAGCTAAGCATGACTCGTTCCTTCTATCTCCGAATCTGTTAATAAGTATATCTTTGACGTCTTTCCAGGTAACCCAAGAACTGTTATTCAACCAATCCCTAGCCTCACCTTTAATTTTTGCAATAATATTATGAAGAAGTAGCTTGTTGAACACACAATTGGGATCTGGTTTTTTAAGTAGCTGTATAAATTGATCCCCTTTCGTTATAAAGTCTAAAAGATCCTTGGTGCCACCAAAATAATCAGGCACAATATCTTTAGCAAGAGACAACTCTAGATTAGTAATTTCCGAAGTCATGACTGGTGAATCAAGAGCAAATTCACGACGTCTTTCTGAATCTGATTGATCCGATTCGCTATCAGAATGATAAAAAGGCATATAAAATTATTAGAGCCACCAAAACTTCAATAGCCAATATCACAGAAATTACAAAAATAAGATAATATATAATATAGAAATAGAAATATTCACTAAATAGGTATTAATTGTCTATGAAAAAGCGACACTGAAATGTTTCAAATTAGCAACAAAAATGTTCAAAAACTTACAGTAACAAGATCACACACTGAAAATCCATGAAAGGCGCGGTTTTCTGTCTTCTTCTTTTTCTCTGTTTCGGCTCCACTAGCTTCTACAGTAGACTGGCTATACTGCTACAGTTGCTGCACACCCTCCTAGTAGTGTCGGACTTACTACTAACTTTTTGGGAGTTCTGGAACTTCAGGCCGTGGCCCAGTGCTAATGGTCCTCAGTACTTTCACTCGGTTGCTTATTACTGGCTAGGATCCCTCCAAGAACATTGAAAGTTCGCGTGCCTTTTCGTTTAACTGGTGATTTCGGCTTGCCGATAATCTGCTCGATTGCCTCGAATTCGGACGCCGAAGGAACACGTTTCACGTTTCGCGACACGCTGAGGGATCCCGGTTGAGCCCCCAGTTAAATTACTGATACCGAGATTGATGTTTTAAAAAAAAAAACTTCATTTCCAAAATCGGTACAGAGTGACTTCTAGAGAAACCTTGTCACGTAGGTACGTAAAACAAGACGGTCAAACCAAAAGTGACGAGATTTCCTAACATATGAATCTAGCATGGTATACAAGAAATATGATATGATAAAGAAAACGATGTTAACATGAGAACTAGCAAGGCGCGAGATAACATTCTTGAGCGCCGCGTCATTGCTCGTGAGAAATCAAGTGCCTACTAAGTAAATTATAATTTTATATAATGTACAGGGTGAGCATGGACATAACTCCTCCCTCCTTAAACTCTTAGAACGTCCTCGTTCTTATCAGACTCAACTTCATTTTTCTTTTGAGATAATTTTTGCCTTTTACACAAACGTGATTTTAATACAAGTATAATTAATATCGTAACGACTATCCCTATTATAAGAAAACTATTGACATGAGAATGATAGTTGTTAAACTTAACTGGTGCAACCTCTTTCATTTTATCTAAATTTTCCTTGATATCAGAAAAATCGTTACTAGTAATATGGAAAGTATCTATCGTGTGTGTTGGCTTTAATGTAAAGTCAGAAATATTGAAATCCATCATTTATAACCAGTGTGCAGTTACTACTTAAAATATAATTACCAATTAGATTAAAAGGCTTGATTTCGCCATCGCATTTTTCGAAAACAGTGATTCTGATGTTGCTAGAAAATAATACTGCCTCATCACTCTCGAGCAAATATGTTAAGCTTAAAAAGTTTTTAGCCTGTACAATGCTACATTGATCAATTGATCGAGGCGTACATTTTTGATTAGTCGAAGTTTCACAAATAAATCGATTCATGGATCTTTTACATTGCTTAGGACAACTTTTAATCGATACATCGTTATACAAAAAATATTCATGTTGGAATAGTACTAACATGGTGTTACTGTTTAACAAGGGATATAATGAAATAAGGCCTTATTTGAATAATGCTATACCACGTTCAATCATTCGTAGATGTATTGTGTATTGAACAATTGGGTTTACATTTCGAGCAACTACTTTAGATTTTGTATGTTTGTCCTAACTATCCAATAGCATTTTAGTTGTAAATAGTTAATTTAATTTGTTAAAAATAATATTGGAAAATTAAACAAATTAATATTCTGTTTTTTTGTGTTTATTTGGAGTTAGGAATTATTGCTGTGTTTAAACACACAATCTAAACGATCATCTTAATTACTTGTAATGCCCAAATCGAAAATGTAAAAAAATATTATTTTCCCATAAATAATTAAAAATGCATCGAACCTTAAAAATCGAAATATCTCAAAAACGGCTAACTATAACGAAAATTCACAAGAGAGCTTTTTTATGTTGAAAAGTGCGAAGAATCAGTTTTTTTATTCAAAAAGCAAAAAATTGCACTAAAAAAAATTTTCGGTCATTTTAATACACTACAGGTACAGTAGAGAGCGCCCTCCAGCGGCTACAGTAAAACTATGCCCATGGTTCGTTTTGTCGTACCAAAAAACCCTTGTATACCAATTTTCACTGTTATACATCAAATATTGTTCGAAATATTTAAAAAAGTAAATTTAAACACCCTGTATTTCGGAAGCCACGCATTTTTCGCCCCATGTTTATATAGACTTTATGCATTAATTTTAAAAGTTCTATCGAATCTTAAAGTTATGCAACAATAAACTGAAACACCCTGTATAGAAATAAATATGTGCTGCGATCTGTAACCGCACTACGGCGGTTAAGGGTTAAACAAACAATCATCTAACTATTCTGGTACTTACTTATTCAAGACATGTTGAAACCCATGCCTGAACTCATGCTCGTACGCCGGTATAGTCACTTGCTTCCTCTTGAACTGACTCGACTCTAACCTCACAAGCGCTGTCGGCGTGGGTTCCCTGTAATCTGGAACCAGCACCACGAAACTCAGAGGTTCCGGACTATCTGACAACAGTCGTTCCATGTGATTCACTGAAGCTTCCATTAGCTCTTCGCAGTAAGGCGGATGGCAGACGAACGAACCCGATACTGCTTTCAGTTTCAAGAACGATCTGCAAGGATATGTTGAGAATGAGGAAAGTGTTGATCAAGATAGGTAAATACTAAGGATGCAGGATGTCAGGATATATCGGTGAGACTCGGATATGCAGGACTTGGAATTTAACTGGAAAGGTAAGTAATGGTGTGGTCGAGTTTTTTCATCACAACTTGCACTTTATCAATATCCGCACGGGTATTACGCATCTCGAAAAGTGACATTTCGTCGGTTTTTTAATAACAAATGAAGAAGCAATAGCAGATCGAATGAATACCTATTTCATAGAAAGTGTCAACGACATTGTAAAATCAATTATTGACGGGGATCCCAAGCAATGCCCCATTAGCTCAGATTATAATGAGTGCGTTTAGAACAATAAACATTAATCGTCTCAAGAAGATTATATCAAAAATTAAATCAAATCAAAATAAGAGTGAGATTTTATCTAAAGGTGCTTAATGAAAGTTTTGATTTTATTGGAGCAAGAATATTAATCCTGATAGATTACTGTTTAAAATATGGCGAATTTCCAACAAAACTGAAGTGTTCTACCATAACTCCTGTTTCTAAAGTTAAGAATTTTGAGTTGTACACCAATATGCGGCCAATAAATGTTCTGCCAGATGTTGAAAAAGTTTTTGAAGAAATTATTTACGAACAGATCATCGAATCTATTGAGGGAAATAACATTTTAACCAAATTTCAAGCTGGATTCAGAAAGAAACACTCAACTGAAAAGCAACATTAATGGTTTTAGAGGACTGGAGGAGAAAAAACAAATTACATTTTATAGGGCTTCTCATAGTCTTGGTACCTATTCCAAGAAAATAGTTTATAATACAATTATTCTACTGCGTTTACTATATTGTTCAACTATCTTGTGCACTACTAATGAAGCCGTTTTCTCAAAATTACAAGTCTTGCAAAATAAAACTATGATAATAATATTGAATAAAAATAAGTACATCAAAATAAAATCTATGTTAAGAATTGCAGTGGTTGAATATAAAAAATTTCATATCATATTTGGTTCTTATTTTTATATTTAAAATAAAAAATCATCTTTGGCCAGAACATTTAGAACACTACATACAATTGAATAATCATTACCACAATTATTATACAAGAGGAAATATAGATTTTTCATTTACAAAATTGCAATAGTAATATAACTAGCAAATCAATATTTGTGAAAGGATTACTTGAATTCAATAAACTAAATAATGATATAAAGTCTACTTGTAATTTAAAAATATTTAAAAGAAAATTAAAGGAATATTTCATGGACAATGAAAATTCTTATAGATGCAAATTTTGTTTTTTGTTTAATGAATGTCTGTATGTTATGTAATTGTTTAGTTTTTTAGAAGAATGTAATTGTAGCAATTATGCTAAATAAATCATAAACAAACAAACAAAATTTCGTAGGTTTTTTGTGACATTTCCTAGGTTTTTCTACAAGATATTGTACACTTGTTGTACGTGTTGCTTAAACGTCAGCGAACGGCGATCATAGCGAGCAAACGTGGAATGAACTATTTGCACAATAAAAATTACCAAGTCTGCAACAAGACAGTTCATTTTTTTTTGACGTTTTTTTAAGTTTTTTACATAACACCCTTGCCGATCCAGATTCAAACTTACCCCCTGCTTCCAAAGTACGAGTCACAATCTGCGAAGGCCGAGCAATACTGCCTGAAGTAACAGCTCAATGGCGAAGCGAAACATTCAAAAGTGACGCCGAAAGCCCTGTTGAGACACTCCAGAGCTGCCACTGGAAGGGCTCGTTGCGTCTCGTGCGAATCGGCACTGGAAGTGGACGAGGAAGGGTAGACGCCCATGAAGGTGGCGTACCTTTTTAGTACGCACCACACCCTAGGGATGAACAGCTCGAATTTTCTGTCGTCGAAGCAGTTGTGCCTGTACAGATGCTCCTGGAACAAGAAGAATGGATGGATATTCATCTACTATCTGATCAGGGCTGAATATAAAAAAAAAGAATTCTCAAACGTGTCAATATATCCTATATTCTCAGTGCTCTCGAGATTCTCTAGATCCTCCAGATTCGCAAGATTCAGTTGTCAGGAATCTCGAGATTCTCAAAATTTCTAGAAACAACGAACATTTCTAAATTTTCTTTTTTTTTCAATAAATCGTCATTTTTTTATCTTCATAAATTTGTACTAAATTTTTCCTTAAATATGGCAATAATCAACTTTAAAACAAATTATTTCCATTATTTTTCTCTATTTGCCCAAAAATATTTGTTATCAGTCCAAAAATTTGATGGTGTCTGTCTTGTGTATCAAATCATTCAAATTTATAAAAGGGAGGATTTGAAAGTGATACATTTTGGCTTATTAACACTGAAACTCAAATAATTATTCGGTTCTCAGGAATCTCAAGATTCTTAAAATTTCTGAAACTCTGAAGAGCCTTGAAACAACGAACATTTATAAAATTTCGATATGTCTCAACATTATGGAAGTTCCGGAAATTCTAAAAGCTCTTAAAAGAGGTAGTTGAAGTAAATTTGAGATTTCTGAAAATCCAAAAAATTCTAAGAATTTGCAAAATTTTGAATTTCATTCAGATTCTCGTTATGATTATTAAAAGCTCAAAGATTCTGAGAATAGTGAAAGTTCTTAAAACCTATGAATGAAAATGCTGGAAACAAGGGAAGATCTAAAAAATTCCAAGAAATCTGAAAATTCCCAAATATTCTGAAAGCTCGAGGAATCGTAAAATACTGGAAGTTTGTACACTCATCAAAATTTCAAAGATTATCCATGAATTCTAAAGATCCTGTAAATTCATAAAAATCACAATTTTCTGGAAATAATGAAAATTTTGGAAATTCTGAATGATCTAAGAAACCGAAAATTCTGAGTAGTCCAAAAAAGCACGAATCTTTTGAGAAAATCAAAAAATCTTATTTTTTCGATAAATCGTCATTTTTTTATCTTCATAAATTTGTACTAAATTTTTCCTTAAATATGGCAATAATCAACTTTAAAACAAATTATTTTCATTATTTTTCTCTATTCGCCCAAAAATATTTGTTATCAGTCCAAAAATTTGATGGTGTCTGTTTTGTGTATCAAATCATTATTCAAATTTATAAAAATGGAGCATTTGAAAGTAATACATTTTGGCTTATTAACACTGAAAGTCAAATAATTATTCTGTTCTCAGGAATTTCGAGATTCTCAAATTTCTGAAACTCTGAAGAGCCTTGAAACAACGAACATTTCTAAAATATTGATATGTCTCAACATTATGGAAGTTCTGGAAATTCTAAAAGCTCTTAAAACAGGTAGTTCAAGTAATTCTAAAAACTGCAAAATTCCAAGAAATCCGAAATATCTGAAAATCCAAAAAATTCTAAGACTCCGAGAATTTGCAAAATTTTGAATTTCATTTCCTTATGAACAAACATTTCTAAAATTTCTGAGACTCTGAAGAGCCTTGAAACAACGAAAATTTCTAAAATTTCGATATGTCCGAACATTATAAATGTCCTGGAAATTCTGTAAGCTCTTAAAACAGGTAGTTCAAGTAATTCTAAAAGCTGGAAAACTCCACGAAAATTAAAATTTCTGATAATTCAAAAATTTTAAGACTCCATTATGAAAATGAAAAGTCCAAAGATTCTGAGAATTGTGAATATTCTGACAATCTTATAAATTCAAAATATGTATATCGTTAATTCTTGAAACAATATCTGCAAAGTTCTGAGAAATCTGACAATTCAGGAATTCCTAAATACCCTGAAAGCTCCAAGGAATCGTAAAATACTGGAAGTTGTAAACTCATCAAAATTTTGATAGTTATCCATGAATTCTGAAAATCATCGAAATTCTCAAAAATCACAAATTCTCTGGAAATAATGAAAATTTGAAAAACTCTGCACGATCAGTTTTTTTTTTCGAGAAAATCAAAGAATCGGATTTTTTCAGTAAATCATCATTTTGTTATTTCCGTCAATTTGTTCCAATTTTTACCTTAAATATGGCAATAATCAACTTTGGAACAACTTATTTTCATTATTTTCCTCTATTCGCTGAAAAATATTAATTTGTTGTCAGTCCCAACAATTTGATGGTGTCTGTATGTAAAATCAAAGAAACATTTAAAAGTCATAAAATTTAGCTTATTAACACTGAAAGTCAATAATTGTTGTAACGCCATTTTCTGATGTTGTTTGTCTTGATTTCATTTATCTTATTATTTCCAAAGTATTGCGGTATCATCAGCGAAAACTACGAATTTTCCATTTATGTTTAAGTTTGTCATTGAAACTGACTAAGGATAGGATCGGACCTAATACCGATTATTGAGGTACCCCTGCGTTTATTTTAAATACTCAAAGCTTATAAACCCTTAAGAAACTGCGATAATTGTCTCATTACTCACCAACTTCTGCAGATGCGTAGCGTTGATCGCCAACGTATCACCCTGATACCGGAGCAACGCCTGATCTCTGTCAGGCAGATACTCGACAACAGGCATTCGTGGACAGCCCACTGTAAACTGCACGGGGTAGCACCATACTTTCCTAGCGCCGTGGATTTGCAACGGAGCCGAGGGTAGCTCTCCCAATACTTGCTCTTTCAGGATCGAATTCGCTTTCTCGCGAACCTTCCGAGCATAGTCGCAAGACAGGTTGTATATTTTCATGCAGATACCTTCCACCGACGATTTTACCTGTTTAAAGAAAAATATCGGATAAACAGACAGACTGACGGAAATGAGTGACATGGTTATGTGACATGGTCATGATGTACATGTCTCAATTTAAATTTTTTTTAGAAAGATGAACTTCAAACAAGAGTTAAGGTCGTTTGAGTCTGCTAATGCCTCATAGATGGCGCCTCGAATCTCATATCCCTTTTCTGGGCTATCGATGCCTGAAGATACCGAATTTAGAATAGGCCAAAAAGAGATTGAAGACCCTAATGCCATCCATGGCAGATTAGCAAAAAACATTAACGCTCTTCAAAGTAGATTTATAAATTCATTTTTGAGTGAAAGACTTAAAATTTCACAGAACTGTGTTTTAATTGATTTTCGAGTTTTTCGTAATATAACTTTTCTCATATTTCACTGAATTTTCGAATATTCGTTAACCTAATATTTTAAAATATCTTGCGGGAAGCACCGAATTTGTTTAAAAGGAATCACATGTCATAGTCCAGTTAGACTAGGTCGTGCTGATCATAAACTTACTGTTTCAGTGAGATGGGGCTGACACTGCTGCTTCAGATGTCCCAACCTATCTTGAAAATCATCATACGTTGCTCCAACTGTTTTCCTCAACCACTGAAAAGTTTCATCAACGTTCCACTTTACCACTTTCCTGCTTTCATTTTCTGCATTCCTTGACTCCATTATTTTCTTTGCTGCCTCTGCATATCTAAAAACAATTTACTGGATAAACTAGCTTCAGAAATTTGAATCTTCAAGGCTATATATCTGAACCACAGCTATGATGATGTGAAATCCCATTACAGATTAACTGTCTACTATCTCCATACTAGACCAAATAAAAAAGGATATATAAAATATTGAGAGACTCAGATTTCCAGTTTAAATATATCTGGAGCTAGAGATATCAAGCATTAAAAACGTCAACCTAGTATCTACTAACCTTGACAGCTGCTTTCTGGCATCTCCAGTAAACTTAGGCCTCACCAACTTTATAGGTATATCATTCATAATCTCTTTGTACATAGACAGTGATATTTCTGGATAGCAGTTGCTTGGTAAAAGAGGATCATAGCCTTGAAAAGAATCTCTGTTAAATATCGATTCTTTCACTCATTTTACTTCCAACCTACCAGTGTCAATAACCTTTCTTTCCATCAACCACCTATTAAAAGATTCTTTGGGGGCATCTATGGACTCTCTTGAATGGCACAATTCCTGATAACACTGCCTTAACTTTGACAGCAAGCCACATCTGTATGCCTCAATCTACACAAAAAAAATGATCTCAATAAGAAAAACCTAGTACATATTCTGATGGGCATAGATATGTTTATTGTATGAAAAATGATGTGTTTCATATTGACAAAGCTAACTTAAAACTATAACAAAATTACAGATGTAGGACTTAAAATCTCAAATAAACATATCGTACAGCTCACAGAAATTTTCAGTAGTAGTAGTAGAAATATTTATTTAGCAGGTTTGGCTAAATATACACAATAATTTTAAACAACTTGGAATTAGTAAATTTAAGCCATATGATCTAAATGCTGGGCAAGGTAGTATTGTAGATCTAACAAGTGTTTCCTCAATTTTACTTTGAATTTTGTCAAAGGTTTCTGGTATTATATAGCTGTGTATGTAATTTATTATATTCAATCAACCCTTGATGGAATACAGATTTGGAGCAAATGTTATACTTTTTGGTTATTAAATGGAAGTCTTTATTTCTGGTATTATGTAAATGATGGTCGACATTTTGATGATGTTAAATTAGTTAGACATGGTGGAAAAGCATTATTTTTTACTTTATAAATGAATATCATTATAAGATATTTGATAAAATTGTTTAAATTGAGCCATTTTAATTTTTGTATAATTTATCATTATTCTATATATATATACAAGAAATTTGGAAGAATGTATTATAGATAATTTTTCTGCTATATGAACTTAGACATACAGAAACTCTTGATAAATATCCCACTTTAATACTAATCTTATTTATAACTTTTTCATAATGGATATCAAAAATTAATCAAGAGTCAACAAAAACCCGAATGTACTTAAAATTTGTATCAATATTTAGTTGAACATTTGTACATTGTTTTTTTTTTTCAATTAACATAGCTTTCATTTTAGTTGTATTGAATTGGAGTCTGATAGAAGCTAACCATTTTGAAACAACTTTCAAGTCTTAATTATAAAGATCATTATAAATTATTGAATATTTCACAAGTGTTGATGTAGATACTGTTGATTTAAAATATTGTTTTGTCTAATAATGAAACTTATATTTAACATTACAACTTATATTTATTTTTAAAAATAATATTTACTGTTTCTAAAATGAACAATGATACGACACTTATGATTTTAAAATTTAGACATAAATGCTAGCAAGCTTTACTTCCTATAAGAAATGAGACATTTTGTTTTTTACCTCTGGGTGAGAATGCATGTAGATACAAGGAGCCCTTTCAATAATAATCACATTGGTAGGTATATCTAAGTCCCATGGCCCAGCTAAAACAAATCTCTTTGCTTGTGGTCCTGCCAGCTCTTCAGAAGGTCTCCGTTTTGCCACAGGCATTGCATGGGGGCCTGGAACCGGCCCTGGAGCCACAGCTTGTGGTGGGGGAGCATGACAGATACCCAGCGGATCTGAAAGACGATCGTAATCTTAACCAATGTTATATAAATTCCTTGTCATATTAATGTTTATTTTTTCAAACCTCACTGTATGCTGCTACTAAAAGAATCATGAAATTTAGTAAATGAACTTAAAAGGCTTTTCAGAGTCCCAGAGCAGCTGTCTCAAAAAAGAAGCCACTAGAGCCTTTAAGCACAACTCTAGGGGCCACAAAGTAAAAAGGCATTATGTTATTAGAGCTATTAAGCTGCAAAAATAATTTACACTAAAAATCATGTTCAATATTTTTAGACTTCAAAAGGGCAATTGAGACTATAGATAGGGCAAAATTGTTAATGAAATTGCATCACTATGGCTTTAAAGGATCAGTATTACAAATATTACAAAATTATTTAGTAAATAGAAGTTGAAAATATTATGTCAGGTGTACAAAATATATCAGTAGCGGTGCCACAGGGGAGTAAATTAGGGCTGTTACTATTTATTATTTATATAAATGATATCTCTGACATTTTAGAACACTGCAAAATTCAAATATTTGCGGACACTTATATATATATATATATATCACATAAGCATTTGGACACTGCTTTAGAACTGTTAAATAGTGATATTGAAAAAATTATGAATTGGTTAAATGTCAATAAACTTAAATTAAACACTAATAAAACAAAATGTATGTCAATAGGGAAACATTTGGGTGGCAATACAATTGGGCTCATGATTAATGATGAAAAAATTGAAGTAGTTGAGTCATTTAAATATCTTGGTATATATGTGGATAGTAAGCTACTGTTTCACAAACATTATGAAGACATTATTTCAAAAATATTGAAAAAGTTGAATTAGTTCTATAGAGTTTCCCATAATCTTAGTATGTATTCCAAAAAAATTGTGTATAACACTATAATTCTTCCACATTTTTTATATTGTTCGACCATCTTGTTTACAGCAAATGAAAACATATTTTCAAAACTTCAAATTCTACAAAATGAAGCTATGAGAATCATTTTAAATAAAAACAAATATGCTAGGAGTACGTGTATGTTAGAAGAACTGCAGTGGTTGGATGTGAAAAATTTCATATATTATTTAGGTCTTGTTTTCATATTCAAATTAAAAAATCATTAGAGAACTTCACAAAATTAAATAGTCATTATTATAACTACGAAACTAGAGGCAGTATAGATTTTCATCTGCAAAATTGTAATAGTAGCATAACTAGTAAATCTATATTTCAAAAGGGAGTATTTGAATTTGATAAATTGAATAGTGATATTAAACAGAGTTCGAATTTAAAAATCTTTAAGGTGAAATTAAAGAATCACTTTATAAATAATCAAAATGCATAGTGATGTAATTTTAATTTTAATAGACAAGAATGTAAAATTACAGAAAATGGATGGAAAAAAAATATGTAACCAAATCATTATACAAAATTGAAATTGTAGCATTAATGCTAAATAAATCTTCAACAAAAAAAATCTACAAAATTTATTAAATGGAATTACAAGATACAGGTAAGCACACTTATTCAAATTTAAATATTTAGTGCTGATTTGACAAAACAAATCACGAATATCAAACTGCCTTCAATTTCTAGCAAAGATCAGAAAAACTTCCATGTCTGGGGCACCTAGAGTTGCACTCAAATATAGACAGCTGCAGGAGCTCCAGGGTAGAAAAAAATATTAAATTGATGTAAAAGATGCAGGTGAGAAGCCCCCTTGAATGGGGCCCCAGAATTAAGACAATTTGTTTTAAGGGCTATGAAGTTCAAAAAAATGAAGTATCAATTATAGAAAACATTATGTCCATTCTGCAAAATTTTAAAATATAGAATAAACATAGTGAGGACAAAGAATTAAATAAAATAATCTCTTAACTTGCATCGTAAGCATTCCTTATGTATCAATAAGTAGAAGGAAACGCATCGCGTTTTTGCCGAGATTAGTCATACACTAGACAATTTGGTGGCATTGTTTGTAAACAAACCGTCTCTCAACAAATCAAAATTAAAATTTACCAGTAAT
The DNA here is from genome assembly GCA_963669975.1 of Acanthoscelides obtectus. NCBI lineage: Eukaryota > Metazoa > Arthropoda > Insecta > Coleoptera > Chrysomelidae > Acanthoscelides > Acanthoscelides obtectus. The sequence goes on from CAVLJG010000003.1 coordinate 13,847,919, forward strand.
GGGATCGAATTGCGGCTTAAGCACAGGTATTTCCCAAAGGCTTTCCGCAGTCAGTTTATTCCAAAAGTAAGGCCTTTTCTCTCTTTTCGACCAAAACTTCTTCCAGCCCTGTTGTTGCAGTTCCAAAGGCAGCTCGAACTCCATTCCTTGATTAACAGGGGGCCCTTGCGGGGTGGTGGGTACAGGCAAATTGACGTGCGGTTGAGGCGTCGGTGGTGCCGCATTGTCCACTGGGGGCCAAGTAGGCTTCTCTTCCTTCGACTCCGCTTCTTGATTCATCCTGAAGCACCTCAAGCTTGGACTGATTCACCGTGATAACGGCGTTACAGCAACGCTACCACCGAAGAAAAATGTTTGCTACTAAAAAACATCTCAGAAACCGTTTGTTTATGATGAAAATACAACTTTTCCGATACGCGATCGCGTTCAGTCATCAAACGCGTAGAAAAAATTCGTACACCTTCACTTCGACGCCATTTGCTGACTGAGAAAAATGAAAAATTCCAAGAGGATCATGGACGATGGCGCTAGTTGCCGGCAAAATGTCAAACTACAAACAGAACTATCGGTAAGGTAGAAAACTGTATTCATGTTCGAGCATAGATTGGGGAGAGAGAGGATCAAACAGTCCAATAAATGAGGAAACACGTGTCCTCATCCGCCATTTTATCTTACGTCATAGAAATATATACAATTGAAGTATAATTGATTTGATTCAGTCGAATATTATAAAAAGATAATTACGTTGATTGTTATCAATTCAGTTGTCTAGGAGAAAATAACACTATTTTTATATGAAAACCAGTTTTATTCCATAATTTACATCACTTCAGGAAGAAAATGGAGGATGTAAATACGTGTCTTCTCGATCGTTAGAGTTTCTATTTTCACATTGTGTCATATATCATTATTGACACTAGTTGTCAATGTCAAACGCTGTCAGATCCATATTTGTTTGGCTTAATTAATTTTTGATAATGCCTATTGCCTATTTATTGATAAACTGGTAGATTTTTTGTAATTACAATGGAGTCGAAGCCACAAAAAATGCCCAAAGTGGCAAAAGTAAGTCCGATATTTGGAACGGTTTACATTATTGTAATTTTTTAATTTAATTTCAGGTTAAAAACAAGGCTCCCGCAGAAATACAAATCACAGCTGAACAGCTACTGAGGGAGGCTAAAGAGCGTGATTTGGAAATCCTTCCTCCGCCACCAAAGCAGAAGATCTCCGATCCAGCAGAACTAGCAGATTATCAACTACGTAGGCGGAAACAGTTTGAAGACAATATAAGGAAGAACCGAACGGTTATATCAAACTGGATCAAATACGCGCAATGGGAAGAGTCGCAAAAGGAAATTCAACGAGCCAGATCTATCTGGGAGAGAGCTTTAGATGTAGATCACAGAAATATCACAATATGGTTGAAATATACAGAAATGGAGATGAGGAATCGCCAGGTACGTTGCTTACACCAAGGCTATGCTATTGATGATTACATTATAATTTTTTTAGGTAAACCATGCAAGAAACTTGTGGGACAGAGCTGTTACCATCTTACCTAGAGTCAATCAATTTTGGTACAAATACACATATATGGAAGAGATGTTGGAAAATATCCCAGGTGCTAGAGCAGTCTTTGAAAGATGGATGGAATGGCAGCCTGATGAACAAGCTTGGCAAACTTACATTAACTTTGAGCTTAGGCATAAAGAGATTGATCGTGCTAGAGAGATATATGAAAGGTACAAAGATTTATATAGAGGCATAGCTGAAACTCTCTTATAATTTACAAAATTTAAAATTAAAACTTTTGAAATGTTGAACCAAGGTTAAACCTTTGTATCTATCTAGTGAATACTTTCATTCAAACTTTATGATATAGATATGTTTTTTTAGATTTGTTATGGTTCATCCTGATGTGAAACACTGGATAAAATATGCAAGATTTGAGGAAAATCATGGTTTCATCAACTCGGCAAGACAAATCTATGAAAGAGCAGTTCAATTTTTTGGAGATGATCACTTAGATGAGAAACTCTACATTGCATTTGCAAAGTTTGAGGAAAACCAAAAAGAACATGACAGATCTAGGGTAATATACAAATATGCTTTAGATCATATCCCGAAAGACCAGGCAAAAGAATTGTACAAGGCTTACACAATACATGAAAAGAAGTATGGAGATAGGACAGGGATTGAGGAAGTAATAGTGTCAAAAAGGAAATTTCAGTATGAGCAAGAAATACAGCAAAATCCAACAAATTATGATGCTTGGTTTGACTATATAAGGCTTGTTGAAGGAGAAGGTAATCACATTTTTATATTTTATGTAATAAGGACTTATTTCTAAGAAGTCAACTGGATATTTTGGATTTGAAGGCATATATTGCATTATAAACTTAAATCCAGTTTCAGATCGTTAGTTCACCTCAAAAATCCTGTCTCATGTTTTGATACTACTTTTATAAAAACAGATTTTTTTTGTTTTACAGGTGATATTGATGCTACAAGAGAAACTTATGAGAGAGCCATAGCTAATGTTCCTCCAGCAAAAGTAAAACAGTATTGGAGAAGATACATCTACCTATGGATCAACTATGCATTATATGAAGAGCTCGAAGCTAAAGACTATGAAAGAACTAGGCAGGTGTATAAGGCATGCTTAGAACTGTTGCCACACAAAGTTTTCACTTTCTCAAAGATTTGGTTGTTATTTGCCCAGTTTGAGATCAGGCAGAAGAACTTGACGCCAGCAAGGAAGATTCTAGGTGAGTTGAACATACAGGAAAGTAAACGTCAATTTGACATAGACGCCATCTTTGTTTTCTGTCACCGACATGTCATTTTGTTAGTTGAATGTTTACCATTGATCGCTATGGAGTCGTATTCGATTGAAGACCGCATTAAAGTTATTCAAGAGCACTACAAAAATGGTGCAAAAATAAAAAACACGTTTCGCGCGCTTCGTGAACATTTCGGTCGCAACAACCGCCCAAACGAAACAACCATCGGTCGTCTGGTGCGTAAATTCGAGGCAACAGGTTCTGTGGCAAATCTGCCAGGCTCTGGCCGGCCAAGGAGCGTTCGCACACCGGAAAATATTGCTGTTGTGAAGGAGAGTGTGAGAGACGATCCGAAACAATCAACAACGCGTCGATCCCAAGAATTGGGCATTTCGAGAACCAGTTTGCTCCGCATTCTCCACAAGGATTTGAATGTACACGCCTACAAGATCCAATTGACGCAAGAGCTGCGTCGGGCCGACCATTTTTCGCGCCGAACGTTCTCAGATTGGCTCCTTAAACACCGCCAAATTGATGCCAATCTTTCATCAAAAATCATGTTCGGCGACGAAGCGCATTTCACTTTGAATGGGACGGTAAACAAGCAAAACTGCCGCATCTGGGCGAACGAAAATCCCCGTGAGTATCAAGAGCAGCCGATGCATCCTCAAAAAGTGACTGTGTGGTGTGCATTGTGGTCAAAAGGCATCATCGGGCCTTACTTTTTCGGAAAAGCGGCCGGGGACGCCGTTACCGTCAATTCTGAGCGATATCATGTGATGATAGAGGACTATTTTTGCCGCAACTTGAAGGAATTGATATGGATGATGTTATTTCCAACAAGACGGTGCAACATATCGCACAACCAACGTCAATATCCATCGATTGCAGTCCTGCTTCGGTGATCGCGTGATTCACGCAGAGGAAATGTGCCATGGCCACCAAGATCGGCGAATTTGACTCCCTTGGACTTCTTTTTATGGGGATATTTGAAAAGCAAAGAGGCCTGAGGCCTTGGTTTTAATCTATACCAATGCACAACCATCAATCAATCCAACAGCCTACAGTTGCAATGCAACAATTATGAATTTCATTATCAGTTTATAGTAAATTTATCATTTTCAGGTACAGCTATGGAATGTGCCCCAGAGACAAACTGTTTCGCGGGTACATTGATTTAGAAATCCAACTTAGAGAATTTGACAGATGCCGACGTCTTTACGAGAAATTCCTTGAATTTGGACCAGAAAACTGTGTCACCTGGATGAAATTTGCTGAATTGGAGACCCTTCTTGGTGATATTGACAGAGCTAGAGCTATTTATGAACTTGCCATCAACCAACAGAGACTGGACATGCCTGAGCTTCTATGGAAGGCATACATAGATTTTGAGATATCTCAAGATGAGCCTGAAAATGCGAGGCAGTTGTATGAGAGACTTTTAGAAAGAACCTCACATGTGAAAGTCTGGCTGTCTTATGCTAAGTTTGAACTTAACAATCAACTAGAAGGTGACATGAATATAAAACTAGCTAGAAGAGTCTTTGAAAGAGCTAACGAATGTTTGAAGAATGCATCAGAGAAAGAATCAAGAGTACTGTTATTAGAAAATTGGAAGGAGTTTGAGAATGCACATGGAGATGAAATGATGCAACAGAAGGTCAACAGCAAAATGCCAAGGAGGATCAAGAAGAGACAGAAGGTCATAGATGAAGATGGCATGGAACAAGGTTGGGAGGAAGTGTTCGATTACATCTTCCCAGAAGATGAAGCTAACAGACCGAATCTCAAATTGTTGGCTGCCGCAAAGAACTGGAAAAAGAAAATGGAAGGTGATGATGAAGAAAAGGTGGAAGAGAAACAGACAAAGAATAGTAGCAGTGAAAGGGTAAGAGAAAGACTATTAGCTTCTGCTAAGAACTGGAAGAAAAAGAAGGAAGGGGTAAGTGAGAATGATGACAATAGACAAAAAAATGGAAGTAGTGAAAATACAAATGACCAGGAAGATACTAGAGACCACGAAGCAACATCAAACAAATTATTGAATTCTGTTAAAAATTGGAAAAAAAGTAAAACAGATCATGAAGACAGTCGAGAAATTAAACAGTGCAGTAGAAGTGATGGACTGAATAGTGAAATTGAAAGAGATACTGAAGCTTCAACCAGTAACTCTAGTGAACATCATGATAGTGATTGAATTTGTATTGTTAGGATATTTTTGAATATAACTTTTTTATATTTTTTTTTTATATTTTTCCAAATTTACCTAAATCCTCAACATAGAAATTAAAAACAAATGTAAATGAGTTCCTTATAAATAGTAACATTAAATCAATGGCCCTATATTTATGTGTCAGTTTTAAAAAAAAACTGATGTCATACAGTGAGTAGGAAAACTATAAACAAACAATTGTGCACAGACATTTTATTTCTAAAAATATATAAATTAATGATCCAATTGGAATCAATTGGATAGATGTGAAGCAAATAAATATTACACAATTTTATAATGTGCTACATCAAATTAACTGTTAACATGGAAAATGACTTTGAATGCTCCTTTTTGGATCTCCATGTGTGCAAGAAATAGAGAGGAGTGTTTGAAAGTGTGCACCATATAAGTGGGGCTGGGCACTGAGCATTTTCATGGTGCACTATTTCTACCCTGCTTCTCTCTCTCTTGTAGACATGAGAATCCCAAAGGGAAAACAACTTTTGCCTCTACTGTATATGGCGCCCAACAAGAGGTTTGCAAGATCCTAGCTCTTTTTAGGATTAGTGAGGTGTCTAAAAGAAATTTAAGATCTTAGCTCCATCAATGAGTCAGTAGCAGAACCACTCTTGAAAGCCGATTTCTAAATTTGTGTTCTGCTACTGTCTCAGAGATGGTGCTTAGATTTTTCCAGATCTGTTTTTAAGCACAGGGATACAGTATTTGGTTGGAGATCATCAGGTAAGATCTATTAATCAATGCTTTAAATGACTACTCAAAATTCTACAAAGCACACATCAAATGAAATTTAATAAATTACAATAGAAGTAGTAAGTCTTAATATTTGTAATTACATAACAGTAGTTTTTTAGACAAATATGATTGTATGTAAAATCTAAGAATAGGTTAATTGGCTCAAATATAAAATAAATGCTTAAAATAGCAGTTTTACTTCAAAAGTAAATATTGACTTTAAGCCAATGCATCAGATGTTCATATTCAACTAAAACCTAGCCATTGAACTAAATCTCACTTCCAAAAGTTTGGGTTTTGTTGCAGTCTCCTTTCAAAATTTGTATACCAATTCTGAACAGTTGATAAAGGGACATAAGTAGCAGTGGGATCAGGCACCATATGAGCCTGGGTTACAGAGTAGCTAAGTACATAATTCATAAAATTCTCCAGCATCTTCTGAGCAAAATTCAGATGTTGTTCAGCACTATTTTGTTGAGGCCCCTCTTGAATATTTTGAATTGGCTCTGAAAAATAGTGGAATTGTTTTATCATGCTAATTTTTGCGAAGAAAGGCTTAAAAGTGTGTATTTGATGTTCCATTTATTCTACACAATTTCCAATCAATACAAACATAGTATCTTACCTATCGATATTCCTATTTGTGCATTATGAACTATATGGCTCTGTCCGAACATCATATTTGAGTAGTCGCCCATTTCTTCTAATCTTTTGAGACTAGATACTTTGAATATGACAGAAGGCTTTTGATTAGATATATAGCCTAGCAGTTGCCAGTTTGGGGGTGCATTAGGGTCTGGCCAACTAAAATAAACTGAATAGAAGGCATTTACTATCAGTACAACTACATGCTATCAACAAATTAGTACCTTGCCCAGCTGTACCTTCGGGAAACGGTACTGCTCCCGTTAGAAACACCACAATGTGATTGATGTTATCAGCATCTGGTATGGTTGTCACAAATTGCCTATCACTTATGGGGGTAAATTCGGTTTGGACCTGGAAAATCGGAATTTGTGAATGAAATAAACGAAGGATTATTTGCTTTATATTACCAGACGTCCAGAGACTATAACACCAAACATTGCCATGTTGATTCAAAAGAAATTGCAATGAAAAAGACGAAAACAACCAACAAGCTTCTAGAATGCCAAAGAAGAATTTTTTGAGGTTAGCGGCAAACAAATCAAATGACGTTTGAATATAAAATATAAGACATTTGTCAGCTGAGACCGACTGTGCATGAAAAGGAAAATAGGCGTGCCTTACCCAACAAACTACGTACGAGGGTGATGTGAAACGTTTTCGACCTAACAAAGATACAAGACACTTTCTGTGATATATTTTTTTTATTTTTCAACATAGTCTCTTTGTAGCTCTACACACTTCTTCCATCTCTGTAAACCGTCCAAATAATACTCGGCGTTTCTCTGTGCAAAATAATTGTTCACGAATGTGAATGCCTCTTCATTTGACGAAAATCTCTGTCCTCCGAGCGCAAGATAAGGGAACAAAAATAAGTCGCGTGGGGCTAGATCAGGTGAGTAAGGTGGCTGGTCAAACAGTTCAAACCGTAATTCGTGGATTTTCGCCATTGCAACCGCTGAGGTCTGAGACCGTGCGTTTGGTTAAGCAGGATTTTCTTTTTCTGCAAATGTGTGCTTTTCCACGACCTCTGCTTTCAGCTCGTCAAGTAATGATGCTTAGTATGCTCCTGTAATGTTTTTTTCCTTTTTTGAAGACAATCTATTAAAACTCCATGACTATCCCAAAAAATAGTCGTAATCACTTTCCCAGCCGAAAAATCAGTTTTTGCTTTTTTGGAACCGGTTCCCCCTTTGCAGTTCACTGCTTGGACTGTATTTTCAACACTCACATCACTTCACTTAAGCGACTGTTACATAACAACTGCACATCCACATTCAAAATGGCTGAAACATTGGTGAATAACTACCAACAGATGAACAAAACTAGCTTTTATTTACGAGTGCTGCCATCTTCACTTTGTGGTCGGAAACTATTCAGACCACCCTCGTACACGTGGCTATATCTACTAATTTTTGATTCGTTAATAGTGCGGTCATACACGTACAGAATTCCTATTCGGAATAGCCCAGGAGAATTGGATATTTTCCGGTCAAAATCACAGATACTGTTTTTTAACCAAGAAAAGATTAATTTTTGGGCTATTCCGAATCTGAATTCTGTGCGACTGCGCTTATGCTGTGGCTGAAGGAAAACGTCAGTTGGAAAAAGTAGGATAGGGCTTAAGATCATGCGGCTGTCGATACTTTGGTGGCTGGTTAGTCTAGAATAGGTTACGATTCCTTAATGTTTTAACTACATAAAAAAGCATAGACATAGCTGTAGATTATTTTGGGCTTTTCGACGCTACAGATTCATTTTGTACTTGCTAACAACTCTTTTATCTAAAAACTTAATTTGCATACAAAAGAGACGCTACAATCAAATTTTACTAGTTTTGCTACCGATTCATTATTGCCACCGATACAGAGTAATACAAAGATGTCACTTGTTAATCAGCTGTTCGCTTCAGTAGACGTCAAAACTTGACGGATGAGCCACAATAGTCGTGTAACATTCGCCTTGCAATATTGGAGATATGACGTGACATAATCTTGTCGTTATAAATGTTGTTTCAGTTATTTGATCTAAGAATCTTCATATTACAAAATAAATAAAACACGGGTCTGTGCTTTGGAAACTTTAAGATTTTACAGATGGCAGAATAATATTTCGCGCTTGATTTTTAATCAACTTCTTCGATGGTAGGTCCATCATTATCTCCTGTATTTCCGCCTCTATGTAACTTCGTCATGATGGGTCCACACGTTCTATTAATCTCCTTCATTCTATAATCGTATTCTTCTTTTTCTGCCGTCTGATTTGATTCCAGCCATCTGATGCAGTTCTCGCATTCTCTTTGTACTTTCTGTTTATCGCCAGAACTCAATCTATTTCCGCAATCTTCCACGGCCTGCTTCACACTGCAAGAATGAAAAAGTATGGTGAATTTTTTACTGTGTACTTTATTATTGAAAATACGAAGATTTGCAATAATCTATCGATGCACTATACCACACAAAAAAAATGTCTGCCGCATAAATTGTAGAATTTCCTCACACTAACTCTCACTATTTCTTGGGCTAATAATACTAACCTGAAAACGTAACTCTCCAACGCGTTCTTGCTAGCGACCCTTTCCTTCTGTTTTTCGTCCTCTTCCTTGTATCGTTCTGCTTCCGCTAACATTCTTTCAATGTCATTTTTGGACAAGCGGCCTTTGTCGTTTTTGATGGTGATGTTCTTAGATTTTCCGGTGCTGGATTCCAAAGCCGAAACGTTAAGAATGCCGTTGGCATCCAAGTCGAATGTGACGTCGATCTTTGGGATCCCCCTAGGTGCTGGAGGGATACCACACAGATCGAAGGTACCTGAAACAAAAAAGGAAATCATTGCATTCCGCAAAGGGGCACTTTCCAATTGCTTTCATTTCGACGAAATATTGTAGTCGGTTGATATGTTGCCGCGTAGCGGGAGGGACTATCAAGTTTTGTCCCGACACAGTTCAGTCGCCATTATGCGTTGAAACAGGCAGGAGCGTGCTTTTGCTATTGGGACCTACTCGAAAATTGCATCAAATGCCTTTGCATTCACCTACCACAGTGTAGTGTGCAATGTCTCCAGCTGGAATTATTGGTCCCTGTTTCTTTGAAGAAAATAAAGTCGCAGTTTTGCTGGTAAGAGTCACGACAAACGCCAGAAATCGATTTACTCAGTTTATGGAGATTGGGGGACGTCATCTAACTGATTTGATCTTAAAAAATATGTAAAATAAAACGTTAGGTATAAGAATACATTATGAGTATGAGACACTCTCGTACATCGACTATTAGGCAACCAGAATTACGTGAGCGGTCGCTGCAGCATCGAGAACGCTCGGCATCCATCGGCATTGCATCTGCCACCAGCAAGAAACATCGAATGTCATCTAGCGCGCTTCCATGAATGCTCGCGATAGTCCAGTCGAGATGGTTATAAATTTAAATAGTAAATACGGTGTTTGCAATATTAATATTTGCCTTCAAAAAATTGAATTTTCTCTAGATAGAGAACAGTCAATTTCTCTCTGAAAATATTAAAACGTCAAAATGTATCCTTACCTAAGAGATTGTTGTCCTTTGTCATAGCTCGTTCTCCTTCAAATACTTGGATGGTAACAGCAGGCTGGTTGTCAGAATATGTAGTAAAAGTTTGAGTTTGGTGACATGGTATTCTGGCGTTCCTTTCTATTATTTTGGCCATGACACCACCAGCTGTCTCTATGCCCAAAGAAAGTGGGGTCACGTCCACCAAAAGCACATCCTGAATCTTCGAGCTATATGATAAGACAAAACAAACTGAATACGTTATCTAGAATAAGGAATATGCATGATTTTTTTTCATATTTTCTGAAGATTATTTACGTAAATACAATATCGTTTCTTTGATGGTAATGTCTGTATTTGTTTCTAATTAAATATTTAAAACTGCAATGCCAATGACAATTTCAAACGCCGCCTCTTTTTTGACGCTTGGCAGTGACGTCATATCCCTCGACATCTCAGTTGATTGGTTAATGTGCTTTCGAATATCCAAATGATCTTCTAGATGATACAAATCCTCTAGTTTTAATTGAAAAAGAAAACAAAATCATTGAAAATTTATTATAAGTACTGCATTTTTTCCAGTTGCCATTTAATTAGTATTTGTATAACACTATAAACCACTTAACCATTTTCAGTCATTGTTGATTGCACTTAGAAAGGCTTTTCATCGCAAGAAGTAATTCTGTCTGAGGTCTAAGGTACACGAGAAAGATGTAAAAACTGAACTGATCCTCCATCAAACTGACAGGTTGACAGTCAATGATAGTGAGGAAAAATGTCAGTCATTTTAAATCAAACTGACCAATCAACAAAGGGTTAACTGGTCACAAGTCGAAATGTTGATATCACCCGAATAGCATTGCGTTTCGATATTTCAAATTTACCGCGTGTTTTCTCCATTTGATAACAATTAATAATTCCCGTAACTTTATAGCGTTTAAGTATAAAATAAGTCTGAAGATGTGATTCTGTAGCAGTATAGGCTTTAAATAATAATAATGATAATAATTATCCGATATTTGAGTCTCATGCATATTCCCGATTCGTGACAGTTCTGCAGCCGAATTACGTAACCTAAAAAGTGACATTATATCGATTTTCAATGAAAAAATTACCCTATAAACTAGCTGTCATTCAGTTCATGTTCACTTGTAGTAGCTGTGCGTGCTGCCTAAATGTCATGACACTACATGATTTGGCACTGATGTGATCAAAAATGTGCGCATTGTATAAATCATGTAAAATACACTATTGTATTGAATAAAATTGAAGTTATACAGATTTACGATCTGTCAATTGGTCTTGGAAATATCGGCGAAAAACATAAAATGGCAGTATTTGTTTTTTGCCAGTAAATCCAAAACGGATAATTTGAGAGCTGTGAAAATGTTACATTATTCGGACATTTTTTTGAAGCAAATAAGATGCGTGTATGACATGTCTCAATCGTCTTTTGTTTTCCCGCAACCCGCCTCAAGTTTCATTGTTCTTATAGCCGTAATATTGGATTTTTCGATTTTTGGAAACAGCGTTAAATTTCCAGCCTAGTTATATCTCACAAGTCCATTAAAGATTCGAGTATCACCGAAATACCATCACACGTAATGTTATGTATTAGTTTTTTTCTAAGGAGGCCATGATTTATTTGTCAAAAAATAACATTACGCTATTTTCGTTTTTATTTTGCTGATATTTTCAAAACGAATTGACCGATCGTAAATCTGAAGCCGGCTATCGAAAGCACTAAGTTTCCTCTAAAACTTCGCCATTTAACCTTTGCTGAAGGTACAACAGGAGCCGAGATCCCTGTATGGAGAAGCGAATCTGGGCCACACTGTATGCAGGGAAAACCAAATTTGTCTGACGGCTTGAGCTCAATGTGTACGAGAGAGAAATGTGTCTAGACACATGTTAGACAGAGATAGAAGCCGGCTGGATAGCAAAGCTCATCACCGCGTTGCCTAGCAATGCTGACGCGATACTCTGCCGCGATGTCAACATGTTACATCGTTCCTTGAATTAAGATTCATGCTGAAAATATGCGTTAGTTTATTGTCTACGCCCAAATAATGATTTTATTTTGAGCGCACACATTTTGGAATTGTGTATATACGAATGTGAATATATGTCCAGTCTCTCAGCATCACGTATGAACCACAATACAGAAAGAAGAAAACATTTGTACTCATACTAATTGATAATCAACTGTCGCGACAAGTACCCCAATCTCCACTGTCAGCGAATTTGGAAAATCCCATCCCAACATTTTCTACATCATAGCAAGCAAAGAGAATTCTAAATAACCAATAATATACTGTGAGAGATAAAAAACCACGAAAGACCCGCCTGCAAGCCATTCACCTAGCAGAGCGTCCGTAGAATATTCTGCAGACGATAATCGTATTGGTTGACCAATCACCGTCAAACATTTTTTTTGGTTCTATTTCTGTTTACTGATAAGAGCGTTCCAACGAGTTTTTTCTGTTTTGCGGGAGGAGCGACTATTCGATTTGTATTGGTGGAGTTAGTATGTTTTTCATTTATTTGCATTTTGCAGCTATATATGCTCATACAATTTAATTTCTCTCGACTTTGTTGTGGAGTTAACATCTGTCAAACAATCCGCAGATGCTTAAAGGCTTCTGTATTCAGACTTTGCATTTTTATCTTAAGAAAATCGATACTTTAAGAACACTTCACAACAATTTGACAACATTTCACACCTGAATAATAAACATGAAGCAGCTGTGTACCTGCATAACGCGCAAAACTCATTTTTGGATCCGATTTAAGAAACGAAAAGGTGCGACTGACAAAAAACAAATTCCGCCATTTTTGTTTTTTTGCTGATATTTTCAAAACCAATTTACCGATCGTAAATCCGCATATATTAGGCAAGTAGAAATTGGTAAAATGGCACATATTACGATAGTAGTAAAATTCGTTTCTTACATCTTCTCTAATATTTTGACGTTTGCGAATAAACCTAACCTCACTTAGGTATATCCTTCTATACCTTGTCTATACCATTGTATACGTATTGCTTACTTTGTATACGCATTGTATACATTGTCTGCGCATTGTCTACAATTAAAGTACACGTGTAAACGCCCATCACTGATGTGGATGTAACATCTGCTTTTGAGATAGAGCTACTAGAGGCCATTTATAGCTTCTATGGCTTGAGCTGTAAGTTTTATACTGTAGTTGGAAGGAAGCTACTGCGGTGCACAGCGATGATCAATGAGCTAATAAACTGTGTTGATAATTCAGTTGGTTTCACAAAGTGTACTGGTGAAATGTGAGCTGCAGAATCTTAGGCAACATGGTCGTTGAGCAATTCCTCCATAGATGGCGCTCACAGCAAGTTGATACTTTTAATGACATATCGACTTTTTATGCAATAGGTTTTAGACGTTGAAACAAGACCCACGGCCAGTCGATATTACTTGAAAATCCTATATAATGTCAAAAAACCGATGAAATGTCAACTTGTTGACTAGATAGCTGGTAGTGTGCAAATTACTGCAAATAGTCCATTTCGCGTCTGCTACAACCACGATAGCATTAAATATTTATTAAATATTTTAAAAAAATGTTTGTTGAATATTTGTAGCGACAGATTTTATAATATTTAATTAATTAATTTCTTATATATTCATAAAATATTGATTATAGATGTTTGTAGTATATATAATTCATATATTTTTGCGATATTTTTTCCAAATATTTAGAAAATATATAATGAAAGATATTTAAATATCAATTTTATATTTTGATGAAATCTCTAATATTTTTCGTAAATATGTATTTAGGAAGTATATGAGGCAACAGATTTTCAAGAATTAATCTGATACCTATTTTTATTTTCAGTGTATATAGAAAATTCTTCTTTGGTTATTTTAGCAATTTTAGCTTTTATAAAATTGGGTTTATAGAGAAAATTTGTACTAGATATAATGGTTTAATTTGCTAGAAAAATATCATTGAAAAGCATTCTAAGCCTATTCTGCATCTTGCAAACCCACTTCTGAAAAAAACTTACTAATTATGAAGTATTATTGAATACATAAACTGATTTACAGTGGTATTTTGTTTGAGAGAGATATTATCCCGAAACAGTATTGGTGCTGAGCACTGCTGAGTTACTCCGAGTAGCTCAGGTGGGTCACTGAAAAGCAGCTCTATGATGCACCTGAAAGGACCCCACATCTTCTTCCTATGAGAGTTGAGATTTGCTTAGTTTATAAGAAAATTTGGCATGTTATTTTAGATATTTTGATGAAAAATGTCTATTGGCACAACTTGATCTTTCAACTAACTTTCAAAGAAAAGGTTCTTAAAAATAGACCACTTATTGATTTTTTTAAATGTGACTCTCTTGAAGTTGTAAGAGGGCTAATTGAGCCATAATTATTTTGGGATTTTATTTTATAATTCAAGGGACAAAAATATAGCATGTTAAAATTTTGGAACCTTGCTTTTGAAATTTTAAAATAGAGCTGATTCGCCCCCTACTACGACAAAAATAATAATAATTGAGATATTTAAAAAAAGCATTTCATCATCAAGTTGCGATTATATGACTTTTTATTGGGATGTTATGAATATAATTTTCGTATCCATTTTCAGATAAATGCACCAATCCCAAATCGCAAATAACTATTACACTTCAAGGCTAGTAAGTACCTTTATACTCAACTGGCACAATAATGTTTACTATACAGATAAATTAATGTAATTATCGCAAAACTTACCATTTTCCACAAAAAAATAACACTCAAATAATGTACCACTTGGAGGTACACAGGAAGCACGCTGTCATAGTGAAAGTCACAGGCAAAATGGATGCTGGCAAACGGGTCGGCTCAGGTCGGCTTGCCATTATGCCATTGGCAAATGCCGATAAATATTTAATGAATATTTTCTAAATAATGGAGTTTTAATATTTTCTATTGATTGAAAAGTACATATTTGATGAATATTATGAAGGAAATATTGTATTTAAAATATTTGAAAGGTATTGAGATTAAGATAAAAATCTTATTAAATATTGAATAAATATTTGATGAATATTTCGTGCTATCGGAGAAGTGAGCATGCAGTGAACGACAGCAGTTCCTAGTTGACATTTTGTAGGAAAATCTACATAATGTCAAAAAAAACGGCACTTTTAAGTTACGTAATACCCTTGCCGAAGATTAATGCAGTCCGGTCCTATTTACTGTTGATCCGTCGTTAATCTTGGCGCAGGACCTTGAACCCAGATCAGTAGGGCCTCTAGGGACAAAGTTAGGACTCTCTTTACCTAGTATCTCCACTGAGTATAGCTGCCTGTACGGCGGCCCCATACGCAACCGCTTCGTCCGGGTTGATGCTGAGATTCAAACTCTTCCCGTTGAAGTAATTCTTCAACAGTGACTGAATCTTCGGGATCCTCGTAGACCCGCCAACAAGCACCACATCGTCGATTTGCGACTTTGAGTAGCCTGCGTCGTTCAGGGCCTTTTCTACAGGTTGCAGGGTGCTTTTGAAAAGATCGGAGTTCAGTTCTTCAAAACGGGCGCGAGAGATTTTCGTGTAGAAGTCTATGCCTTCGTAAAGAGCGTCTATCTCCAGCGAGGCCTCGGTGCTGGAACTCAGCGTACGCTTAGCCCTGAGGAATATCAAAATGACGTTTGGGAATGTCACACTATCAACAGTTGTTCTGATCTCTGTTTGTTTGTTTCAGATTTATTTAGCATTAATCCATAATATCCATATACAAACCTCTCCGCGGCCGTTCTCAACCTCCTCAATGCCCTAGCGTTCTGCGTGATATCTTTCTTGTACTTCCTTTTGAACTCTTCCGCAAAATGGTTGACCATTCTGTTATCAAAGTCCTCCCCTCCGAGATGTGTGTCCCCAGCTGTGGACTTGACCTCAAAAAGTGACCCTTCGTCGATCGCGAGGATTGATACATCGAAGGTGCCCCCTCCAAGGTCGAAAATCAGGACTTTCTTTTCACCTTTGAGGTTTTTATCCAAGCCGTAGGCTAAGGCAGCGGCCGTGGGCTCGTTGATGATACGCATTACGTTCAAACCTGTCGGAATGTAAATGATCAAACTTTGTAAAACCATTCATTAACGTATCCCACCTGAAGGTGGGACAATAATGTGCCTAAGTCACATTTGAATAAAAAACATGTCTATCATAAACATTCCGTGGCGTAGGTATCTATGTTCAGAGTTTCTTTTACATCCCCCTCCCCTCTACAACCCCCCACCCAAAACTTGTTACCCCTATTTTTTCAAAAATTATCAGGATCCCCAAGCTGGAACAAGTCAGGACATGTCGCTCAAGATACAAATACCAGTTAACAGTTTACTTCTTCTTGGAAGGTGTCCTCGCGAGTATAAGGTAATCATTATGAATATGAAAACAAGGATATGCTTATACTTCTACCTTTTTCTCCGAAGCAAGACCTTATGCTTCCGAGGATATGCTTCTCTTTTATGAATACGGCTCATTGAAAATATTGGAGTCCACAGTACTTGCCCAATTAATGCAGTTTATAGAAGAAAACAAAACTTTAGTGCAAACACAAGCAGGCTTACGCAAAAAATATTCAACATCAACGACTTTCCAATTGGTTACTGCGAATTGGAAAAAATTATAAACAAGATTAGAAGTGGGATATTTATCAAGAGTTTCTGGATGTCCGAGTTCATATCGTAGAAAAATTATCTATAATACTACCATTCTCCAAAATTTCATGTACTGTTCGACTATTCTATATTTAGCATATGATACCATTTTTGAAAGACTGCAAATTTTACAATCAAATTAGGTAAATATACTAAGTGACATATAAATCCGAACACTCAGTTTAAATGGTTTTATTTTAATAAAATTTTGTATAAGTACTTAATGAAGCATAATAAGTAAATGATAAGCATTTTAAAATGATTGCACTGGTTTAAAGCCCTTTGACCTTTAATAATGTGTGGATGCACCCTGATGTGCTACGCATTCTCCAACGCGCCTAGGCATGCTTCTGATCAGGTGGTCAATGTCCTCCTGTGGTATCTCATTCCAGGCAACCACCAACTCCTCTCGAAGTGCTTCTAGAGTCTGAGGAGGACGTTGCAAATTGAGCAATCTCCTACCCATCATATCCCACACGTGCTCAATTGGGGATAAGTCGGGAGATCTTGGTGGCCATGGTAACAATGTGACATCATTATGTTGAAAGAAGTCTATTGTCACTCTTGCAACATATGGTCGGACATTATCTTGTTGGAACTCCAACAGTGTGATGAACATGTCTTTCAACAAAAAACTGTGGTTTCCTCCTTTCACCACGTCGCCTTCTAACCCTGGCACGACCATCGTGCATGCCTAAACAAAATCGAGACTCGTCACTAAAGACAATACTGTTCCATTCCTGATCCCAGAGTGACCGTTATCTGCACCACTCAAGGCGATTACGTCGGTGTTCTCGAGTTAAAGGGAGGACCCAGTGTGGCCGGTATGAAAACAAGCCAAAACTTCTCATTCGTCGGTAAACACTTCGCATGCCAATAGGTCTTCCGTGTTCTGCAAACCATTCATTTGCAATGGACCTGGTAGTGGAGAAATGGTCCCTTAAGGCCAATAATCTTAGGCGGCGATCTTCACGGTCTATTGTTCTACGGCGGCGTCCAGTGCCCCTTGCTCTTTGCGTACGGCCTTCTCGAAGCCATGCCTGACAACACCTAACCACAGTGTCTACACTTCTTTGCACTCTAACTGCAATTGCCCGAAAAGAAAGTCCAGCTTCCCACTATACGGCCCCTATCAAACTCACTAAGTTGACGAAATCGTACAGGTCTCCGTACTCTAGGCATCGTAACCGATCGTAAAGGATGTCAAGAACCAAAATCCGCCAACGTTGATTCTTTACTGCGGCTGAAATATTCATTTTTAGAGCGTTAGTGAATTAAAAAAAAGCAGTATAAAAACCGGAATGTCCAACTGATAAGGCTGAAAATTTTTTCACTTGTTATTTACAGTAAGATAAATACATTCACCAACTTTTATTAAAATGAAACCATTTAAACTGGGTGTTCGGATTTATATGTCACTTAGTATACTTAGCAAATTGAAATGGCTCAATGTGAACAATTTTTTCAAATATCTTGTAACGATATTCTTTTATAAAGTCAAAAATAATATATTTTCACCATGGCTAACTAAATTAACATAATCAAACGCCGACCATCATTTACATAATACCAGAAATAAAGCTGACTTCTATTTAAAGTCCAATGAGTATAATATATGTTACAAATCTTTATTCCATCAAGGGTTGATTGAGTTTAATAAATTAAACACAACGATTTAAGTTCAGAATACGTTGACAAAATTCAAAGTAAAATTGAGGAATTACTTCTTGAATCTACAAATTTAGCTTGCCTAGCTTGTGCATCATATGGCTTGAATTTACTAATTTCAAGTTGTTTGTAATTATTCGGCTTATGTAGCCAAATGGACTAAATAAATCTTTCTACTACTGCTTCTAGTCTAACAATACAAACCCAAATTATATACTTACAAAACCATTTTTAAATTATTACACTTGGATTTCCAAAAGCCACCAAACCAGTGTTTTCAAAAATAGGTTTTTTGTGCAAATGTGTTATATTTCTTCAATTCTTTTAGCGCCAAATACTTGTTTCTCAAAATGTAAACATAACGTAGCATTTCAATCGAAATTAAGCAAGAAACGTGATTTTAGAATTTATATAAAACTTATACTTTATATTTCTCGAAATATAGTCAATATGGGTAGGGTACCTTATTGACCCAACCCCGTCAATTATCTGCGATGAAATGATATACCAAGGTGTCATCTATACGAATTTGTGACTGTTACGTTTCTCCTCTTCTCAATAATTTGAAATCTACTTTGAAAAGGTTTATCAACAGTAAAACTCAAGGACGTGGAAATCATATGATCGAACTTAAGGTTACTCGTACGTCGTTAGTCTAATCATATTAGACGAAAATACCTCTGGTTTGAGAAATAATTGTAAAGTCTGGTTTTATTGCTGCAAGTTGTTCATGGGGGTATTCAAAACATGGACGCATAAAATGGGTACACCAATTTTTGTGAGAAAACTTTTTATTGGAAAACAAAGAATGAGAAAACGTGCTTTTAGGGATTCAATCGAAAGTGCTGACAGAAACGAAAAAACTCTTCATGTAAGATTTTTAGGTATGTATGAGATCTACAAAATAGGCAAATTCGCCCGGAAAGAATTTATTCTAGACCTAGAAAATTTACATATCTAGCTGCTACATCTGAATAAAAATTAAGACACGGGTGATTTGAAGCATTGCAATTTATTTAATTATTGTTAAAATGGAACATTTTAAGACAACAAAAGATTGAGCTGCAAAGCACTTAAACTTTGTCCATGTTAAAAATGAAATATACGTTCCTCCATCAACGTCGACAACAAAATATAATTGATACGTATATTAATTTAAGCGTCCTATTTTAAGAAATCAATCCTGGAATAAAAATTACCTGTTCGATTATACCTTCAAAACGCAAATGGCAGGCGGCCAAACGAGCGAAAAATATATTCTAATCGATAAGTTCAAATACTATGAACGATATGGTACGGAATCCATTGCAAGTTGTGGGGATTGCTATATGTCATGTTTAAAAGGATTTAACGCTTGAATAATTTTGATTGTGAAAAATATAAACGGGTTCCGGTCTATACGCAGCCATTCTTTTGACGTTGTTTGTTAGGAATCTGTACCATGAAATTGCACATAACTGAAATTGGAACATTCATTGTAAACAAACCCTAAATTCTAAACCGTGAAGTCCGATAAAAAGTTGTGATGGTACGATGAGCTTTGATTACGCGACCCCTTTTCCATGCAAAAACTGCAAATGTTGAAATTAAGTTCTGATTATACCAATTTCATGAAGCTTTCTGCTTTTCTGCTATACACCTTGGGAAAAACCATTATTATACATTATGATGAGGAAGAGAGATGGAAATATACAAAAGTATGTAGGTGCGTGAAAAACACTCGATTGTAGGATCCTATCTGGCAGCGTCGGAGTGTGACGGACAACGGGGTAAAGTAGAAGAGTGATAAAAGAGAGATGGCAGAACGGCGCTGGCGCCTGCTGCTTAGACGGATGCGCTCAACAAATGCGATTTGTTTCTCCCATTCGCAGAGTTGCCGATACCAATATGTCATATTTCTAAGAAATCTAAGTCTACCCAAATTTCGGGAAAAATAGCTGCGGATTCCACATAAGAGTATTCCAAAAATGAAAAAAGTTCAAACTATTAAAATTGTATTAATGTTTCATGGTTCAAATCATATTTTTCATGTTTGTATATTGTTGTATAAATGATTTTGTAATCCCTATTCTTGTTGTCAGTAGAGATACAACAGTATTGAGAGAAATCATGGACCGCTAGATAGGGCTACAACTACAATATGACTATCAAATAGTAGTGATAAACAGGGTTTGTTTATAGCACAGTTGCCTGGTGTGGCAAATTTGCGCCATAGGGGCGATTTGACAACTTTGAAGGACAACTATAACGGTTACTATGGTGCCCGGTATTCGGGAATCTGGCAATACCTGATGATTCCTAACGTTTATTACGCCAGATTGTTTGCTAACTTGCGCAGTACAACATGACAATCAACGTGACTGAGCACCTGGTAACCCTGGTTTAAGGTGTTATATTTAAAGAGCTTGGGACAGTTAGGTATCTAGGTCATTTTTAATGTATTTCGAGAAATCCGTAATGTTGAGTAAATACTAGATCACGTTTCTTGCTTAGTTTGCTGAAAATTCTACAATAGACGTACATTTTGAGAAACAGAGATTTGGTGACGACAAAATCGTAAAAATATAACGCATTTTCGTAAAATAATTTCTTTGTTGAAAAGACTGTGGCTTGATGACCCATTGAACGAGTATAGTGTCCCGCTCCGCTTTGAATATTCGAAACACTATACTCCAGCAGCATTCAGCTTCAATGTTATCTTTATGAAGTTCTAACGTCTAGGCCATGCTGATTAAAAGCTTGAATGAATCAACACTTAACTCTAAATTCCCCACAATTCGGGAAGCTCTACTCAAATTGGCAACACAGCGTATCTGCCTATTATTCTCATTCGTGATACAGGTCTGCGGTTAACGGTAGGAAATATGTAGGAATAGCGATGAAAGTAGACGAGCCGATGCGCTGTTGCCAAGAAATGATTTCCCATGTATAACAATGGTTTTTCCTAAGGTGTATATTAAAAAGGATCTACTTTTTTGTAGAAAAGTTTAGACTGCAGTTTTATTTCAAATTTTAAAGATAATGTCAAATGTTATTTCACGATACTATTCGCAACAATGCCCAACAAATTCAAGTCGGTAGGTAAATATGGACAGATCTGACACATCCCAAGCATTGTAGAAATGAAGTCATATTCACTTAGGCGATTGTTATACTATCGGTATTTACTGGGATCCGTCAGCATTTACCAGGACGTGAATCATTTTATTGATGTATAGTTATATTAACCATTCTTGGCGGTTACGTCATCAACACCAGTTGAAATAAGTAAACAGATCGAGCCTCAGTACCATGGGTAGAACACTGCAAAGCATCTGCTACTCTCTCCAGTACGCATGAAGTGGGTAACAGGGGACCGCTGTTTTCATTCTCTTCCCGGAAAAACTCTAATAAATTTAGCACGAGCTGTCGGCCTTCTCCAATGATCGTATTTCCGGGCATTCTACAATTTTATATTGAAGATTGATAACAGGACAACTCAAATTGCACGCTGTCACTCTGACACATATGATCGAAAGGCATTCATACGTAACGACAAAGTTTTCGAGACGGAGACACACAGCTAAAAAACGTATGTCTTTGAGCTTACCGAACAAACGTTCACACACGGGGGTAGGTTGCATGTATATGTATGAGGGAGATGAAGATATATAAAAGGATACTAGTAGCCATACTTTGACCCGCTAAGAACTAATACAACGTTACAAAGAAATCCACTGATACTAGCGGAAAATACCTGAGTAAAAAGTGATGGTATGGACGACAGTGGATACTGAATGTGTGACATTCGCGTTAGCATTTTCAAAATTCTAAGAGTTTATGAAAATGTCCGTACAGATTTTATAGAAAACAAAAATACAGATACTGCATATTGAATATACAGTGTTCTTCAAAAAGTCCCCCTAATTATTTCTTTAACGGTTCAATTTGGCAAGCTAGAATTCGAGAGATATTTTTTTATACATGGTGGCGCATCTAAAACGAAACAGACGCATTTACTGGCAGCTCAGTTTTTTTTTGAAAAACGCTCAGACCGGTCGATTTTGTTTTCGAGGGGGACACAAGTTTGGCAAAAAATCATCGTGCAGCCCCCTGAGCGGGGGTGACACCAACCCTAAAATCTTAAATGGAAAGGGGGATCGAGTGATACCTTATTTTAAAGGTCTTCCAATTCCCTTTATAATGATGTAAAATAAATGAGCTTCAGTTAAGTAGTTTTTAAGATTTATTGACTTAAAGCTTAAAGTAGACTTTAATATGTACATCAGATTAGTTTGAACTACTTTTCAGAAGATATTTGACTAAAAGAATTTAATGAAGTAAATGCTTTTCTTCACTACGCTCATGGTTTGTTTATCATTTTGTTGTTGAAAATAGCTATTGGAGCGTTTTTTTGTGGCAAAAAAGTTATTTCTTGAAGAAAGAGAAGGAAATATCTCGTACTTATTTTAAATAGGAATTTAGTACATAGTTTGCGATTGATTTGACCAAACTTTGTTGCTAAACTAACTTGTAACGCTTTATTACATAGATTAAGCATGGTATATTCCACAGCAGAAAGAGTTGAAATTATCGAATTATTTTTCGGAAATAATCAGTGCGCTAATAGAACAGCAGAAATATTTAATGAGCAACATGAGAACAGTAACGTGCATCGAAAATATGTTCTAGAACTTGTAGCTAAATTTCGGGAAAGTGGGTCAGTCGCCAATAAAAAACGCAACATTGAAAATCCCATAAGGAACGAAGCAATAGAAGTGGGGGTTTTAGGGCAAGTTTCCGTATAAATCCGTATAAAATTGACCTGGTACAAGAACTTAATGAAGACGATTTTGATCGGCGATTACAATTTTGTGAAGATATGAGTGAACGAATTATAAACGATGAACATTTACCCTATTCAACACTTGCTTTTCCGACGAATGTTCCTTTTTCTTAAATGGCGTAGTAAATCGTCATAACTGCCGATATTGGTCCGATTCTAATCCCAGAATTTATCATGAGCCATAATTGAAAATCAGAATTATCGGCGGTACATTGCGAATAGGTTGATGTTCCAACAGGATGGAGCCACACCAGATTACGCATTACGTGTTCGACAATATTTAAATCAGACGTTTCCAGATCGATGGATTGGTATAAGATGTGCCATTGAATGGCCCCCAAGATCGCCAGATTTATCACCTTTAAATTTCTTTATGTGGTGTCATTTAAAAAGCAAAATCTATGCTACTCAGCCAACATCATTAGAAGACCTGCGACAAAGAATTGTGAATGTGTGCCTTCAAATTACTCCTCAAATATTGCAAAATGTGCGGCAACGTTTTGAGCAAAATCTTTATTATTGCATGGAGAGTCATGGTGGCCATTTTCAACATTTACTTGCTCAACGGGTCAGTTCATTCTTCATTTTTAAATTACTTTGCTGCCAAATATATTGATCAAAACTACTGAACTGAAGTACATTAATTTTATATCATTATAAAGGGAATTGAAAGACCTTTAAAATAAGGTATCACTCGACCCCCCTTTCCATTTTATTTTGGGGTGGTGTCACCCCCGCTTAGGGGGCTGCACGTGCTAAAGTGATTTTTTGCCAAACTTGTGTCCCCCTCGAAAACAAAATCGACGGGTCTGAGCGTTTTTCAAAAAAAAACTGAGCTGCCAGTAAATGCGTCTGTTCGTTTTCGATGCGCCACCCTGTATATCGAAGCCTAAATACCACAGCACCGCGGCTGCTATGAGGAGCTTGAAGAAACATTGTTAATCAGATTTTTGAACTGCCAAGATTAGTAGAACTTGGAAAAACCTCCTCAGGTAGATTGTTCTACAATATTGACTGACGAAGGATCGATCGTATCGGCCAGTTCTGGATGTACGAAGTTCGACTCGGTTAGGATGCGAGGTCGAAGTCAGGTGGGTGTGCCTGACAAGCACATCGCGCGGCGGCATCCTGGAGGAGAGCCCTGAAGAGCAAAGTCTTCGGTGATCTGGACTCCGACCAGCCGAACGGCTCTCTGATAGAACTCGGCCATCCATCGAAACCGGATGGCCGAAATGAAATTGATAAACATTATATTTTAGCGTAAACGTGGCAGCTTAAAACATCAAGATGGCAACTTGGAACATTTTTCAAGTCGAATAAACGTTCACGTGGTAACTGATTTGGAAGCTTTTCACGCACACTTTATATTCATAGAACATAAAATTGCTATTTTCCATAATAGTGAACTGGCAGGCTGTCAAAGTTGATCGTTTTTGAACATTCAATCGCTTATAACTCTACAACCAATCGTCAAAACATTGTACTATGCTATGCGAATCTTCTTTTGGAAGAGACTATTAAAATACGTGATTTACAAGTCGTGACCAAAAATAAAACTTCATACACAGGACCGCATTCATTAAAAGGATACGGGGTTGTTGAAGTTTAATCTTCAAAACCGTCAAAAGGAATAAACTAAAATTTGGTATGTGGTTTCACCTAAGTACTGTCAACATTCAAAAGTCCTTACTTAAAATTAACGTGCACCAGTGGTGGAGATACAGGGCATTAGTGGCATTATTTTGCCAAATAAAAATAGTACGCCACTGTTTTTTTTTTTTCGAAACGGGAAACTTTTCGAATTGTGTTTTTTCCTAGAGTGCACTGATTTCGTAAAAGTAGAAATAAAATAAATTAGATCATTCATTAAGAGCCGAGATACAATTAGTTACAAAATAAAATAGGAGGCCTTGATACCAACTTGACGTTTCTTGGGAGATAGTTTGTCAAAGTTATATGTTATATGGTTGTTATCGTTACTAGATACTACCATTTTTTCTTTTTTTGTAAAAGTCAAGTCAAAAGTGTCGTTTTTTCCATTTTTGAGAAGTGTGAAATGGAATTTAGCATTGATGAGTATGCCGATATTATTTTTGTGTGCGGGTTCTGTAATGGATATGCTTTAGCGGCTCCTCAACAGTATTAACGTAGATTTCCCAACAGACGCCAAAGGTTTTTACGCGTTCATTTCTGAGAGTTCGGTAATATGGAATTGCCAAAATGGGCAACGTCTGCAAACCCGCGACGAAGTGCAATGGCGAAATTTTTGTGTGGTGCAGATTTTATTGATTGTTTTGTGGTCAGATGAGTCGCTTTTAACGAGGAGTGGAACCTTTAATTCACATAATGAACATAATTTGCTCGTTAGAAAATCCCCGTTCTGTAAGACGTTTCAATACAGATTTCTAGAAATGTCTGGTGGGGCGTTTTCAATGGGCAACTGTTTATGCACGTATTGCTACAAAGATTAAATGCAAATTCATACTTATAGTAGCTTTACTAGAGAATTATATGCGTGTGCCCTTTGTGTGGTCATCCGATTTTTTAAAGCAAAATTACCAGCCATAGAAATTCATCGCCAGTTGAATGAAGTATATGGGAAACGTGTATAAGCATTCAATATTTCCTCAAAAGTGATTGCACGTCTAAAAGAATGCGTAGAAAAAAATCGCGAGAAAAAATAGCTTAAAGATCAACGATTCTCCAATGATAAATTCGTTTTTAAAATAAAAAATTCCTTGTGCCTGAAAAAAATGTATATTATTTTTGAATCAACTCTCGTACAAAGAGTAAAAAATATAAAACATTATCCAGATCAGCCATGCCAGTAGATCGTCGTAGAAGACCTTTTTGAAAAGCACTGTATGTTATACTAAGTGACATAATCCGAACACCCAGTTTTAAATGGTTTTATTTTAATAAAATTTTGTATAAGTACTTAATGAAGCATAATAAGTAAATGATAAAAATTTCAAAATGATTGCACTGCTTTGTGCTGTGTGGATTCACCCTGATGTGCTACGCATTCTCCAACGCGCCTAGGCATGCTTCTGATCAGGTGGTCAATGTCCTCCTGTGGTATCTCATTCCAGGCAACCACCAACTCCTCTCGAAGTGCTTCTAGAGTCTGAGGAGGACGTTGCAAATTGAGCAATCTCCTACCCATCATATCCCACACGTGCTCAATTGGGGATAAGTCGGGAGATCTTGGTGGCCATGGTAACAATGTGACATCATTATGTTGAAAGAAGTCTATTGTGACTCTTGCAACATGTGGTCGGGCATTATCTTGTTGGAAAGTTGGATCTGCCAGGGTGTCAAGATAGGGTAAAAGATGGGGTTCTAGAACTTCGTGGATATAACGCTGCGCGTTCATGTTACCTCTGATGAAGATTAAAGGTGACCTGGAACCATAAGCTATAGCACCCCAAACCATAACTCCCAACAGTGTGATGAACATGTCTTTCAACAAAAAACTGTGGATTCCTCCTTTCACCACGTCGCCTTCTAACCCTGGCACGACCATCGTGCATGCCTAAACAAAATCGAGACTCGTCACTAAAGACAATAGTTTTCCATTCCAGAGTGACCGTTGGCTGCACCACTCAAGGCAATTACGTCGGTGTTCTCGAGTTAAAGGGAGGACCCAGTGTGGCCGGTATGAAAACAAGCCAAAACTTCTCATTCGGCGGTAAACACTTCGCATGCCAATAGGTCTTCCGTGTTCTGCAAACCATTCATTTGCAATGGACCTGGTAGTGGAGAAACGGTCCCTTAAGGTCAATAATCTTAGGCGGCGATCTTCACGGTCTGTTGTTCTACGGCGGCGTCCAGTGCCCCTTGCTCTTTGCGTACGGCCTTCTCGAAGCCATGCCTGACAACACCTAACCACAGTGTCTACACTTCTTTGCACTCTAACTGCAATTGCCTGAAAAGAAAGTCCAGCTTCCCGAAGTCCCACTATACGGCCCCTATCAAACTCACTAAGTTGACGAAATCGTACAGGTCTCCGTACTCTAGGCATCGTAACCGATCGTAAAGGATGTCAAGAACCAAAATCCGCCAACGTTGATTCTTTACTGCGGCTGACATATTCATTTTTAGAGCGTTAGTGAATTAAAAAAAAGCAGTATAAAAACCGGAATGTCCAACTGATAAGGCTGAAAATTTTTTCACTTGTTATTTACAGTAAGATAAATACATTCACCAACTTTTATTAAAATAAAACCATTTAAACTGGGTGTTCGGATTTATATGGTCACTTAGTATATAAAATACGTTCCAAACCAATAAAGTAGTACTTATTGTTTCAGTACGGTTTCCGCCATCATCAAAGATAATAATATCTTGGTTGCGTGTGGGTTTTATTATTTTCACATATATGCAAGAATGTTCATAAAAACAGTACTTTACTACCTATAGATCGTTTATTTCGTATAAAACGCTTCCTTCATAACACTTTAAACATCTCTATTTGCATTTTGCGTGTCAGTCCGCCCCTACGTCCAAAGAATCCATGTTTAATGTATAAGTGAATATGCAATGTAAGATATATTTAGATCGTCTTGCCATACAAAATCTCTGTTTTCCAATGAATGCACTGCAAAGTTCAAGGTAAACGTTAAATAGTGTCCAAGAAAAGTAGAGATGCGAGTAGCTCCAAATAGTGTGAGACTTAAGGTGGTTATTAAAGGTTGAGGGTTGTGAATTTGCCTATTACAAATTTATCAAAATTCCGCTAAACTCATATTCAAAACGAAAACTCTTCGATTATTTCAATGTCTACTTTCTAATGGGTGATTTTTTTGCTAGTAACTTTTGGCAACACTGTTTTTGACAGATGACGCGTGAATCGTGTCTTGTGTCATTGTCAAATTTGTTCAGTTTGGTCTATAATTTAACCATGAATCGACTTACGAACGAAAAACGCTTGCAAGTTATTGAATTTTACTATCAAAATTCATGTTCGGTTAAGAGAGTGCATCGAGCACTGCCTCCAATTTATGGGCAATTTGGTCGGCCTACTGAGGGAGCTATTCGGAAGCTTGTGAACTAAATTTCGAACCCAGTTTACATTATTGGACATTAAACCACCAACACGCAGACGTAGAGTGAGGACTGAAGTAAATATTGCGGCTGTATCCGCCAGTGTTAGTGATGACCGTGAAATGTCGATTCGCCGCCGTTCGCAGCAATTGGGCCATTGTTACTCCACTACGTGGAAAATTTTGCGACATGATTTGGGTGTAAAACCTTATAAGATACAGCTGGTGCAAGAATTGAAGCCACACGACCTCCCACAACGTTTCCAATTTGGTGAATGGGCGCTGGCAAAGTTAGAGGAAGATCCACATTTTTATCGAAAAATTGTGTTCAGCGACGAAGCTCATTTCTGGTTGAATGGGTACGTTAACAAGCAAAATTGCCACATCTGGAGTGAAGGCCAGCCAGAAGCATTGCAAGAGCTACCAATGCATCCCGAAAAAATCACTATTTGGTGTGGATTATGGGCCGGTGGCATCATCGGGCCGTACTTCTTCAAAGACGACAATGGCCGGAACGTAACTGTGAATGGCGAGCGCTACCGTGCGATGATAACAAACTTTTTTTTGCCCAAAATGGAAGAGCTGGACTTGGCTGACATGTGGTTTCAACAAGACGGTGCCACATGCCACACCGCACACGAAACAATGGCCCTATTGAGAGGCGAGTTCGGTGAACAGTTTATCTCATGTTTGGGGCCCGTCAATTGGACGCCTAGATCGTGTGATTTAACGCCGTTGGACTATTTCTTGTGGGGCCATGTTAAGGCGAATGTCTACAGGGATAAACCAGCAACGATTGACGCACTGGAAGCCAATATTGAAGCATTTATTCGTGAGATACCGGCCGATATGTTGGAGAGAGTGTGCCAAAATTGGTCCTTGCGCATGGGCCATCTAAAGCGGAGCCGCGGCCAACATTTACATGAAATAATCTTTAAACATTTAATTATATCGACCGTTCTATCGACTCAAATAAAGATTTAATCGTTTTTTCAAATTTTTTGTGTCTTTTTTGAATATCAAATCCTATACCAACCTCTAAAAGAATCACCCGTTAGTAGCTGAAAAATTAATATTTTAATCTTCTAAACCACTGATTAACTTATTTTACTTGAGGATGGCCAGCCATATACTGTATTCCGGCGTCCAAAACGGGATCTGAAAGGTACTCGCGACACCTATCGGAGAATAGCAGAACACAAAAATGGATTTAGAAATCTACTTTCAAAGGAGTTAGTGTTAAGTTCTGCTACTCTCGTATAGATGCCGTTAGTGTCTTCAATCCTGTTATGGCGCCTCTCTAATTCGTATTTTAATTCGGTATCTTCAGACAGAATGCGTTAATCAATGCCTCAATGTAGCCAATTAATTAATTAAACACAAAAAACATTAAAAATGTCTTCAGGCCTCATCGTAAAGAGTCTTATAGTACTCGTATAACTCATATTCTGTTATCTTTAAAATCTTACTCTAGTTGACCCGTATTATTTTGATCGTAGTACAAAGAGTAAAGAAAATAAAACCCAATTCAGTACAGCCAAGCCAGTAAATCGTTGTTCTATTTATTTTAGATCGATACTAAGTATAAACTGCACCACAGCTGCATGCAAAGTCCCAATATATTCCAAATTCTAGTTTTGGGCAATTTACCAACATTATCAAACAAATCCTGTAGCATTTTTCATACTCGAGGATAAGCATATACACCTATTCACTATTTATCCAGCACAAATCTAGAATTTAAAATATTCTTACTAGTATATGCTTCATTGTCTGAAGACTTCATGTAGACTTACCGCATTTAGTCTAATCATATTAGCAAATTTCCCCGAAATAATTGTAAAGTCTGGTTTTATTGATGCAAGTTGTTCATTGTCATTTTGTATTTATTACCCATAGCAACCAAATGCTGCTTATTTTTTCGTATTGTTATCTGAGCAGTGTGTTTAACCACTAACTTGAGGTAATTAACTCGTAGTGCATTAAACAAGCTAAAGGTGAATAGGGACATTTTACCAATAAGTAAATTTAGCATTTTGCCTAATTTTTCAGATGGTCAGTTCGCTACAATTGGTTGATATTTGTCTACTGTTTTTTTTGCTTTGTCGAGTTTATTTTCCAACATTTTGAACCCGCAGTCGTTTGAATCGTACGAGATTTCGAAAACAGACTTATACTAGATTAATACTTTTAGAAAAAACGTCCAGGGAATTACATTTGCTTGTAAAGAAACTGGATTACGTGACCTACTTATTTGACAAAGTCACGCAGTCATCAATAATGCTACATACTAACTAGTCTAAAACAGTTTGAAACATAATTGTGTGTTCAGTTTGCGTGCTAACTCTATAAACAGTTCCGCACATTTCGGTATGAAATATTTTTTTTATAAACATTAAGGCTCATCTGACACCGTGTAAAAATTTCAGTACTACATATACAAAGGGTGGCGCATCGAAAACGAAACAGACGCATTTACTGACAGCTCAGTCTTTTTTTTTTGAAAAACGCTCAGACCCGTCGATTTTGTTTTCGAGGGGGACACAAGTTTGGCAAAACATCACGTTAGCACGTGCAGCCCCCTAAGCGGGGCTGACACCACCCCCAACATCTTAAATGGAAAGGGGGGTCGAGTTTTAAAGGTCTTTCAATTCCCTTTATAATGATATAAAACTAACGTACTTCAGTTCAGTAGTTTTGAAGATTTATTGATTTAAAGCTTAAATAAAACTAATACATCATCATTAGTGGAGATCAATACATTGGGCAGCAAAGTAATTTAAACATGAAGAATGAACTTTTTTGCCACAAAAAAAACGCTCCAATAGCTATTTTCAACAACAAAATGATAAACAAACCATGGGCGTAGTGAAGAAAAGCATTTACTTATTAAGTAAATTCTTTTAGTCAAATTTCTTCTGAAAGTAGTACAAACTAATCTGATGCACCTATTAAAGTCTACTTTAAACTTTAAATCAATAAATCTTCAAAACTACTACTACTACATTAATTTTATATCATTATAAGGGAATTGAAAGACCTTTAAAATAAGGTATCACTCGACCCCCCTTTCCATTTAAGATTTTAGGGTT
This sequence comes from Acanthoscelides obtectus, assembly GCA_963669975.1. Classification (NCBI taxonomy): domain Eukaryota; kingdom Metazoa; phylum Arthropoda; class Insecta; order Coleoptera; family Chrysomelidae; genus Acanthoscelides; species Acanthoscelides obtectus. The sequence goes on from CAVLJG010000003.1 coordinate 13,879,155, forward strand.
GGTGTCACCCCCGCCCAGGGGGCTGCACGTATTAACGTGATTTTTTGCCAAACTTGTGTCCCCCTCGAAAACAAAATCGACGGGTCTGAGTGTTTTTCAAAAAAAAACCGAGCCGCCATTAAATGCGTCTGTTTCATTTTCGATGCGCCACCCTGTATACACAAGAGTACGAAGAAATCTAGAAGAGAATTTTCTTCCCAACAAAAGGTGATAGACGCATATGCTTTGTTTAAAATCTGTAACAATTATTTACAAATACGAAATGTTTGGATTTGTTTAGAAGAAAAAAACGTAACCCTTCGTTTTTCGCATAAAAATCAAAATTATTTTTGGGAATGGCTTGTGATTCATATGGGCAAGATAAACTTGTGTATTTTGCTATAAAATGTCCTTTGATCGAATCCTGTTTTTGCTCAATAAACTAGTAGTGATGGCCAGAAGACAGGTGTTTTGGGATAAACAATTAGAAATTCTCAAAAACCACTTGACGAATCGACTCCAAATTTATTATGGTTATTTAAAAGTAAGAAGCCTTCGGATATGAAGAATTTCAAGAAGCTGCGTGGAATTCTCGTCGCATTAACAATAAGTGCCAAGACCTGAATTTATAACTTTTTTCGCTATTAGTGGGATCTTTTTACATATGGTCTCATTCTGTAGGTCTCATAAATGCCTAATAATCTTATTTGAAGGGTTTTTTCGTTCCAGCCAACACTTTCGATAAATCAAAAAAAACACGTTTTCTCATTCTTTGTTTCTAGTATTCAATAACGAATGTTTTATTAACGTACTGTACTGTAATTCGACAAATGCTTCATAAATATCCAAAACAATTACATTCGTTTTAATACAAAATATTGACAGTTTCAAAGGCGTCAACGTCAATTTTGAAACTTCAATTTTTATGGTTTGGACATTATACAAGAAAGCTACCAAAGCAGATACAGCGTTAGTATTCTGTGGCGTTTAATACTATTAGGGGGATGATCTATGGAACTCGATTTTAGAGAGGCTTTTGTTCACGTATGACCTTCCTTTGATTCTCATGATCATTGCCAGACCAAAATATAATTAGAACATATGCTCCAAATTTAGCACATGTCCCGTCGATACACATTGGTGTAATGAACTTAACTGGCACTTTTAGCGCGAAATGTCAGTGCAAATGTACGAGCCCCTTCCCACTTCAGTTGGCCCAACTATTGAAATCTTAGTTTTTCCAACTTTATAACTCCCTAATCAAATTTGCAGCATAAAAATAACACATGTTGCAATTACAGCACATCAACCTATTTTCATTTCAATGCAAAATAAGTCTATAACGCATAGGTGGCTGTGAAAAATAAAAGCAATGACAATTGTTTTTATTAATCACAGCTGTCAGAATACGTTTAAAATAGTTTTGGGTAGTTAAGGTTTTCAAAATGGGTAGAGGAAAGGTTATAAGTGATTTCAAATATGTATTTTTTACGACAAGAATGTATCTAAAGTGTTTTTGAGAAAATAAATTGTTTTAGAAGTAAATAGTTTCGTCATGTTTAGTTTATAAAGGCATATTTTGGTATAAATCTTGAAGTGGACCAACTGAAGTGGGAAGGGGCTCGTACGTTTTACCTGAGTCAAAATTAATTTTTAATAACAACGATAAGCAATAACGCAATGTTAAGAAATTTCGACTTGAGTAGTTCCGGTTCTTTTCTTCGTTCTCCTTTCTTCTTTTCTTTACTTTTTTTTTTCTTTGACATTTTCTGCCGAAACCGGTTTCTGTTTTCACCTATTTGGCCGCTGGGTAAAACTTAAATTAGCATTTCTTCTATCTTGTCATGGACTTACCGGCTATTGTTCCAGCATCTTTAGTGGCTTGTCTTTGCGAATCATTGAAATAAGCAGGGACGGTGATGACGGCATCTCTGACGTCATTCCCTAAAAATGCGCTTGCAGTTTCCTTCATTTTGGTCAGTACCATCGAACTTATTTCCTCCGGGGCGAATCTCTTCTTCTCGCTTTTGAATTCCACTTGAATTTTGGGTTTGCCGTTATCGTTTATCACCTAGTTTTAACAAACATCAGTCTTCTTTCTACAGATGATTCAAAAAAAATAATGTGCGAGGTACCTCAGACCAGTTAACTCACCTTGAAAGGCCAATGTTTTAGATCTTGTTGAATTTTTGGGTCGTCGAATTTGCGTCCAATAAGTCTTTTTGCGTCAAATACGGTGTTGCTGGGGTTCATAGCTACCTAAGAGTAAGTAATATGAAATATTTTCATCATTTATTTTATAGCTGTATATCTATTATGTGCCGCTTTGTTTAGAGATGGACATCAACGCTTTCGTCAAGATTTGAAAACCATTAACTACTAAGGCAAAAGTGCTGGGTCAACATTATTGTTGAGGTTATAAGTGATTCATGAGAGTTTATAATTATTTAGGAAACTTAGGAAATTTCATCTAGGAGCGGATAAATATACTAAGTGACATATAAATCCGAACACCCAGTTTAAATGGTTTTATTTTAATAAAATTTAGTGAATGTATTTATCTTACTGTAAATAACAAGTGAAAAAATTTTCAGCCTTATCAGTTGGAAATTCTGGTTTTTATACGGCTTTTTTTAATTCACTAACGCTCTAAAATGAATATTTCAGCCGCAGTAAAGAATCAACGTTGGCGGATTTTGGTTCTTGACGTCCTTTACGATCGGTTACGATGCCTAGGGTACGGAAACCTGTACGATTTCGTCAACTTAGTGAGTTTGATAGGGGCCGTATAGTGGGACTTCGGGAAGCTGGACTTTCTTTTCGGGCAATTGCAGTTAGAGTGCAAATAAGTGTAGACACTGTGGTTAGGTGTTGTCAGGCATGGCTTCGAGAAGGCCGTACGCAAAGAGCAAGGGGCACGCCTAAGATTATTGGCCTTAAGGGACCGTTTCTCCACTACCAGGTCCATTGCAAATGAATGGTTTGCAGAACACGGAAGACCTATTGACATGCGAAGTGTTTACCGACGAATGAGAAGTTTTGGCTTGTTTTCATACCGGCCACACTGGGTCCTCCCTTTAACTCGAGAACACCGACGTAATCGCCTTGAGTGGTGCAGACGACGGTCACTCATGGATCAGGAATGGAACAGTATTGTCTTTAGTGACGAGTCTCGATTTTGTTTAGGCATGCACGATGGTCGTGCCAGGGTTAGAAGGCGACGTTGTGAAAGGAGGAATCCACAGTTTTTTGTTGAAAGACATGTTCATCACACTGTTGGAGTTATGGTTTGGGGTGCTATAGCTTATGGTTCCAGGTCACCTTTAATCTTCATCAGAGGTAACATGAACGCGCAGCGTTATATCCACGAAATTCTAGAACCCCATCTTTTACCCTATCTTGACACCCTGGCAGATCCAACTTTCCAACAAGATAATGCCCGACCACATGTTGAGAGTCACAATAGACTTCTTTCAACATAATGATGTCACATTGTTACCATGGCCACCAAGATCTCCCGACTTATCCCCAGTTGAGCACGTGTGGGATATGATGGGTAGGAGATTGCTCAATTTGCAACGTCCTCCTCAGACTCTAGAAGCACTTCGAGAGGAGTTGGTGGTTGCCTGGAATGAGATACCACAGGAGGACATTGACCACCCGATCAGAAGCATGCCTAGGCGCGTTAGAGAATGCGTAGCACATCAGGGTGCATCCACACATTATTAAAGGTCAAAGGGCTTTAAAGCAATGCAATCATTTTGAAATTTTTATCATTTACTTATTATGCTTCATTAAGTACTTATACAAAATTTTATTAAAATAAAACTATTTAAACTGGGTGTTCGGATTTATATGTCACTTAGTATATTTAGGAAACTTAGGAAATTTGATCTAGGAGCGGATAAATAGAAGATAGAAGATAGATAGAAGAAAAATCAGAGTTTGTTTTTATTAGCTGTTAATAAGAAGTAAGCCATTCTATAATTATTAAGAGTAAACGATATTTAAGCCCCTTTGTCTCAAGTTTTCGAATAAAAGCGTGTTACATTTTAACAGCAAGACTAAAACTGGCGTCAAGCAGAGTGATTCTGTACTTCTCACACAATTTTGGACAAATTTAATGAACTTTAAATATGCAGCATGTATAGTAAGTCAACTTTTGCATACTGGAATCTTTATTATTCGACGACTATGAGCATCCTTGCTCCTTGAACATAAGACCGTGGAGAAGAATGTGTATCAGTGCAAAAATGGCGTCAAGCAGATTGACTTTATATTCTCCATACCTTCGGAACAGGTTTTAGTATAATTTGACCATATAATGCAATGATATAAAAAATATGTAGGTTTTGTCAGAACCATTAGTGCACTATTTGGGCTTTTCATGACAAAAAAATTCATCAGAAAGCAACAATGAGTGTGATCGTACACAGTAACCTTATTTCTGGACGGAATATTTCTCATAAACAAATACATTTTTGGAAAATCTATTTATGACATTTTAGGGCACATTTCTAAAATAATGGCAATTATACAGGCTGTCCCAATTTTGACCAACATATCAAAGTTGGGATTTTTTAAATGGAATGCCTCAAATTTTATTGCATATTTTATGAACCAATTCAAAAGAAGAAGATTGATATAACATACTATGGGGTTTTGGTAATTAGCTACTGAAATGTAAGGTGTTTTGTCCAGAAAAATCGTCCACTTCGGCAACCCCTCAATCCGCCATTTTGAAATTTGGAGTGCTATATTTGTATCAAAAAATTACACACCTCAGCTTTTATCTTATTTGTTATTTTTTCGAATTTTCAAAATTTGGTCAAAAACGCGAATTGTACTTTTTCTCAAAAAATTCAAATGCATCACCCTGTATATTTCTGCTAGTTCGGATTCACTTTTTTATAAGCTTTTTTTGTATGAGGTTTCATTCAGAATAAAATCACCATATTTTGAGTTATTAAGCTTTTAATAGAACACAACACACCAAAATTAAGGAAAAAAATCACATCATCCATGGAAACAAAAGACAAACAGAGGGCTAGTTCCATATTGCCACTAAGAGTACAGATTTGACGTAAAAACTAATAACAATCAGACCAGTATAAATCAGCTTCAAGCGTAATAGACAAAAACAACTATAACAACAAGAAAAACAAGCAACTATCACTACTCAAGACCTAATCTACAAAAACTGCTCGAAAATATCTCCACCATACACAGCTGTAGTCTTTGGATAAATGCATGTGTTCCCTAATGAAAGCATCCTTATATGATGGGCCTATATCTTGGCCTCCTAGATCACCAGTTATGACACCGATGGACTTCTTTCTATGGGGCTACGTTAAGCAAGAGGTTTAAAGATATCCACCATCTACCCCGGAAAATATGAAGGAAAGGATTAAGGATGCTTTTCTGAACATAATTGAACACGTGCTGAGGGATGTGCAACGGTCATTTATCCAAAGACTACGGCTGTGTATTCAACATGGTGGAGATATTTTCGAGCAGTTTTTGTAGATTAAGTCTTGAGTAGTGATAGTTGTTTGCTTCTGTTGTTGTTATAGTTGTTTTCCTCTATTACGCTTGAAGCTTTTCTGATTGTTATTAGTTTTTACGTCAAATCTCTACTCTTAGTGGTAATGTGGAACTAGCCCATTGTTTGTCTTTTGTTTCGATAGATGATGTAATTTTTTCCCTTAATTTTGGTGTGTTCTTCTATTAAAAACTTAATAACTCAAAATCTAGTGATTTTATCTAGCTTCACCATTATACCGAAAAAAAGGCTTATAAAAAATTGAATCAAAACTTGCACAAATATACATTTGAATTTTTTTAGAACAAGTAGAATTCGCGTTTTTGACCACCCTCTATAAGCAAAAATGAAAATTCGAAAAAGTAACAAATAAGATAAAAGCTGAGGTGTGTAAGTTTTTTGATGCAAAATTCAGCACTTCAAATTTCAAAGTGGCTGATTGAGCGGTTGCCGAAATGGACGGTTTTTCTGGACAAAACACCTTACATCTCAGTAGCTAATTACCAAAACCCCATAGTATGTTATATCAATCTTCTTCTTTTAGATTGATTTATCCAAATATGCAATAAAATTTGAGGCATTCCATTTGAAAAATCGCAACTTTGATATGTAGGTCAAAATTGGGACACCCTGTATAATTGAAATTTTTTTTGGGAATGTGTCCTCAAAGGTCATGTATAACATGCCATAAATAGATTTTCCTAAAATGTATTTGTTTATGAGTGACATTCCAGCCATGCATGGATGGGCCACCCTGTATATATATATAGACAATATCACGTGCACCTCGTATGTGCATATCGCATCATCTGCTACCTTCTTCTATAAGTCTCTCAGATAAAGGGGCCAAGTATCAGCGGACAGACCAATAGCCAGACCGACGGAAATGAGCGGCAGGTTTTTCGTGATATTTATGTCATATTGAATGAAAAAAAACTTATTACCTCATTATCGAAATTTTTCGCAACTAGAATCCTTACTTGTCAGTGTAGTGGCGGCGAAGTAAAAGAGTGTAACTGTTTCATTTGAAAACTTGAGACGGAGATTAATCACCGTTTAGCTAAGGAGTATGAAATCGTTTACTTCCAATGGAAAAAATATATTTTAGTTGTTTTTCTTATTAAAAGCTAATGAAAGAATTTTTTCATCATTTTAGCCAGCTGTAGATAAAAGTTTGCATCTATCTCGGGCGTAATAAGTGTTTACGTCATTGGCGAGTTAAAATCTGCGGTGACACACACCTGGGGCAATAATCGGGCAGTTTACGCTCTCGGTACATAAATGTCTATTTTATCCACAAGAGAGTGGCTTTTGGTGGGTAGACATAAGGATAGGTCAATCTATTTGACTGTTATACGTAGCTATAAGACTACAAAAACGACATAAGAAATTATATTTTAGAGAAGCACAACTTTTAGTACTAGGAGAGAAATTAATAAAACTTCTGAAGCATACTTTTTGGAGCCTTAGGATACGATTGAGGTATGAATGATCCTGAAATTCTCAGTTTTTCTAATTTATTTCACCATATAAATTATATTGATGCTACTTTAGGGCCAATTGTTTTGTTCTGCGATGAACATTGCCGTAGGAAGTGTATAGGGCTGAACTATACTTTAGCGTACATCGCAAATATTACATTTCTTATTTTAAAATGGAAGCTTGGGATATAACTTGCACGAAAATATCATTTTTTCTTTAAGGAACCCTCTGCTTGCTATTTTATAGAACTTCAAAGTTGCATTTTGTGTGGTAATACTGTGGTATAGAATAGTGCTTTATAAGCTGTTTTTTTCTTGTTTACACAAAAGGTTGCTCAAAATTATATGAATATAACATACAATGTAAATTACTGTGACACTATTCATCGCAATAATGCAATTTTGCATTATTTTAATGATGAAAATAGTTCATTGTTAAGTAGTAATTTCTTTTATTTCAGATAAATATTCCCATCACTACACCACCATCACTATCCTACTCTCTCCATCGAGTTGCGATGTTGCCAAATCATGGATACACTAATTTGGTTTGTCAAATTCTTACTTATATACTAGTGCAAAAATGTGCAATCGGCACAGGATTGTCATGAAAATGCGATTTGGAGGTGTGACCGGCACGTTTCACTGTACTAAATCCACCTCGTGCCGTACGATAGCGTTAGCTAAAGAACCTTTTTGGCAGAATGCCTTATGCCCTTTACAAAAGTACTTCGGTTATTGTTTTTTCTATTTTATAGTTATAATCTATTTACTTTTTGTATGTATATACTTGAAGAATTATTTAAGGTAAGCTGATGTCACAAAATATAACTAATTAAATGTGATATATAACTGAAAAAGTAGCTGTTGCCAATCACTAAACAATGAAATCATAACAAAGAACATTGCATTGATGATTTGATGAAATGATCGTTGATTCAATTCAATTCAGTTCAATTCAATGGAGTTTATTGTAACACATACATAATTATGTATCCTTACAAATGGCGAAGTCTGGCCAATGGCCATTTATACTTAACCATAAATGTCATGTCAAAAACTGAAAAAGAAAAGGAAAAAGAAGAATAATAGTAAAAGAAGAATTAATAAATATGACATAATGCGTACGATTAGAACAAAAAACATAATACGTACGATTCAAAGAGAGGACAATAACCTAAGAGCTCAATATGTAGTTCTTATATTTTTTTTAGAAAAGTTGCTGATGAAACATTGTTCGAAAGAGTTGATCAATTTCACCGCATTATACGTAAAAGACCGTTGAAAAATGGCTGTCCTATGTTGTGGCATTGTCAGGAGATTAATGTTGCGCGTATTCAAATTGTGAATTAAATTCCTACGAACAAGCTTTTGCATAAGATAAACCGGAACAGAAGTTTTTAATATTTTTACGACAAATGTAACAAAGTTGTATTTGAAAAGATCAGAAATTTTCAACCAATTCATTGAAGATATTGAGTGAGAAACATGATCGTACCTTCTTAAATTGTTTATGTAACGACTACATGAGTTTTGAATTTTTTGCAGTCTGTATTTTGAGATTTCATCCAGACAGGGATAATAAACTATGTTGCAGTAAGCGATTTTACTGAGTATGAGTGATTCGCATAACATTTTCTTAATTTTTCTATTTAAAACAGTTTTACTTGCATATAGAAGCCTGAGTCTAAAATAACTAGACTTACACACATAGCCAACATGCTCCTGAAATCTGAAATCTTCATCCAAGTACAAACCTAAATTTTTTGCAGAAAGGGAAAATATTAGGATACTATTATTTAGTGATAAATTTAACTTTGATTTGAGGAAAGTACGTTTTTTCTTGGAGCAAAAAAGTATAGCTGTCGATTTCGATGCGTTTAGACGTAAATTATGTTTTGCAGCATATGTGCATAAGTATTGCAGATCTTGATTGATAAGGTTGTTAGCTAAATGGTAGTTGTTCGGACAGAAATTATGAAAAACCTGCATATCATCAGCATATGATTGACTAGAACAATGTTGAAGGGTGTTAGAAATGTCAAAGGTGTATATAAGGAATAAAAGTGGACCTAATATGGATCCCTGAGGCACGCCGGAACAAATCGGCCTTTTGTCTGAAAGTTTATTTTGTATGACGACATATTGATGTCGTTCATTTAAATAGCAATCTATCCATTCCAGAACCAAGTCGTCACACCCAATGTATTTACATTTAGAAACTAACAGCTTATGATTCAGGGTGTCAAAAGCCTTGCTGAAATCCAATAAGACTAATGCAGTTGCTTCTTGCCTATCCGCCGCTGTTAGTACATCGTCACAAACCCGTGCCAAAGCAGTAGTGGTACTGTGACCCTTTCTAAAGCCTGATTGATTTAATGGCAAAATGCTGCTTTCGAGTAAATACTCATTCAACTGCATATAAACTATTTTTTCTAGAATTTTTGATAGAGCTCACAGCAAGCTAATAGGTCGGAGATCATCAGGAACCTGGGGATTGGGAATCTTTGGAAGAGGTTGCACTAATGCTTCCTTCCAAGCACTTGGAAAAAACACCGCGCTCTAAACAACAATTTATTAAGTGCAAAATGTATATTCCTACAGCAGGTAGACACAATTTAATCATCTCAATGGTAATGCCATCAATTACACTAGAATTGGACTTGATACTGCGAATAGTATCCAATACTGTAGATATATCGACAAGACGGAACTGAAAATGAAAATCTTGGTTTAATTTGTTATGGCTATAAAATTCGATAGTTTCCGAGCAATCATCGTCACTTTTCTGGAATATACTGGTAAAATAGTTATTTATTTCATTGGGAACTGCTAAGTCATCCGGAATGTCAGTATCACTAGAATCCTGAATTCTAAATGACTTAAGAGCTTTATAAAGAGCTGCAGAGTTTCTTTGTCGAGATAGATGTTGAAGGTAGCCTGATTTCTCTGCACGTGCAGCAGTTTTGGTAAAATTTCTCAGTTCATTGTAATGATTTCGATTCGCACCCGTTCAAGACCGTCTATATTTATGAAAAGCCTTATCTCGTTCTTTCATTATCATTTTCAAATTGTTTGTGAGCCATGGTGCACGAGGCTTAGACACTCTCACTGTTTTTAGTGGTGCATGTATGTCAAAAAGTCCTACAATATTATCGGAAATAAATTTTACTTTCTCATCGATATTAGCCATATAAATAACTTCACCCCAATTAACGCTAAATAAGTCATCGTTAAAAGAGGTTAGATCAAAATTGCGATAGTCTCTAAATGTAATTAGTCTAGGTGGTGGTTTATTGTTTTTACTCGAAATGTGACAGAATACAGCCTGATGGTCACTAAAGTTAACAGTGAAAGTTCCCACTTTGGAACATCTTTGTGCACAGTTGAAGAAAACCGGATCTAAAAGCGTTGAAGAATGATCAGTTATTCGAGTTGGTTCATTCAATAACTAACTGGTGCAGGCTGTAAGATTGAAAGCACTGATTAATTCTACTTCTCAAATTATCAAAATGGCTTTTAAAAACAGCACAACAGCTAGAGTAAGACGCGTGATCAGTTGGTAGACCTTTCTTACTGGTTTTGTTAACATTAAGACAATTTATGCATTGGAAAACAGATGATTTACAATCTTTAGCTTTATGATTTTGGGAGAATTTTGGACATACAACATTAGATTTGCAGCTTATATCGGTATGACCATAACCACAACACTTAAAACACTTCAACACACGTATATGATCACTTACAGGCGATTTCTTCCATCCGACGAACAGGAAACTTTTCTATAACAAGATATTCCTAAGGTCAGGAGATACTTCTATGACGATATTTGTGGTCTCGTAATGCTTAAGTTTGGTAACGTTGATGTTTATTTAACTATAATGTTGGACGATGATATTCTGGGTGGACCTAGCGAGGTGGTCCAAATCGACTATTCGAAGTTGGTTTTTTTTATAAGCCATGACCGCTGGTGCCTTTTGTATTTTGTCACGCGAGCCGTTGCTGCATTTTCCACTGTTTAGACACAGACTGTTCTAGTTCTAGTTTTCGGTAAATATTGGGTCAACTTCTCATAAAACAAGCCATTTACAATAAATTAAGACTTTTATTTTGCAAATAACCTCATTTTTTATCACGTATTTCTCCCAACAAAGGTCCAACTTGGCAACTATGGACATCATTTACCTTATCTGTCAAGAAATGAACGTTACAAATGGCCATTCAACTTGTTTGTACTTTCAAATATTTCTTATAAACGCAAAAACTTCTCAAAATCTCTTTGAAAATATGCGAAAAAAATCGTTAAGGAATTTCAAGAAGTTTTTGAAAAATCACCACACAACACCTCTACACAGTTTACCAAGTAAATACCATCATTTACGTATGTATTTTGAACTGTTATTTTAGCTAATACGCTAATGTATAGTCAACGCCAAACAAAGTGGCGTGCACGTCATCACGATAAAAATTCCCCGACCTAATGCCTAGGTTTCTATCACAAACAATTGCTCTATTGCAGTTTCATATTAATGTGATATATAAATTGTAAAATGGTCATTACTCTCTTATTATGGTTAATAGTCATATAAACATTGTTATTAAAATATCACATAAGTTGCTTTCTGATAAATTTAGACGCATTATGCGAAATAAAATGTTTTGCAAACGCTCCAATCACTTATCGACATGTAAACGCACTAAACCGATTTCGCAGCGTTGACACATTGTCACCTTGAAACTTATTTAAACTGGGAACTGACATTTGTATTAATTTTGACACTGAATCAATTTGTGGCATTTCAAATCTTTATAAATCCTTTGGCCCCGCATACTGTAAATCAACAACTGTTTGTTTCAAAACAAAATTATTCATTTTACGAGTAGATAAAGGCAATTTTGGTATATAAAGATGCCCAAACAGTTAAATAGTCGGTGTAAGGAACTCGTGGCCTCGTTAATGCACTACTTTGAGCAAGAAAGGGACAACAACGGGCCTTTGTTGCCTTTAAATGCTGTTCAAGAGGTAGGTTACTAATAATTATATGTAATGTATATTAATAATAGTGAAATTTTATTTCATTTTTTGTAGCATGTTGCTGCTGCTTTAAAAATTAGTTTAAGGACAGTTAGTCGTATTTCCGAGGGTGTGAAAAGTGATGCAAATTTAGAATCGCCCAAGAAAAAGCGGAGTTATATTAAACGTGTAACCAACACAGCGACATTGGATACAAGTGCCATTCGAGAAGTGATCTATAATATGTATCACAAAAGTAAGATCTTATTCTAATAACTTATCAGAAATTTGCATTAATTTGTTAACTAAATTATAATGTCATATTACACATGGTTTCAGAAGAACAAGTTACGATACAAACTTTATGGTCTCGATTAAGAGATAGGGCATTATTTGATGGTAGTGCCACGTCTTTAAGGCGGTTGCTTAGAGATCTTGGATTTAAGTGGCTTAAGGACAATCCGCGACGAGGGCTCATGGAACTACCAAGTATAGCTTTGAAAAGGGTGGAATTTCTAAGGCAATACAATCAAGCCAAGGTTGAGGCCTTATACCAGTTTGTCTTCCTCGATGAAACTTGGATATTTCAAAATGGGACCATAGGTCGCTCTTGGCAAAATGGAAACCAAAAAAGCGTGAAAGCTATTAAAACAGATGGTAAAAGGTATGTACTTTTACACAATTTGCACTATAAAATTTAAAACTAATATATTTTAGATACATTATATTACATGCTGGAAATGAAAATGGGTTTATTGAGGGTAGTGAAGCGATATTTTCTTCGAAAACAAAATTGAGCGATTACCATGGAGAGATGAACCAGGACAATTTTTTGAAATGGTATCAACATCAGTTATTAGAAAAATTGGAGAGTCCATCTATGATTATACTGGATAACGCCCCTTATCACAGCATGATATTGAACAAAGTGCCCAACAATGCATGGACAAAAAAAATATCCAAGACTGGTTGACAAATCAAAACATACCATTTTTAAACACAATGTTTAAAACAGAGCTATTGAGTATTGTTGCTCGGTACATAATGCTTCTTAATTATATATATTTTGGTCGACAGTTTATATTTCTTTTGTTGATTCCTATTCTTAAAATAACTGCTTTTTTAGAAACAAACCACCTAAAATATACGTGATTGATGAATTGGCGGAACAACATGGGCACAAAGTTCTTCGTCTGCCTCCTTACCATTGTATATTTAACCCTATTGAGTTAATTTGGGGCATAGCAAAAGGTTACTATAACAGACATATTGGTAGAGATGGTAACAGTGAAAAAGACTGTTTGGATATGTGGAACGAGGCTCTACAAACGGTTACCCCAGACATGTGGAAAAATAGTGTTCGACATACTGAGCAAGAAATTTTTAAATGGTATGAAAGAGAACGAATTTTTGATCGACCAGACATCGAACCTTTAATAATCAACTTTGAGAGTGATGAAGATTCAGATTCAGACAGCGCTGAAGAAAGAAACTCCGACTAACTTTATTGTACAGAAAAAGCTTACACCAGTAGCTTACCTAATTTTAGAATGCATTTTTCTGTATGAATTCTGTAAAATAAATACCATGCATAAAATTTGGAGGACCCCATTTGGATTTTTATTCAGTACCTTTAAGCTATCAATTAAATATGGTAGTTTCATAGTGTCATCTGATCAATAATTGTCATACTTAATGATTATGCAAGTACAGATCTATAATTTTATTATACTATTATTTTTGTTCTCATTTGAGGTTAATATTGCTTATAAACCTAGATATGTAAATAATAAATTTTATTATTTTACAAAAAGTTTGGCAACAATGTAAATTTTTCAACACACCCACCTTGATGACGTGCACGCCACTTTGTTTGGCGTTGACTATATAATTACACGGCTGGTTTTGAACCTTTTTTTACAAAAAACAACGATTTTTTACAGTTTCACATCTGTTTTCCCTAGTACTATACAGCGTCTGTTATTCTTCTTATAATTATATATTATTGCAAAAAGCAAAAAAAATCGTATAAAACAGTATTCCATTCTAGAGTATTACCACCAAAAATGCAACTTTGAAGTTCTATGAAATAGTAAGCAGAGGGTTCCGTAAAGAAAAAATCATGAAGTATTTGCGATATGCGCTAAAGTATAGTCTTACCAAGAAAATATGTAATTATGCTAACACATAAGCATAATATGTTGGGCTGTGAATGAAGCGATTTAAACCAATTTTCAGTATAAATATACATTTTTAATTGAAATCATCTATCTATTAGTGTGTACGTTTTACATTTTACATTTTTGAACTGTTTTTTAATAGCCCCTACTAAGTAGCTAGTTGATTTCATCGAATCATAAACATAACTATTAAAAACCTAAAATCTGTGAATTTCGTAGCCATCCGTACCTCAATCGCTTATTCATAGACCACAATGTATGTATCAGCAGTTTTTAAAATTGTTCTCTTAAGTGATAAAAATTCGATAAAACCCGAGGTCTCTCCCAGAACATTTAACTTACCTGATTTTTGGCAGCATCCCCTATCAATCTCTCCGAATCAGTAAAAGCCACATAACTAGGGGTGGTTCGATTCCCCTGATCGTTCGCAATGATCTCGACCTTACCACCCTGCCATACGCCCACGCACGAGTACGTGGTGCCCAGGTCAATGCCCACCGCTGCAGTTTTCACCATTTTTCACGCGCGACAAGATGAGTTTCCCTTAAAATTCGATTTCAAAAGCGTTCTGTTAGAACCGCGCACTTCACTTGGGGATTTTGAGCTGTCAGAAGTGCCAAAGTGACTGTGCGCCTGCCGCCAAACAGCGAGCGAGCTTTGCGGGAAAGGCGGGCATGATCGGCCGGCGTCGCGGAAAACAGGTGGGAATCGCGCCGTTCGAAAATGTAGGGGAGAGTGGGGTAAAAAAATTCACAGGATCATTTTACTTAGTCGATAAAGCAGGGTGAAAAAAATTCAGCAGTTATCTGAAAGCGCTGAGTGTGGGGGGGGGGTATAACCCAAAATTCAGTACTTTGCTTGTATCATTTTCGAATGAAATTTCATAAATAAACGGTAAACTAGAGACTTTAGAGCGCAAAAAGACCTTCAATTTTGATTTTTAAGAATTAAAATTGATAAACAATTAAGCTAAATACGGAACTTTTTAGTAATTCTGAATAAATGTTTATAATTATTGCAATAACAATTGTAAAAGAATCATTAGTGTTAATAAATGTGCTAAATTTCAGCCGGGTGGGTTTAATACTCTATGTAAAAAGCTAATTGTTGATGTGATTCTAGAGCATTTTATAAAAGTGAAATGGATTCTTGAATGTACGCAAAAGATTAATTTTTTTTTTCAAAATTGTTGTTAAAAATGATGTGAAAGGAATAGTCATTTTTATATACTAAGTGACATATAAATCCGAACACCCAGTTTAAATGGTTTTATTTTAATAAAATTTTGTATAAGTACTTAATGAAGCATAATAAGTAAATGATAAAAATTTCAAAATGATGCACTGCTTTAAAGCCCTTTGACCTTTAATAATGTGTGGATGCACCCTGATGTGCTACGCATTCTCCAACGCGCCTAGGCATGCTTCTGATCAGGTGGTCAATGTCCTCCTGTGGTATCTCATTCCAGGCAACCACCAACTCCTCTAGAGTCTGAGGAGGACGTTGCAAATTGAGCAATCTCCTACCCATCATATCCCACACGTGCTCAATTGGGGATAACTCGGGAGATCTTGGTGGCCATGGTAACAATGTGACATCATTACGTTGAAAGAAGTCTATTGTGACTCTTGCAACATGTGGTCGGGCATTATCTTGTTGGAAAGTTGGATCTGCCAGGGTGTCAAGATAGGGTAAAAGATGGGGGTTCTAGAACTTCGTGGATACAACGCTGCGCGTTCATGTTACCTCTGATGAAGATTAAAGGTGACCTGGAACCATAAGCTATAGCACCCCAAAACATAACTCCAACAGTGTGATGAACATGTCTTTCAACAAAAAACTGTAGATTCCTCCTTTCACCACGACGCCTTCTAACCCTGGTACGACCATCGTGCATGCCTAAACAAAATCGAGACTCGTCACTAAAGACAATACTATTCCATTCCTGATCCCAGAGTGACCGTTGTCTGCACCACTCAAGGCGATTACGTCGGTGTTCTCGAGTTAAAGGGAGGACCCAGTGTGGCCGGTATGAAAACAAGCCAAAACTTCTTATTCGTCGGTAAACACTTCGCATGCCAATAGGTCTTCCGTGTTCTGCAAACCATTCATTTGCAATGGACCTGGTAGTGGAGAAACGGTCCCTTAAGGCCAATAATCTTAGACGGCGATCTTCACGGTCTGTTGTTCTACGGCGGCGTCCAGTGCCCCTTGCTCTTTGCGTACGGCCTTCTCGAAGCCATGCCTGACAACACCTAACCACAGTGTCTACACTTCTTTGCACTCTAACTGCAATTGCCCTAAAAGAAAGTCCAGCTTCCCGAAGTCCCACTATACGGCCCCTATCAAACTCACTAAGTTGACGAAATCGTACAGGTCTCCGTACTCTAGGCATCGTACCCGGTCGTAAAGGATGTCAAGAACCAAAATCCGCCAACGTTGCTTCTTTACTGCGGCTGAAATATTCATTTTTTGAGCGTTAGTGAATTAAAAAAAAGCAGTATAAAAACCGGAATGTCCAACTGATAAGGCTGAACATTTTTTCACTTGTTATTTACAGTAAGATAAATACATTCACCAACTTTTATTAAAATAAAACCATTTAAACTGGGTGTTCGGATTTATATGTCACATTTAAAATAACTTCTTTATTTTTCTATATAATGTATTTTAACAAGTTGGGTGGTTGAAAAACACATATTTAAAAACCTTCTACGGGTTTAATACCAGACGATACTATCAAACAAATTTCTGCAACTGCACTACTGGTTGCCGAACGGGTAGGCGTAGTTACAAAAAACATGGGTTAAATTGCACACCGTTGTGCATAAATTGTGATGATGGAACAACACCCTTGCCGTAATTGGAATTGACGATGTGCATACTGAGAAAACCGATGACTTATTTGAAGAAATGAGCTACACAATACTGAAGAAGAAGTAGAGCATCCAACTGAATGATTTAGAACGGAGGATCAAATTTAATTAAATAATAAAATATTATGATAAAAAATACATTATATAATATCATTATTACACAAAGAATACAAATTAACTAAATATAAATGAGATACAAACGTAAATCAATGTTTTTTACAATTTATTAGAGTGTATTTTGTTAAGAGTATACCAATTAACTGAATTATGAATTGTTCAAACAATTTTATTATAAAATATATATTATTGTGACGATAATAAATAGTACTGTTGGCGCCATCTGTTGGGAGACTCTCCTTCTCGCCAGAGCTTCATGGTCGATCTCTGCTTTTAAGCGGACCACAACCGCACAAACCGCTTGGCGACATCTGTTGAGGACCATGTCAGTGATTCGCCTTCTATATCGACGCGAAGTGACCTCGAAGATGCCGCTTTGTATCTCTCCAGACCTTTCTCCAAGCAGCGATGGGGACTATATATAACTCGTCGGCCGGGAGATGGAGGCAGAGTACAGAGTACAGTAGAATAGAGCAGAGTGGAGTATAGTGCAGTCAATGGCGCGACATAAGAATTAGTTAGACATAAATGGTGGTGTACATAAATGTTGTATCTAGTCAAGTAAAATAAATTAGTGCATTTTTTTGTGGAATCCAGTGTTTTATTCCACAACCAAAAAAACCCATAAAAACGCTACATTATTTTATTAGAGTGAGAGTGAAAGTAAATGATTTATTGTTAATTTATTATTTCATAGGAATTTAATTTTGAAGAATACAACGTGTCAAGTTTTCCGGGATTTCCCGATTTTCCAGAAAAATGAAAATGTACCAGATGTAATTATTTCGACGAGTTACCCAAAAACTTATGATTTAGCTTGCTTCGATACTTCTGTAAATGATTACGTGTCTGTTTTTATACCTACACATATATTTTCCGAATTTTATGATCCTTAAATGTACCACCCAATTCGCGTAACCTTTAATTTTTTATTCTGCCTATGATAGTTCTCTGAATATTTGGTCAAGTAGATTGCTTTTGATATATTCATATACAACAGACACGGACTGCCAAACCCACATAAATGAGAAAGAGTTTAATATTTCCATCGTTTAAGTAGTCGTAGATTTTGAAAATCTCGAAGTATCATGAAGTATACAAAGTGACATATAAATCCGAACACCCAGTTTAAATGGTTTTATTTTAATAAAATTTTGTATAAGTACTTAATGAAGCATAATAAGTAAATGATAAAAATTTCAAAATGATTGCACTGCTTTAAAGCCCTTTGACCTTTAATAATGTGTGGATGCACCCTGATGTGCTACGCATTCTCCAACGCGCCTAGGCATGCTTCTGATCAGGTGGTCAATCTCCTCCTGTGGTATATCATTCCAGGCAACCACCAACTTCTCTCGAAGTGCTTCTAGAGGAGGACGTTGCAAATTGAGCAATCTCCTACCCATCATATCCCACACGTGCTCAATTGGGGATAAGTCGGGAGATCTTGGTGGCCATGGTAACAATGTGACATCATTATGTTGAAAGAAGTCTATTGTGACTCTTGCAACATGTGGTCGGGCATTATCTTGTTGGAAAGTTGGATCTGCCAGGGTGTCAAGATAGGGTAAAAGATGGGGTTCTAGAACTTCGTGGATATAACGCTGCGCGTTCATGTTACCTCTGATGAAGATTAAAGGTGACCTGGAACCATAAGCTATAGCACCCCAAACCATAACTCCAACAGTGTGGTGAACATGTCTTTCAACAAAAAACTGTGGTTTCCACCTTTCACCACGTCGCCTTCTGACCCTGGCACGACCATCGTGCATGCCTAAACAAAATCGTGACTCGTCACTAAAGACAATACTGTTCCATTCCTGATCCCAGAGTGACCGTTGTCTGCACCACTCAAGGCGATTACGTCGGTGTTCTCGAGTTAAAGGGAGGACCCAGTGTGGCCGGTATGAAAACAAGCCAAAACTTCTCATTCGTCGGTAAACACTTCGCATGCCAATAGGTCTTCCGTGTTCTGCAAACCATTCATTTGCAATGGACCTGGTAGTGGAGAAACGGTCCCTTAAGGCCAATAATCTTAGGCGGCGATCTTCACGGTCTGTTGTTCTACGGCGGCGTCCAGTGCCCCTTGCTCTTTGCGTACGGCCTTCTCGAAGCCATGCCTGACAACACCTAACCACAGTGTCTACACTTCTTTGCACTCTAACTGCAATTGCCCGAAAAGAAAGTCCAGCTTCCCGAAGTCCCACTATACGGCCCCTATCAAACTAACTAAGTTGACGAAATCGTAAACAGTAAGATAAATACATTCACCAAGTTTTATTAAAATAAAACCATTTAAACTGGGTGTTCGGATTTATATATCACTTAGTATATAAAGGGATTGACGACATCTTGTCGGTCCGAGGATCCACTATGATTAGCGAGTAGAGTTTGGACCAAATCATGTCCTAGGTGATTTTAAATCCGACAAGCCGAATCAAGGCTTTTGTCGCTGCCAGCTGAATCGTAGATATCGGTCTGGCACTCTTAATACCTGCACGATAAGTGCTGTCGCCCGAAGACTGCAATTTTGTATTTGACTCCTCCGCTATATTGTATAGCACAATAAAGAAATAATTGATCAATCGTTCATAAAAGGAAGACACTTTGTGAACAAACGAATACAATTTTTGTTTTATAACATTCGTTCCTAATAAAGATTCAAAGTTGTACTTTTAAAATAGAACCACTCTGAATGTTGATAAATAATTACAAAGCGAATCACTGAATAAGTCATACTTAGTCAGGAAGATAGTAGATACAAGTGCCAAGATGATTGTTAAAATTAACGTACTCTGCTACTATCTTTTTTTGGACTTATGCCCAAAGCTAAAAACTATTACAGCCAACAAAATATAATTTAAATCTTCAAATGTCGGAGTTATAGTGGCGGAAAAAAGAAAAAATGTTCTGCCATATCAATCATATTTTTATACGTTGAAAATCTACGTATTTGATCACCTATACTAGAACTAAAAATGATGCTTTCGTCCGGCCAACCATAAACATCTGTTTCGTGCTTTTTGGCTACTCATCAGCATGGCTTAGACTTGGTCTCTCGTCTCTGGAACAACGAACCACTGCGGTGATCGCATAGCAGCTATTTGCAGGAACTAAAGAATCTCAGTTCGCGTTTAATAGCCCAGTCACCATGTGTCCGCTGGATGGCTTACGATTCTGGCTGTATGGTAGTTGTGGTCTACTTGTCTATTAGGCGATACTACATTTCTGGAAAAAAGATTGAAGTGAGTTTTTGGTACACCCAAATACATTATCAAAGGTCATGACCATAATTATTTTTTCAAAATATTTACATTAGTGGCGTTTGTTTATCGAGCGGTACCAAATTTTGTAAGCAGTACCCTAAAGCCAGATGATTCAACTTAAAAACTGCCTCCTAGAGTTTTTTCGGAATAGAAATTAATTTATTAACGATTACGTCATTATTTTTATCGTTCTAAAAAAATAGTAATCAAGCTGGAACTTTTAGAGCTACAACTAGATTCCAATCAGACAACGGCTAAAGAATAAATATAATAACCATTACAAAAGCAGTCCAACAGAAAGTAACCTGAAACGTATACAAGAGACTCTTCGAAGCAGACGCTGGTTTCAAGGCATTACCAATCGTCCTTGTATTAGAACCGTGAGTAGAATAAGAAGTGGTCATGTCTTGACTCCTCATCATAAATCAAGAACTGGATACGGAGATGATCCACATTGCAATTGCGGAAATATATGAACCTTACAGCTCATATTAGTTCTAATGGAGAAAATACTGAATTGTATCAAATTTTAGCGAAACACCTTCCGTTGCCTCTAAATTTAGATTCCAAGTTTATGAACTCTTATAACGGGTGATTCATTTAGAGGTACTTTTTTGGTGTGGCTGTAATTGCTTATGGCGCATGCGTCATGACAACTAATTTGACATTTTCTGTTTCAGTATTGTTCGACATTTCATCATGGAAAGACTTAGTCCAGCACAGCGTCTACAAATAATTCAGCTGTTCTGCGAGAAGTGTGTTTCGTGCACTTAGAGCAACTTATGGTGTACATAATCGGCCCACCGAACGCACAATTCGCCGTACGGTCGAAAAATTTGAAACCCAATTTTCACTATTGCATAATACCCGACCAAATAGACCACATCCAGCACGCAGTGAAGAAAATATAGCTGCGGTAGCGGAGAGTATAAGTGAGGACCGTGAAGAATCGATTCGGCGCCGTTCTCAACAGCTTGGCTTGTCGTATTCAACAACTTGGCGTATTTTACGTAAGAATCTTAATTTGAAACCATACAAAATTCAACTCGTTCAAGAATTGAAGGCGGCCGATCTTCCAAAGCCTCATCGTTTCAGTCTTTGGGCTCTTGCACGGTTTGAAGAAGATCCGATGTTTTCGAGCAACATTTTGTTTAGCGATGAGGCCCATTTTTGGCGTAACGGCTACGTTAATAAACAAAACTGTCGTATTTGGGGTGAAGAAGAACCCGAAGAGGTTCAAGAGCTGCCATTACATCCAGCGAAAACAACGGTTTGGTGTGGTTTATGGGTCGGTGGAATCATTGGTCCCTATTTTTTTAAAAATGAGGCCGGTCAGAACGTAACTGTGAATGGTGCTCGTTACCGCGATAACGGATTATTTGCTGCCTGAAATTGAAGCCCGTAATCTCGATGACATTTAGTTCCAACAAGACGGCGCCACTTGCCACACAGCCCGTGCAACCATGGCTTTATTGCGAGAATATTTCGATGAACACTTAATTTCACGATTTGGACCAGTGAATTGGCCACCTAGATCATGCGATATCACACCTCTAGACTTTTTCCTTTGGGGCTACGTTAAGTCCAAAGTCTACATTGACAAGCCCAATACGATTGAGGAATTAGAAGCCAACATTACGCAGGTGATTCGCCAAATTCCAGTCGAAATGCTCCAACGTGTCATCGAAAATTGGAACTTTAGAATGGACCATCTCAACCGCAGTCAGGGCCAACATTTGAAAGAAATAATATTCAAAAAATAAATGTCAAAAATAGTTTTTTTCTTTAATAAAAAAGATTTGACAAGAAAAAAGATTTTTTTTATTTTATTTTGTTGCTGAAAAAAGCACCTATAAATGAATCACCCATTACAAGCATTGTCAGAAAATAGGCGTAACATTATTAGATCTAAATTACAGTAAGTTAAAGAGATAGATCAGTATAAAGTAAAAAATATATTAATATTAAAAAAACAAAAAAAGAAGTAAAAGAAAAAAAAAACAATCTTGAAAACAAAATGGAAAAAAGGCAAAAATAATTAAAAATTATTGGTTGAAAAAAAATCTGAAAAAAGAACAACAATGTTATTTATTTATAGCTTTTATTGCCCAACAGACAATATTCCATTTATAGTCCAAAATCTTAAATTAGAAATATTACAAAAGCCTAACTTATAAAACTATCGAAGGCGCTCCCGCAGAATAGGTTTCAGCTCCAAAATAGATCGTAAGAATATTTCACAAAACTTACAAATACTATTATAATTCAAATACATAACCATTTGATGATGATTTCAAAATCAAATTTGTGTTAGCACGACTGCAAAAGAAAGTAACATTACATCTTGAAACGGATCTTGGCGTTAAAAACTGTAGTTGTGATAACAATACCGAAGAAACTGTAGTTCCATGCAAGAGTTTAAACAGAAAAAT
The DNA here is from genome assembly GCA_963669975.1 of Acanthoscelides obtectus. Taxonomy (NCBI): domain Eukaryota; kingdom Metazoa; phylum Arthropoda; class Insecta; order Coleoptera; family Chrysomelidae; genus Acanthoscelides; species Acanthoscelides obtectus. The sequence continues at coordinate 13,902,045 of CAVLJG010000003.1, forward strand.
AACAGAACTGTGCTTCCTTCTCACGTTCAAAGACGTCATTTTAAATCTGTATAACAGAATTTGATAGTCCGATCTACGTTGAGGATAGACTCTATCGCACTTAAAAGCTAGATATTTAAGAATTTTTTTTGAACATAATCTATCCTATTTATATAACAGTTATAGTAGGGATTCCATAGTAGGGATGCATAATCTAACTTGGATCTTATATAAGCTTAATAACTGGTGATTTTTTAAGAGGTATAGGATTTGATTTTCAAAAAAACACAAAAAAATTTAAAAAACGATTAAATCTTTATTTGAGTCGATAGAACGGTCGATATAATTTAATGTTTAAAGATTATTTCATGTAAATGTTGGCCGCGGCTCCGTTTTAGATGGCCCATACTCAAGGTCCAATTTTGGCACACTCTCTCCAACATATCGGCCGGTATCTCACGAATAAATGCTTCAATATTGGCTTCCAGTGCGTCAATCGTTGCTGGTTTATCCCTGTAGACATTAGCCTTAACATGGCCCCACAAGAAATAGTCCAACGGCGTTAAATCACAGGATCTAGGCGGCCGATTGACGGGCCCCAAACGTGAGATAAACTGTTCACCGAACTCGCCTCTCAATAGGGCCATTGTTTCGTGTGCGGTGTGGCATGTGGCACCGTCTTGTTGAAACCACATGTCAGCCAAGTCCAGCTCTTCCATTTTGGGCAAAAAAAAGTTTGTTATCATCGCACGGTAGCGCTCGCCATTCACAGTTACGTTCCGGCCATTGTCGTATTTGAAGAAGTACGGCCCGATGATGCCACCGGCCCATAATCCACACCAAACAGTGATTTTTTCGGGATGCATTGGTAGCTCTTGCAATGCTTCTGGCTGGCCTTCACTCCAGATGTGGAAATTTTGCTTGTTAACGTACCCATTCAACCAGAAATGAGCTTCGTCGCTGAACACAATTTTTCGATAAAATGTAGATCTTCCTCCAACTTTGCCAGCGCCCATTCACCAAATTGGAAACGTTGTGGAAGGTCGTGTGGCTTCAATTCCTGCACCAGCTGTATCTTATAAGGTTTTACACCCAAATCCTGTCGCAAAATTGCTGCTAACGGCGGCGAATCGACATTCCACGGTCATCACTAACACTGGCGGATACAGCCGCAATATTTTCTTCAGTCCTCACTCTACGTCTGCGTGTTGGTGGTTTAATGTCCAATAATGTAAACTGGGTTCGAAATTTGGTCACAAGCTTCCGAATAGCTCCCTCAGTAGGCCGACCAAATTGCCCATAAATTGGACGCAGTGCTCGATGCACTCTCTTAACCGAGCATGAATTTTGATAGTAAAATTCAATCATTTGCAAGCGTTGGTCGTTCGTAAATCGATTCATGGTTAAATTATAGACCAAACTGAACAAGTTTGACAATGACACAAGACACGATTCACGCGTCATCTGTCAAAAACAGTGTTGCCAAAAAGATACTAGCAAAAAAATCACCCATTACAAGGTTTTTAGTGCTGTCAAATCATTGATTAGCTTACAGTTTCTGACGAGAGAACCTAAGGCCCTATTAGCATTATTCACAATATTACCTATATGACAGACAAAACTAAGTCTAGTGTCAAACACAACACCCAAATCACGAACAGTATCAACTCGAGTGACCTCAATTCCCCCAATACTGTATGCATATTCCATTTTACGTAGCTTTCGGGATAAAGTAACTACCTTGCATTTAGCAATATTCAAATGTTTAGCATACACCAATCTTCCTAACGGCAAAGTTGCATTTATAAACACTCACAATCTCTTTCACTATTAATATTAACATACAGTTTCAAATAGTCAGCAAATAACAGATTACTACAATCAATATAATCACGTACATCATTCACAAAGATCAAAAATATTAAGGGGCCCAGGTTAGAACCTTGTGGCACCCGAGATGACGAATTGTATCGAAACGATTCGGAACCATTGTGAGAAACGTACATCTGTCGCTTCCACGAGTAAGACATTAATAACGATATTGATTTGTCAGTAAAAACAAATGAACCCAGCTTAGCAATGAGCACCCCATGATCAACCTTATCGAAGGCTTTAGAAAAGTCAGTGTAAACTGCATTCGAGGCTAACTGAGTGAATACTGCCAAATCGGTGATCCATGCTGGAACCCGGATATTTGACTATAGATGGAAAGGTAGATGCGGTTGTAAAGAATTATTTCAAATAACTTGGCAAATATTCAATATTGAGATCGATCTATAGTTCTCAATTGAATCACGGTCACCCGCTTTGTAAATAGGACAAACCCTTGTTTCCTTCCATTTATCTGGGAACTTAGCTGAGAATAATATGAGATTAAAATTATTGTGTTCCCATACTCTATGTAACTATAATAGAAATAGTATAGTGATAACATTGAGTAATGGATGTTCTGTTTTCTATTAGAGCATGATACTGAACATAAGGATCTGGCCAGATGATCATCGACCAGTGCCAATAACAGAACCAAAAAAAAAACTTTTTTAACGAACATAATGAAAAACTCTAAGAGACAATCTGCCAGTAGAGCCTCCGTTTTCTCGTCGCTATTCGAATCTTGATACTGCGTGGTTCCATGCACACTGCCCACACTGTAACCGTCTCCAAAACCATAAGTCTATCCACAAAGAAACAAACAAGAAAACTGCATCTTGCAACCTTGTACGCTACCTATACTCTCACAATACATATTTCAGAGTGTTAGTAGTGGGCGCGTTGATTCATATAAAATTTGGCGCAGATGTTACAATTTGTTTAAATAAATACATATGTATGTATCATAGGGTCACGCGGAAAAATCTATGTTACGCATATTGGAAAAAGTCACTTATCATAATTTGCCCAAAGTCATTGGACACGTAGGTGGGTGGGTCAATGGAAGATCGTCAAATATCACACCTGACGCGTAAGCTAGACGTTTTTCGCTTCGGGCTCGCTTATTTAAATAAAACATTTTTTATTTATAACCGATCGCGTAACTATATAGTCTGGATATATTATAGCGTTTTATTTCGTTAATAACGCTTATAAGGGGCCGTTCAAGTATTGCGTGAGCACTATGGGGGGCGGGCGTCTTTGCTTTGCTTATTTTGAATGACATGGGGGGTAGGGGAGTCTAGATGATGATTACGTCATCGGTAGTTATTTACTTTTTTACACGAATGGCAACCTTCACATTGTCTTTGCTTGAAAACGAAACGCATTTTCGGGGATTCCCGCAAATAATGCATACCTTTAGTGATCAGCGCGCGGTAATTGCCCTACTCGCTTTAGAACCGAGTAGGGGAATTACCGCGCGGTGTTCACTTGTTTAAATTTCCTCTATCAGTGTATTGTTTCGTTTAGATACTATAGCGAGCAGACGTATTGTAAGCATAGTAAAGCAAGTTAACATTTGTGTTACCATTGATTCCATTAGCCAAAGCTTAATGTTTAAATAAGATGTCGTTTCACAAAGACAAATCCAAGTTATACCAAAAATTGTATGAAAGTTTTAAAAAAATCTCATACAAGTACGAAAGTACAAAATGTACAAAAGTTAGTTAACGAAGTGTGGCGAAATTACAAATTACAAGCAAAATCCGACAAGGAACTAGATATTATTGTATCTAAGAGAATCGAAGAAGAATTGCAAGCGGCGACTAAGAATAAATCCAATTTACTAAATTTTTTTTCTAAGGTGAGTGACGAAATCATTTTAGGTACCTATGAGTACTAGAAATATTAGAAATCGCCAAAAAGTTTCTCTTTACTGATTAGAAAATATTATGGCCTATCTCAAAGTATAGAGGTAATATTCATTATATTATAGATTTATTTCTTATGATTGATTCCGTCAATTGGTCACAAAGTACAGGATGTTAGTTTTATACATATATACAGAAAACTAACACCGGAACGAATTGCTCGTTTAAACATATTAGATTTAAAGCCATGGGGTTTTGTATTTACCATATATATTGCCATACTTTGTATTTATGTAGCTTAATAAGAGAATCTTTAGCAGAAGCCAAAGAAAGTTTTTATTTTTAGGCAACCTGTAAACCTGCAGAAAAAAACACAGATTATACAGTCAGCTTCAAATATTAAAAAAGAGGAAGAAGATAAAATAAAACCCGGTAATGAATCACAACAGCAATGCGAAATTAATGAAAATACAGATAAACAGAGAGCAAAACCTTCTCAAGAAGCTATGAAAAATAAGATTGCTCTACTCGAAAAATATCTGAATGCTTTGTATTCTGCCAGAGATATTATGCCAAGCCGTGCTGAAGTTGATAAACAGATCATTAAGTTGCGCGAGGAAATAAAAACAGCAAAACTGTCTTTAAACAGGAAGGTTCAAAACGCAGTTGAGCAGAAGAAACACAGGGATGGTATGAAAAGAAAGTTAGAAGATATTTGTCATGAAAATCCAGAAATAAAAAAAGACTATCTCTGAGGGATTCAGTGGGACGTCCTAATCTTGAAAGCAATCAACATCCACTATTGAAAACAATCGCGGATATAGGCTTTATTTGGGAGTGCAGCAGATGATAGAAGACGAACGGAATCAATTCGCAACGTAAAAACTCTTGATGAACTTACACAAGAATTACGTAAAATGGATTTGACATTAGTCGCAGTGGGACATATCTTCGTTTCATTCCCAGGAAATCTAATTCTGCAGAGGACGAAGACATGTATCGACAGTCCCTGTTAAGCTCATTCGGGCTCAAACTGATCACCACAAGAGCCACTTAGATAGCAAGTTCGCTGAAACATCAATCCATTATTTAGAGAACATAGCATCCATACTTGGACCAGATCAAGTATTTTTCATATCTCAAGATGATAAAGCTCGAGTCCCGATTGGCGTAACTGCGGCAAATAAGCAAGCACCTCTTCTAATGCACATGGAATATAGAATCAAATTGCCTGATCACGATTGGGTAATCGCTGAGCGTCATAAATTAATACCATCTGTTTATGCTGGTATCAAAATCACTTCCAATATGCTAGGACAACCGCAAGCCGCAACCAACATACATCGCTATTCGAAGTGGAAAGCATAGTTCATCTACTGCTAATACTCATGCTCAGGATTTCGAGACGCTTCTCGAACTTGAAGAGTTTCGACCATTAGCTAAAACTGACCATGGACTAGTAAAACTAGTGGTAATCATGACGGTTGATGGAGGGCCAGATGAAAATCCACGTTATCAAAAAGTCATAGGGTTTCCTATACAACACTTTAAGCGACATGATCTCGATGCATTGTTTTTAGCTACCAATGCTCCTGGAAGAAGTGTGTATAACAGAGTAGAGCGCAGAATGGCTCCTCTTAGTCGGGAACTGGCTGGTTTAATATTGCCTCATGACCATTTTGGGTCTCATTTGGATGAACGTGGCGTTACAATTGATGAACATTTAGAAAGATCTAATTTCGAATTTGCAGGAAATGTATTAGCTGAAGTATGGAGTTCAATGGCAATTGATGGCTATAATGTTAATGCAACATATGTTGGGGCAGGTGAACAAGATCTTCCTGATTTTCCAGACATTAAATGGTATTCAGAACATGTGCGTGAGAGCCAATACTTGCTTCAAATTGTAAAATGTAGAAATACAGAATGCTGTCGTCCAAGAAGTGGCCTATTTAGATTACTAGAGAATAGGTTTCTTCCACCACCTGTAAAAGTAAAACAAACAGTTGATGAAGGAGGGCAATTTCTTAATCTTCCAGTCAATTTAGCTCTACGCTTAAGTGCTTCACTCAAAGATTTCCCGCAAATGCCCTACGATTATTTTTGACCGACGGTAAAATTGAGGCTATCAAGTCGAACATGCAAAACGTGTGGTCTTTATCATGCTTCCGTCAAGTCACTAAATCGTCACATCGAAAATATCCATAAAAAAGTAAACACGAACACTGATAGGAAAGTTACTTATCTCTCTCATTTTTGAAATTCAGCAAATTTGTATACGTAATTTCCAGAATGGATAAGAAAAAGTGGATGTAGCTTTGAATCTCAATCAAGTGTATTTGAGACAAGAACCCAATGTAATTATCATCAACACATACAGTTTACAGCTTAGACCTCCAGTATAATGAAAGCTCAGAAGCAGATTTTACATCACATCAGAGCCAAAGATTGATAACAAGCCTCATGTCGTTTAGGCAACACGTACAACTAAGTGCTAAGTTGATATCTTGTGTTTTTTTTTTTCGTTTCGTTTGTGGATCATCACTTGGCATAGTAACAATTCTATAATAATTACAGCCAAATCGAAGGAGTACTTTCCAAGTTGTTAAAGGATTAGCTGACATACCGACAGGCAGACGGTTTTTCGTGATGTTCATGTCGTGTAACGTCCAAAAAACGATATCTCATTTTCTAAAATTCTCGCGATTACAATACTTGCCCGCCAGTAGGTGTGGAAAGTAAAAATGGTGAAGGAGTACATTTACAATTAATAGAAATGCGCATCCATCATTTTCATAGTTCGACACGAAGCATAAAAATGCAAAATCCACACGTTGTACAACCTCTACTATTGTTTTTCTAAAACGTCTTGTCTATATTTTGTCCTCTCCCCGTAACACTCACAAAAGGCAATTTTGTATTGAGCTACCGGCTTTTTCCGAAGGTTGTTAACAAGTCATTGTTAGATATACCATTTTGCTTGTTTATGATGATGTTTATGAGGATGTTTAAACTGTCTCTTACCTTGTTTGTAAGTTTAAGATGCTATAAATGTATTGTATTTTTATTTTGTACGATGATCTCAAAAGTCTCCGGACAGTAGTTAAAAGAATTAATTCGATATTGGATGTCGTCTGTTTGGAAATCTTCGTGCGTATTCTCTGGCTGCTTCTGCTGCGTTTCCATTTACAAAGCCATACACAAAATGAATATCCGCTAACTCTTTATTGGAGAATAAAAATGACATTTTTATAAAACTTACAAAAAAACAGGTAAAAGAAACTAAATTTCGTGCATTCACAATTGCAAAAAAACGTATCAGGTTTCAACAGACAAAAAAACTAACTGTCAACTAATTGACGTTTAACCTTATTCTGCTTTCAATTTCAAAAATATTTGGAGGCACAGCCTACTTCTAAAAATTATGGAGATACTGACTTTTTAACGTTATTTTATATAAAATATATTAGAAATCGAAATATCTCAAAAACGGCTAACTATAACGAAAATTCACAAGAGAGCTTTTTTATGATGAAAAGTGCGAAGAATCAGTTTTTTTTGTTCAAAAAGCAAAAAATTGTACTAAGAAAAAAATTTCGGTCATTTTAATACCCTACAGGTACAGTAGAGAGCGCCCTCTAGCGGCGACAGTAAAACTATGCCCATGGTTCGTTTTGTCGTACCAAAAAACCCTTGTATATCAATTTTCACTGTTATACATCAAATATTGTTCGAAATATTTAAAAAAAACTATTTTAGAAAATAAATTTAAACACCCTGTATTTCGGAAGCCACGCATTTTTCGACCCATGTTTATATAGACTTTATGCATTAATTTTAAAAGTTCTATCGAATCTTAAAGTTATGCAACAATAAAGTGAAACACCCTGTATATCCTGTAGTAATGCACGGTATTTAACGTATTTTAGTGTTGTTCACCAAGTTTGTATTCAATGAAATATTAATCACGGCAAACATGACAACAACTATCGATCATATTTGTTTTCTTCTTACTTATAATTTTATGCAAATTCTATAAATGGCGTGTACTCCGTATTTTATTTGTCAATAATTGCAGTAATTTATGTTACTCGCAAAACAGTTACAGTGCGCCCTATTTGCCGTCTGTCGCCGATCATACCACTGGGCCCCCCCAGTGCATATTGCCGACTGGGCCCTTTTCCTTAAATCCGCCACTGGTCCGTCAAAAAGTAATTTTTTATCAAATTTGCTCACAGCTTAAGCGCGCGCGAATAAGTTTTACCTACATCAAGCTGACCGCATAGGCAACCAGTCTTGCGCTATCATCTATGAGCTTACATTTGAATCAAAGTTGACGGATGCAGTGCTGCCAGTGTTAAGCAGAAAATACCAGTACGCCATCCATTTAATGTGTGCAGTATAGATTTATCTTAGAGATTTGGAACTTTAAAAATTGGTGGTATAACTAAATTCGCCTGGGAATTGGTAGAGGTGTTTGATAGCTCATTAAATAATATGGAGAAAGTCACTTGTTGATCTGATTGTACGTATTCTAAAATTGTCCATTTTAAATGCGTCTCTACTGAATGAATGACGATATGTCTGACCTCTCGGTCCATGAGGTACTCAGTTCTGTGCTTAGTTTCGAGGGAATATATCTCGTAAATTATCTGTTCTTTAGCGCTTAAATTCTCAATTTCTTTCTAGTCATAATTCCACTAATCATTCATATAGTGGCTATTTTTTTTCTTGGTAACATAATTACGACTTCATTGTAGATCAATTTAGTATCTTTCAACATCGCAATAATAATGGGTGATTTTTTTGCTAGTATCTTTTTGGCAACACTGTTTTTGACCGATGACGCGTGAATCGTGTCTTGTGTCATTGTCAAACTTGTTCAGTTTGGTCTATAATTTAACCATGAATCGACTTACGAACGAACAACGCTTACAAATTATTGAATTTTACTATCAAAATTCATGCTTGGTTAAGAGAGTGCATCGAGCACTGCTTCCAATTTATGGGCAATTTGGTTGGCCTACTGAGGGAGCTATTCGGAAGCTTGTGACTAAATTTCGAACTCAGTTTACATTATTGGACATTAAACCACCAACACGCAGGCGTAGAGTGAGGACTGAAGAAAATATTGGGGCTGTATCCGCCAGTGTTAGTGATGACCGTGAAATGTCGATTCGCCGCCGTTCGCAGCAATTGGACCTCTGTTACTCCACTACGTGGAAAATTTTGCGACAGGATTTGGGTGTAAAAACTTATAAGATACAGCTGGTGCAAGAATTGAAGCCACACGACCTCCCACAACGTTTCCCATTTGGTGAATAGGCGCTGGCAAAGTTGGAGGAAGATCCACATTTTTATCGAAAAATTGTGTTCAGCGACGAAGCTCATTTCTGGTTGAATGGGTACGTTAACAAGCAAAATTGCCGCATCTGGAGTGAAGACCAGCCAGAAGCATTGCAAGAGCTACCAATGCACCCCTGAAAAAATCACCGTGCGATGATAACAAACTTTTTTTTGCCCAAAATGGAAGAGCTGGACTTGGCTGACATGTGGTTTCAACAAGACGGTGCCACATGCCACACCGCACACGAAACAATGGCCCTATTGAGAGGCGAGTTTATCTCACGTTTGGGGCCCGTCAATTGGCCGCCTAGACCTAGATCGTGTGATTTAACGCCGTTGGACTATTTCTTGTGGGGCCATGTTAAGGCTAATGTCTACAGGGATAAACCAGCAACGATTGACGCACTGGAAGCCAATATTGAAGCATTTATTCGTGAGATACCGGCAGATATGTTGGAGAGAGTGTGCCAAAATTGGACCTTGCGCATGGGCCATCTAAAGCGGAGCCGCGGCCATCATTTACATGAAATAATATTTAAACATTAAATTATATCGACAGTTCTATCGACTCAAATAAAGTTTTATTGGTTTTTTCAAATTTTTTGTGTTTGTTTTTTGAAATTCAAATCCTATACCTCTTAAAAATCACCCGTTACTTTTGGTAATGAAACTTTCTGAATATCTTGTTCACATACAACTTATTAATTTATATCTCTAGTTCTTCCATATTCGATGAGCTAATCTTTTGAATTGAAGTTTGAATTTTCTTTAACTATGACGAAGATCAGTTCAATTTCATTCTTGATAGTTACTCATTTGGCTAACAGAGTAACTCAAACAATCGCAAATATCGCTTACTTACTTTTTTTGTAAAAAGAGTCGATTCCACAAAAATAACTTGATCGATAAGGTTAAAAAATCTTAGTAATAGAGGAAAGGAACCAAATTTGAGATACTTTTTTTGAAAAGGAAAAATAAAGTACTTGTTTTAAACGAGCGTATATTTTTAGATGCTCCTAGCATACTCTAAAATAAAAAAATAATATTAAATGTATTTTTTTACAGACAAAAAGTATATTTTAAAAAGGTAAATATTTTCTAAATTTACACCTGGTTCCCTAATTTGAGATACTATTCAAAAAATCCCTTTCTTTTGCAGAAAGTGCAAATGAAAATTTTATTGGTAAACTCCTCATAATCTTTATATGCCGAACTCCTACAATGTCTGTATTTTGCCCATTTTTCACCCTTCTTATCTTCGGAAAATCGACCCGTACAAAATAAACATTCACCATCGCTTTCATGTTGCTTTCGTCTGAAGATGAATCATCCAACTTACGGCTTCCGCTGCATTCTGAACTTGAACTGGAGGGGGAAGGTATCTACCCGAATCCTTTTGAGGCTTTTAAATAATCCATCTCCTTACTCTTGTGTTTCCAGGCATCTTCATCGTGATACAGGGCCCTAGTTTCAGATAGTCTCAAATTAGGAAAACTTGGGTATCTCAAATATAAAAAAGTTTACACAAGCATATTTGTGTTACACACCTAATAAAATCACAATATTGTTAAAGAAAATATATAAGGTGTTTAAAAAACTACTAAATTTATATCAGACAATTGTTCTAAATAACTTATCTTAATTTTAGTAATCACTTTTCTCGCACTATTAATATATGTTTAACTCTCAAGAAGTAACAAGTTGTGATGTCACAGCAAACCATATGTAAAACTAAACTGTAAACACATGTAGTATACTACTGCGTCTTAGTTTGGTATTACTAGAAGATGGTGCTACAAAGATACAAAGCTACACCACTGTCTCAAATTAGGCGCTTATCTCAAATTTGGTTCCTTTTCTCCAAACTCATTATTACTTACTAGGTGTTCTTTTTTCTATGTCATTTAGTATATTCTGTATAACCAGGTGTAAAAGATGAAAGGTCACACGTTTCCAACCATGTAATCCAAGCACTCTGGCCTTATTTGCCTAGTTTACATACCTAGAAATATTTTTTGAAAAATGTGAACATAATGGTTTCATAGAGAAAGCTTATTTCCCCTGTTCACGTTGGTTGTAAGCTTCATACTAGGCAAATTACCTAACAACCGGCTGCTGTTATGTTTGCCTACGTTAAAATGATTACAGAACAATTGGCGCCAAATATAAATACGAGGAAAATTAATTGAGAAACCGCTTTCGTATCTAGCCAGACACTGAATTATTTCAAAAAATCAAGTATGCCATTGGTAGGTATCATGCCTGTTCTATCTCGTCAAGATAAATAAATTAGTGCATTTCTCGTTGTGGAATCCAGTGTTTGACTCGTATTAAATGTTTGAAGAGTACATGAGACACTAATGATCTTGAATATTTCAATCAGGTCCCCTCGTAATCTTCGCACAGCGAGTGTTGTCAAATTCATAGCCGTTAGACGTTTCTAATTCATATTCAAATGTCTGGTGGAATTAGCCTTATTTTACGTTCCAATATTTCCAATAGTTCGATGTCTTTGACAAAACAGGAACTCCATACGCTGGGTGAACGTTCAAGTCTTGGCCAAATGGTTTTTAACAGCAATGGTATTTTAAATCTTGTTGATAATGTGGCTTCTCATTTTACATTATGTGATATTATAACTCCTAGGTGTTTCTGTTACTGTACATTTGCAGTTTATACCCCTATAGTGTAGTTTATATGAGGATTTGTCTTTCCAATATGAACTATCGTGTACTTTTTTGCTTTGAATGACATTTGCCATTTATTATACCACTTCTTGATGGCATGTCCTGTTTACTTTTGACCTCTTGCATGGTTTTCGAATAGCTTGCTATCATCTGCATAGAATAAAATGTTTGTTTTTATATCCATTGATAGATCTGACGTGTAAACGATGAATAGAAGAGGTCCATGTACAGAGCCCTGTGGAACACCGCTCAGCACTGGGTATGGGGTACTTAGAACTCTTACTTGGAAGATTCTGTCAGTAAAAAATGCCTCCATCCGATCTAAGAGCTTACCTCGTAGACCAAAATACTCAAGTTAAAGTAATATTGCTAGTTTAATTTAAAAAAATAATTTCCCATTTGTTAAAAATAATTGCAACGGTAACTGATTATTATTTTTATGACGTAATTTGCTAATTTGTTTTCAAAGCTCTGTTAGCTGTAGAGATATGACAGTTAGGCACCCGAAATTAAGGAAGTTGCGTAGCTTTGCACACATATTTAGTCTTAGAAGAATTGTCAAGGCACCGAAAAGATCGTTAGAGCTCGTCTTCCAACATTTCACATTTAGTATTGTCCAAAATGAGGGCGTCATGTTTACTTCATGCTTCAAAATTGCAAGTCTTTCAACCACAGCCTATTATGCGCCTACGTAAACCTCTTGCTCACAATATAGGACATCCTTGACCTATGCATGCGCAAAATGGCAATATTATTTGAAGTTTCAGAACTCACGTTGCAGAAAACGTGGCAACTTCTTTCTCAGTGGCGGGTTGCATGACCATGCAGACAGGGACAAACGTAAAAGAAAACGTAACACGTGACCTTCACATAATCAGTTCCATTTGTTTTAGAAGGCATGCTTTGTGAGCCAAAGAAGATTTTCAAACTGACATGTAAAGCCTGTTGAAACCGAAATATGTGTACCTAGAGTAAAGTGGGGGAATATGCCGCGCTGGTTAATACGCCGCAGCTTGTTAGCTTCCTTTTAAGTCTATATTTGGAAACAGCGTTAATTTTAACACGTTCTTCTAATGTAGCAATCTTCTGTGAATACCTCAGACATCAAATTAATTCATTTTTTAATGAATATCGTCAGTAGTATAAAGCTAATGACCCTTTAAAAAATATACTCAAGTCACGTTATACTCAGTGATCAAAGAAGTTGTTTTCAATCATATTTTAATAAGAGTATGCCGACATACGATTCCTAACCTAACTTTTTTGCAACTTTTTGATGTAATAAGGTACAATGTGGGGTAATATGCCTACGGTAGAGAGTGGGGGAGGAGAATGGGGAATTGGAACATGATGAATCAGAATTTTGTGCCCAATGCGGTGGATACTATTTTGATGAAAAGGTCCCAAATATGGTTGGTTGCAATGTCTAAAATGCCATGATTGGGCTCACAAGATATGTACTTCTTCAGACATACAGGGTGTCCCAGAAGTCGACGTCAAGCCGAAACCGGGTGATAGGTAAAGTCATAACAGCTATCAGAAAAATATTTAAAAAAATTTTATGTATGTGTTTTGAAAATTATAGGTCTTTGAAAATGATATAGAAATTTCACACCCTACGGCAGTCTGTCAACTCCTGTTACTACAAATATTAACTTTTTTTGGATTCTATTTTTACAATGTAATGATGAATAATGCATCTTCAAACTGGTGTCTCAACCTTACTGCCAACTTTTCTCGTTCAGGAAAAATTGCCACTTATTTCCCAACCAAGTATTCCAAAGTAAAACTTTGCTCAACTTTAACTGGCTGTACTGGAAAAAAATGTACTACGAGAGTTTGGCAAGTAACCTTAAAAGTTGGCGCATTTAATAACGATTCCAAAATGGTATAACACTTAGAAGATTACTCGTTAACTTATGCACAATTTTTATTTGAAAAAAAACTAATGAAAATTTTTCAAAATTTCCTAATTAAACAGCGATTATGAAAACGCACAAGGACCCTTAAGGATAACTGTTTGTACAACAGTGGGCGTCAAAATGCTGCTGATGATGATTTACCTTTACAGCAAATGCTCAAACTGTTTTCTTTCAGCCGCAATACACGCTCGACATCTTCTTAAAAAAGATCGGGTTATTAAACGAGAGAATCCACGGTTATTCAAACAAACTCAGCTGCTTCCAATAGTCTTTGCCGTATTTCAGCTACATTTTGAATCGGCTTGAAATACACTTTTTCTTTTACAGTTCCCCAGTAAAAAAATCTAAAGGATTCAAATCAGGTGATCGGGCTGGCCACGGTATTGTACCAGACCGCCTTATCCATCTGCCTGGAAAGTTTTGATCGAGATACTCTCTCACTGAGAGTGCATAGTGCGCTGGGCAGCCATCATGCTGAAACCACATGTCCTTGTAAATACTCAGTGGCACGTCCACCAATAAATTTTGTACATGATTTTTCAAAAAATCCAAATAAACTTCAGCAGTCAAAGTCTCTGGTAACTCAAACGGACCGATTATTTTACCATTTAAAATTCCTGTCCAATGATTTATCTTGAAGCGAATATTGAGATTTATCTTCTCTCATCAAATGTGGGTTTGCTACGTGCCACTCGTGTAAGTTATGCAGGTTCATGTACCCATCTTTCTTAAATCATCCGACCATAAAATTTTTTCGAAGAACTGTGGTTCTTTCCTGTGTCTTTCTAACATCGTGCGACAAAAAGCAACTCGGGCCTCATAATCCCGGGGCAGCAGAGGTTGAACACGCTGTATGTGGTATGGATGAAGCAGATCACTTACTTGCTATTGCACACTTTGATACATGTTCGTGCTTGTTGATTTCGTACTGTTACTAATTTTGGATTCGTGAACTGGACTGTTGATCGCTTGTGATTTGGATTTGGACTGTTTAATTGCTCTTCAAAACAACATTTGCTTTCCTTAGACTATCTTTGATAGTGTGATTGTGCAGTGCCGCTATGTCCGTGTACACCGTACAAGAATATGCTAACATGCACCTCATTTATGGGGAATGCAGATGCAACGCTAGCGGTGCAGCGAGACTTTACTGTGAGAGGTACCCGAATGCAGCTCGTCATCCAGATCATCGAGTGTTCACATATGTGCACCGCTTACTGTTCTCAGAGGGCCAACTACCAAACCAATCACACGGTGAGGGAAGATCTTTCCTTCCTTACGAAGACGTGGTGCTAGGAGCTGTCGAAGAAGACCCGAGTACTTCAGTGCGTGCAATAGAACTAAAAACAGGTGTGCCCAAAAGTACAGCCCATAGAATCTTGCAAAAAAACGTGCTCCATCCATACCACGTACAGCGTGTTCAAGCTCTTCTGCCCCGGGATTATGAGCCCCGAGTTGCTTTTTGTCGCACAATGTTAGAAAGACACAGGGAAGATCCACGGTTCTTTGAAAAAATTTTATGGTCAGATGAGACCACATTTAAGAAAGATGGGTACATGAACCTGCATAACTTACACGAGTGGCACGTGGCAAACCCACATTTGATGAGAGAAGATAAATCTCAATATCGCTTCAAGATAAACCATTGGACAGGAATTTTAAATGGTAAAATAATCGGTCCGTTTGAGTTCCCAGAGACTTTGACTGCTGAGGTTTATTTAGGTTTTTTGCAAAATCATTTAGAAAATTTATTGGAGGACTGAGTATTTACAGGGACATGTGGTTTCAGCATGATGGCTGCCCAGCGCACTATGCACTCTCAGTGAGAGAGTATCTCGATCAAAACTTTCCAGGCAGATGGATAAGGCGGTCTGGTACAATACCGTGGCCAGCCCGATCACCTGATTTGAATCCTTTAGATTTTTTTACTGGGGAACTGTAAAAGAAAAAGTGTATTTCAAGCCGATTCAAAATGTAGCTGAGCTACGGCAAAGACTATTGGAAGCAGAAGAGTTTGTTAATAACCGTGGATTCGCTCGTTTAATAACCCGATCTTTTTTAAGAAGATGTCGAGCGTGTATTGCGGCTGAAGGAAAACAGTTTGAGCATTTGCTGTAAAGGTAAATCATCATCAGCAGCATTTTGACGCCCACTGTTGTGCAAACAGTTATCCTTAAGGGTCCTTGTGCGTTTTCATAATCGCTGTTTAATTAGGAAATTTTGAAAAATTTTCATCAGTTTTTTTTCAAATAAAAATTGTGCATAAGTTAACGAGTAATCTTCTAAGTGTTATACCATTTTGGAATCCTTATTAAATGCGCCAACTTTTAAGGTTACTTGCCAAATTCTCGTAGTACATTTTTTTCCAGTACAGCCAGTTAAAGTTGAGCAAAGTTTTACTTTGGAATACTTGGTTGGGAAATAAGTGGCAATTTTTCCTGAACGAGAAAAGTTGGCAGTAAGGTTGAGACGCCAGTTTGAAGATGCATTATTCATCATTACATTGTAAAAATAAAATCCAAAAAAAGTTGATATTTGTAGTAACAGGAGTTGACAGACTGCCGTAGGGTGTGAAATTTCTATATTTTTTTCAAAGACCTATAATTTTCAAAACACGTACATACAATTTTTTTAAATACTTTTCTGATAGCTGTTATGACTTTGCCTATCACCCGGTTTCGGCTTGACGTCGACTTCTGGGTCACCCTGTATATTGTAGCGATTGTGTCCCACTAAATCAACAAGCAAGTACCTCCAGAGCTCTGGAGATATGAGATTTATTAGCCTCGTTGTATTACTTAATAATACTTGTTATGTTGTAAGGATTATATATTTTTGTGAGCTTTTGAAATTTATGTTGCCATATTCCTCCACTTTACTCTAGTTGGTTGTGCACGGAAATATTTTTTATAGCAAGATGTAAGCACCTTATATCAGCTTTGCTAAAAATAGTGACAAACACACTAGAAGTACTATATGGTATATGATATTATTAGTAAACAACATCCAGAAGCTTTCTTGTCTCTTGTCTACAGATTAAAAAAATATATTTTTTAAATAAGCTTTTTATCATAGACGATGAGTTTATTTTATCAATATACATAAGATACAAATATGGCAAACAATTATAAATATTACATGATAGGTAGGTGTGGCATCGTAAGCTTAGATTTCTTTGCAAAGTTTATATTTTCAAGTTTTTATTCTAGAATTATAAACATGGCTTTAAGTTGTTTTTGTGCTTGTACGTGTAATGTATGAGCGTATGCTAAAAAGGTTGCCTATAACGGCTGTATCAATAAAAAAATACTCTGTGCCAAGATATTTTCTCTCATAACGAGATGTCTAGATAATTTTAACATTCATTCTGTATTTTGTCCACTCAAGGAAAAAATCTGTTCTTCGAGTATAACATTGATAGAGGCCCTTCAGTACTTCGAGGACCATTTTTAACACGATTAACCAAATTCCAGAAGTTTGATTAATTTGAAACTTCGCACCCGTATCAAGCACCGATGAGTGCAATAATTTGATAACAGTTTTCCATTATCATTATAGGAAAAATTCTGAAAAAAAACAGATATGTTAATAAAAATCCACGGATTTCAAATGCCGCTTTACTAATTTTGAAATTGCAAGCCTCTGTAGCTCAAGTGTCAAAGAACTGGTCTTGTAAACAAGTGGTCGTGAGTTCAATCCTCGCAGGAGGCAGACCCCAGACCTTAGACAACATGCCATTACAACGGAGACAGAATTTGTGGTTTCTTCATGACGGGGCACCACCACACATTTTTAGAGGCGTCATTCAGTATTTGAATTAACATTATCCAAATCTCTGGATCGGTCGAAATGCTCCTGATCCTCGAAAATGGCCAGCAAGATCTCCTGACCTCAATCCGATGGATTTCTGGTATTAGGAGAACTTGAAGGGATAGTTGTGGGGCTGGTCCAATAACAACTGAAGCACAACTTCGCGAAAAAAAATTTAATGCGGCTGAAATAATAAATGGACAACTTCGAGGATCTAGAGTAAGAAGAAACTGGGTTCGTCGTAATGAAGATTGTGTGGAAAGCGGAGGACGACATTTTGAACACCTTTAAATACACAAAAAGTGCAGTGGGTTTTAAAAAGAAAAACAATGTATGTATCAAAATTGTGTTCCCTATTTATAAGTGGATTTTTTTTAATACGTTCAAACTTTCACACACCAGGTGAAGCGCTGAGATAGTTAGTGGTAAGTCCGTTTCTTTTTTTAATTATCAAATAATGAAATAATACCTAGCAGCCAAAAATAACAAACTCCATCTTTATTTACACTGCGTTCCGTCGTGATTTGCGTCTGGCATTGCGGCGTTGTCAGATTTTATTTTACTTCAGAGTCGCTTTTCTCTAAAAAAATGCCGTTTTGACCCCCATGTTATTTGAAATATTTTGCTTCTTCTAACACCTCTATCACCCATTTAAATAATGACTATCATAACATTTACACCCTGTATAACAAGCACCCCTCGCTTTTTATCCTGAATTGAATATTAATTGTTACTAACTTAAACTTTGAGGCTATTAATTATGATTGATTGTTCGACCATCTCTACTACTGTAATATAAGCTCTTTGTCATTAAAAATTATTTTCTAATTTTTAGTTCGCTTAGATATAAAAGCGTGTTTTTTATTTTTTTTTTTTTCGTCAATTTTTATGGGATCTTAACCTCTTCAGCGTGGGGAGGCACTGAGGAAAATCGCCATCCGTACTATTTGCAGCTGTTGTAGCCGATTTTGGTGAGAACCACCCGTTTTTCTTGAGACATTCCAGGGGATTTAGTCTTAACCCTTAAGTTTTACCGTTACGAAGCGCCCTTGATGTGACGCTTGTCCTGACGCATTTTGAGGGCGTCGATCAATACCAGCACGCGGCTTAAAGCGTCGCGACGCTGCCGTCTTCCCCTAGTCTCTTCCAGACGTCGCTCGGCGCTTTGCGCTCCCCACATGCTACAACTGTGAACGACAATATACAGAGATTTTATACAGGTATGAGCTCTTTAATGGAATATATACGAGGTACTTGAGTTGAACGTAAAATGACAATCTAATGTGATGCTGCCAATGTTAAACAAAATCCCAGGCTTTGCACCAAATAAGAACATCTGCGTAAAAGCCTAGGACTAATATTGACATCATCCACAATCTTTTACATCTGAGCGAGCATATTGTATACAGAGTGTCCCGAAAAAATTCTATCAGCTGTTTCTAGAGCTTAAAATAGGAAGAAAAGTTTATATAAACATAGGTCGACAAACGTCCCCTAAGGGCGCTACGGTCATTTAAAGGGGCTCCCCTGAAGATGGTTTTTCCTTAATATTTCCGAAACGTGTTGAGATAAAGACATACAATTTGGTAATCTAGACTAGACACCCAAAAATTTTGGCTGTTAGCCGTACAAATTTCCAACATAGATTTTCATTGAACTTATGGGTAGGAGTAATTGGGGATAAAGTAATTGGGCCTATTGTACTTCCTAATCGTCTTAATTCAGAGGTGTATCTGAACTTTCTTCAGAATGAGCTCATAGATATAATACCATTGGATGTGCGCCAGCAGTTTCAAGAAAATATGTTTTGGACGCAATGTTCGAAATTGGTTGAATGTCAATTTTCAGACAGGTGGTTAGGCCGAGCAAGTCCTACAGTATATTCAGATAAGAGATAGACCGGACATAAACAAGACCACGTGATCATCGAACGCTGTAACATTCGGCAGGGTCGTATTAAGAGTCACGCAGTACATAATTTAGATAGTAGATGCTGCTTTGCGTAACTTTGTGGTAAATTAGCACAATTCGATGTGTATACGATTGGTGATGGATATAGGATCATGTGGGGGTGGGGTAAGAAATATATAATGATGTAAATATACTTAAGGGTTTCAAAAT
This sequence comes from Acanthoscelides obtectus, assembly GCA_963669975.1. Taxonomy (NCBI): domain Eukaryota; kingdom Metazoa; phylum Arthropoda; class Insecta; order Coleoptera; family Chrysomelidae; genus Acanthoscelides; species Acanthoscelides obtectus. The sequence goes on from CAVLJG010000003.1 coordinate 13,921,653, forward strand.
TTTCGCTTCGATTTCCAGCTTCGGATGCCGACTGATGTTTGGTGAAATACAGTCGAATATAATCTCAAAATGGCGTTTAAATTAGCCTAAATTAAAAATAATCGTATATCTCTTAATATTGCTTTTAGAATATTGATTAGTATATTTTTTGATTTCTAGGTAAATATGTAACCAAATTAAAACGTTCAAAACGTAAAAAAATGTGCATGCTTGAACATTGTCAGAAAGTAGATTCTTGAATAGGTTTTGCCAAAATGGGTTCAAAAATGTCAATAATTAATTAAAGAATACAGTAGCTTTATAATTACTTATAACTTACCGAATTTGATGAACGACATCTTTTATTGGTAAGATGAGCTTGATGAGCTTTCATCATTGCTACTGCCTGAAGCACCAACGTCAATAACGAATGGCTCGACTTGTTCCTCTAAAATATTGTCCAGTTCCCACATTCTCTTTTCAACTTCGCGTGCTTAATACAGTTTTCCCATTTTTGCGCTAGTGCTTCTTTGAAAAGTCCTTTGAGGTCACAAAATTTAAAAGTTGTATTGTGCTTAGCTATATAATTTTTAACCTCTGCCCATATGAGCTCAATGGGATTGAGCTCGCAATGGTATGGAGGTAAACGGAGCACAGTTTTATTTTGACTTGCTGCCATTTCGTCAATTGCGTATTTTTGATATTCCGCCTTGTGATCCTTGACAATTCTTGTACTTTCAGCATTGCTTCTTCAAAGTTGATATTTTTCGAGCGGAGCCAATTTTGAACATCAACTTTCCTTGAAGCCGTTGTTGGTACCTTCTCCAGTCTTCGAGAATGATAAGGCGGATTGGATTATCCAACACAATTACTGCGTTTTCCTCTAAGTTCGGTGAAATTTTTGAAAACCACTGTTCAAACGATTCGCCATTCATTTCCTCGTGGTAATCTCCAGTATTCTTAGACTCAAAGCACCACAGACCGTCAACAACAAATCCATCCTCACTGCCAATATGGCAGATAATGAGCCTTTTCCCTTTACCTGGAAATCGAAGTACTAACTGGTGTAGATTTATTTCAATAAGCGAACCTTTTTCAAATGTTTTCATCACATTCAGCGAAAAAACATTGAGACATGAGTATCAGATTGCTATAATTGGGATTATTTAGTCATATTGAAAGAAAGAATATTTTTTTTTTTTTTATATCGAAACAGCCGCGCAGGCGGAAGCCTAAATGCCGGAACACCGCGGCTGCTATGATGATCTCAAAGAAATTTTGTTAATACGATTTTTGAACTGCCTAAGGTTAGTAGAACTGGGAAAAGCTTCCTCCCGTAGATTGTTCCACAATCTAGACACCCTCGGGACAAAGGAGCGGTCGTATCGGCCAGTTCTGGATGTACAAAGTTTGACACGGTTAGGATGGGACGCCGAAGTCAGGCGGGTCTGTCTGGAAGGCACATCGCGCGGCGGCATCATGGAAGAGAGCTCTGAGGAGCAAAGCCCGTTGGTGTAGCGATAGAAAAGAGCTAGATCGCCGACGGCCCGCCGGTGCGAAAGAGTCCCGAGACTGTCTGTTAGGGAAGAGTCATCGATCAGTCGGACCGCCCTCCTCTGGACAGCATCGAGCATGGACAATGTAGTCGGGGCGGCAGCACCCCAAATGTGTGAGCAATACTCGAGGCTAGGCCTTATCTGGGCCTTGTATAGAGTGAGAAGGTCATGCGGAGAAAAGTACTTCTTAGCCCTAAACAAATAGCCTAGCTTTTTCCCAGCAGCTGCAGCTATTGAAGAGATGTGTTCGTGCCAGATCAGGTCCTCGGTGATCTGGACTCCGACCAGCCGAAATGAATGGCTCTTTGGTAGAACTCGACCGTCCATCGAAACTGTATGAGCGCTAGGACGCTTTTTGTTCGTCAAAGTACAGTACTGTGTTTTGGAAGCATTGAACTGTACAAGATTGTTGCGTCCCCAAGCAGAGATAGCCTCCAGGTCTCTTGTCAGAGAAGAAGTCGTCGCTAGTCTTCTTTTTTCCAGCTCAGCGGCAGAGATTGGCTTGTCACTCTGAATCCCTGCATGCAGAGTGCTGTCATCAGCGAAGCTGTGGATTGGGTTGATCGTGCAGGAAAGGAGGTCGTTGATATGTAAGAGAAACAGTGTTGGAGCCAAGACCGACCCCTGGGGAACACCCGCGTTGACGTTGTGGGATGAAGAGGAGAATCCGTCAATTACGACGGATATCTTGCGGCCATAGAGAAAGTCAGCCACCCATCTGCAAAGCTTTTCTGGGAGGCCGTAGGATGGAAGTTTGCTCAAGAGGGCAGCGTGCCACAGCTGATCGAACGCTTTCGTGATGTCAAGAGCAACGACATGAGCCTCACCATGAGACTGGATGAGTTTACTCCACAGTTGCGTGACGTAAGCTAGGAGGTCCCCTGTGGATCGTTGGTGCCGGAAACCGTACTGCCTGTCGCTAATCAAGCTGTGACGTTCGAGGTAGTCCAGAAGTTCGCGATTTATGCACCTCTCCATCACTTTGCTTATAACAGAAAGCAGAGCTATAGGCCTGTAGTTGTAAGGGTCGGTTTTAGATCCTTTTTTTGGGATGGGCTGTACATGAGCAAATTTCCAGTTTTCTGGGAAGGTGCCGGATTCATAAGATATCTGGAAGAGACGCGAAAGAACTGGAGCAAGCTCAGCTGCACATCTCTTCAGTACAATGGCAGGAATCAAGTCCGCACCAGAAGCTTTGTTGGTGTCGAGCGACAAGAGCACTCGTCTTACGGTCTTATGCCTGAATGTTACCTCCCGCATAGTGTGGGGAACCCTTTGAATTGACGGCACTTGGGCGTTGGTGGGGACGTCCATGGTGGAGTTGGCAGCAAAGATCTTGGCTAGCACTTCCGCCTTGGCCTTTGAGTCGAATACAATAGTTCCATCCTGACACGTAAGTGGTGGAAGGCTACTGTGTGAGAAGTTCTTTTCAATCTGCTTGGCCAGCGTCCAGAAAGACCGACTGCCATTGCGCTGCGACATTACCCTGTGCCTAACTTTTATATCATGCTGGGTTTTGGCATTGCGAACCGCTTCGTTATATTTGTTTCTGGACTCGACGTCGGCTTGTCTGTTCTCTACAGTGGGGTTTTGTAAGTAGGTTCTGTGGGCCTTGATCTTCCGCTGGCGAGCAGTGTCACACGATTTGTTGAACCAGCCGTTGGACCCTGGTTTAGGAACTTTCACTGTGTGAGGGATGTATTCCTCCATTCCGACGTGGATAATTTCGGTTATTGAAGAACAGACAGTCGACGCATCCGCGTCAGTGAAACAGACATCTCTCCAAGGAAAGCTAGAGAAGAAGTCTCTGAGCCCCTCCCAGTCGGCATGTCCGTAATGCCAAGTTTTGCGGCCTGTGCGAGTTTCTGCTGCCACAGCGGCTTCTGACCGAAACCTAACCTCCACAACACCGTGATCTGAGTTACCCAGGGGGGACAGGACAGCAGTGCTGTAAGGGGCAGGATGCGTGGTCAGAAAGAGATCCAGCAGGCTACTGGAGTGTGACGAGACCCGGGGGAAAAAGGTAGGGCTCGTCACCAGCTGGGTCAGCCCTTGAGTAAGAGCGAACGCTTCGACTGCACGACCTGCTGCATCGGTCTTATTTGAGCCCAACCAAAGCTCATTATGGGCATTGAAATCACCGAGAAGAACTACCTCTGAAGCGGGGTGATTGATGTTCAGGAAGTCGATCTGGACGGCGAGGTATTCGAATAGGTCATCCCAGTTATGGTTCGAGGGAGAGCGATAAAGGCAGCAAATAAATTTGGGTGATGTTTTGGAGTTGAGGCGAAGCCACAGAATGTCCTTTCGGTCTGATTCCAAAGAAAGATCCCTGGAGCAGGAAAGACTGCTGCGGACAAAAGCCACAACTCCCCCGTTCTTTCTCAGATTGGAGTGCACCTCGTAGTTTGGGAAGTTGAGATGGTTAATCGGTGCAGTCTCTGAGATTTTTGTCTCCGCCAAGAAAAGCATGGCGGGACGATTGGATTGCAGGTAGTGATGAACAGCATCAATGTTGCTGTTGATCCCGCAGATGTTCGAAAAACAAATTTTATCTTCGATGTTGTTCCCTCGAGCCCACCCTCCACCCGGACATTCCGAGAGTGGAGTGAGTTTACGTCCGGAGTTTTTAGTGCTCGAGGGATCCATCATCATTAGTTTCTTTGTTTTGGTAGATAACCGACTGCATAGCTTAGGTGTGGAAACATGCGGACATTTATAAGACACCCTGGGAAAAGCTAGCGGGTGGTACTGCCTCGGTCGACTGGTCCTTGTCTACCACCTTCTTTTTACGTGTTAGTGATGTTGAATAGACCTAAAGTGGCCCGTTGGCGGACTTGTACCGCCACCCGGCAATCGGTACTGAGGTATTCCTTAACGCGTGCACAATCACTTGGACGGGAAGAAGTTGTATACTGGATACAACAACTTCCGGAACAAGCATTTGCCACGGCCCTCGCTCAGTAGGGCATGAACGTCGTATGATTACTCAGCGCTTCACAATTTAATTTAAAGTTATAAACCTTTAAAAAATGAATGATCAGGAACCTGAAATACGCGCAAATATTAATATTAACAAATTATAACTTAATAAAGCTTAAAGTATGAATTAAAATGATTAGAAATATTAGGTACACAATATAAAACTTAGTAACTTTTTTTAAGTTTATAATATTCGACATATTTTAAGATTATATTAAAAAATTATTGAAATATCGAAAACACATAAAAACATGGCTTAAAAAAGTTCTAACAAATGAAAATGACAATAAAACATCCACGCATTTTATCGAAAGTTATAAAAGTTTTGTTACTTGTAATATGTTTTATCTGCCCCCTGGAATTAATGTTTAGAACCTTGTTCCCAAGGTTTGAAAAACATCCGATTGTTGTCTATTACTCGTATTTACCTGCTGGATTTTTTAGTCCGGTGGACAGTCCATCTAGAAAGGCCCTCCTGGATGAAGTTACAGAATCATGAACCCATACTTTACTTGTAGTGTGTCCTGCGTTTACCCACGTTTCATCAAGGTAATAAATCTTCCTGTTTTGATTTCTATATTTCCCAATTTTTGTTAAATAATCCCTCCTCCATAGCACAATTTCTTCTCTATCCAGTAGTAAACTATTACGACCCCGTTTTTTCCATTTGAAATTTAAATGCTTCAGTAACGCATGGAAGGTTGATCGTTTGAAATTTGGCAACGTTGTATCTCCATTTACCTCCTGCAGTACTTTATCTATAGTAGGTATTTCATTCCTAAAGAAGAATTCATGCACTTTCCTCCTAATCGCATGCTTATCAGCTTCATCCAATGATTTAACAATACTTTTGCGATGTTTACTGGTCATTGGCTCAGAAAAGGTGTGATTTTTTTTGTATTGTCTTAACACATTAAACACTGATGCGCGACACACCCCAACTTTGTGAGAAACCTTCACAACAATTTCTTTGATGGTTGATGCCTCGTTCTCCTCGCGCTCGATCTTATATATATTCAAAATGACCTCTTTCATTTCTGCACTCAGGTGTCTTTTTTTAGAGCGTTTCCTAGGTGGACTACAGGAGTTTACAACTTCATCGGCAGTATCTGTACTACTGGGCATTTTGCGCAAGCAGTTGATAACAATAACAATCAATAACAAGGTATAACAATAACAACGACAAACTCAACAACTTAATAAGATAACAAACGAAAACGTCCAAAGAAATATCAAATTGCAATGATGCACACGACATACGTAACACGTCTGAACCTGAATGTGACTCTGCCTTGATACGACTGCTCTGCCGCTCGGCATAGGCATTTAATTGCGAATTGACCAATGAGGGCTCCTGTTTTACGTCGAGACGGCGGCGTTAGCGTGAAAATCACCCGAACCTTTTGTTTACATCCGGTCTATCTCTTATCTGAATATACTGTAGAGCGTGGCCGCCACGTTCACCTGACCTTAATCCATTGGATTTCTATTTTTGAGGGTCATTAAAAGACCTAGTTTACTCGACTGAAGTAAATACTCAAGAAGATTTACTTCATAGAATCCATCAGGCTGCAAATGAAATAAGAAGAAAAAGGTTTTCCACTTTTCGGGCTACGTAATCATTAGTTCGTCGAGCGAGACTCTGTATCCAACAAAATGGGAATTTATTTGAACACTTATTGTAAAGATATTTTTAAGTATATCCAACTGTATATCTTCTTTTTTAAACAAATTTAAATTTCGTTCGTAGAAAAAATTTATTTCTTTTGTTTTTGCCTAAATGCTATGTTGCAATAGAAATATGTTTTTATGTAATATTTACCAATTATTAAATTAGTTTTTTCATTGCCATGGCTAATTATTCAACAATTCATTTAAATTCGCAGTACATTTCTTATCATGTGACAAATTTTTTAGTTTGATTTTATTCAAAAATGGCACAATTCATCGATATTCAATAAGAGTACCTTTTATGTAGAAAACCCTAAATTTTCAAATTTTAAAATTGAATTTTGAAAATAGAATCACACAAAAATTTTGGGCTAAAATAACCTGAGTCCGTCCCTGTTACATACGCTTCCAAACAAAACTGTCTAAAATTGTTAAGATTTTTAAATCCAGCATAAAAAATTACGCTGGAATACCAAATTTTATGTCTTTATCTCAACACGTTTCGGAAATATTATCGAAAGACCATCTTCAGGGGGCCCCTTTAAAAGACCGTAGCGCCCTTAGGAGACGTTTGTCGACCTATGTTTATATAAATTTTTCTGCCTATTTTAAGCTCTAGAAACAGCTGGTAGACTATTGCACACTTTTTCCGGGACACCCTGTATAAAAGAAAAATATTGTCATATTTAAAAACCGTTCACTGACGTAAACTATTTTCAGCTTTCCAGTACCTTTTAATCTTGTTCTTTATATATTTTAGGAGTAGAATTAACTTTCAGAAATATATTAATTTGCATGTGTTACTACTGCACTGATTTGGCTTTGTGTTGGATTTCTGATACACACACACATAGGGTTCTTTTTAGTATCATCAATCCATGATATTATTTTTTGTATGTGTGTCTATTTGCTTTTCAACACTCGTATAGTGTTTCTCTGTAATTAGATCTTGTATCTGTTGAGAAATATATGAATTAAATAAAATAAAATCTATAGTTATAACTAGACTACCGATACTACATGTCATTCTTTAAAATTGTAATCTCCGTGCTGCAAGTAAGACGCTAAAGTTTTGATCATATTTGAAAAAATGCCACCCCTTTTTGGCTTGATGCTTCGGAGTCTTATGGAGCAACGATCTATGTTATTAGTATACCATATTCCTAGCATTTTCTATACGGATATGAAACAAAAATTTATTTAAAAAAGCAAATATAATCCGTGGATCACCATATGTGAACCACAGATATAATCAGAGAAATTTTACCCAGATTTGAGTTAATATTACCATTAAATGACGCTATTTTGGCCTGATATTATAACAGAAAATCATACGCGACAGTTTGTTGGCTGTCAATATTTATAATTTTAAAAATGTGTTATGTTTTATGTTTATTCAAACTATGTGAAATGTTTAACTGATTCATTCATATAGTCATTACCCGAATCTTTGATTTTTGACTCTTTAATTATGAACTATAGACATTCAGGTTGTTTCAGAAAAACGTGGCAATATGCCTAAGGTATAAAGTAGTTAAAAAAATAGGGAATTTCATATAAATATGGTTTTTTAAATGACGGATGTAGTTATTGACTTGAAACTTTGTATAAATAGTAATACATATAAAAAAAACAGTTTTTTAATTCATATTCGTTATTTGTATTTTAATCAATAAGACTTTATAATTAGATACAAATTCTTCGATCGTATTAAATTCCTTATTTATCGACTGTAAATCCAAAGCTTTGCTGTTCATCAAATTTTGTTCCGTAAAATAAATATACTAAGTGACATATAAATCCTAACCCCCAGTTTAAATGGTTTTATTTTAACAAAAGTTGGTGAATGTATTTATCTTACTGTAAATAACAAGTGAAAAAATTTTCAGCCTTATCAGTTGGACATTCCGGTCTTTATACTGCTTTTTTTTAATTCACTAACGCTCTAAAAATGAATATTTCAGCCGCAGTAAAGAATCAACGTTGGCGGATTTTGGTTCTTGACATCCTATACGATCGGTTACGATGCCTAGAGTACGGAGACCTGTACGATTTCGTCAACTTAGTGAGTTTGATAGGGGCCTTATAGTGGGACTTCGGGAAGCTGGACTTTCTTTTCGGGCAATTGCAGTTAGAGTGCAAAGAAGTGTAGACACTGTGGTTAGGTGTTGTCAGGCATGGCTTCGAGAAGGCCGTACGCAAAGAGCAAGGGGCACTGGACTCCGCCGTAGAACAACAGACCGTGAAGATCGCCGCCTAAGATTATTGGCCTTAAGGGACCGTTTCTCTTTTACCAGGTCCATTGCAAATGAATGATTTGCAGAACACGGAAGACCTATTGGTATGCGAAGTGTTTACCGACGAATGAGAAGTTTTGGCTTGTTTTCATACCGGCCACACTGGGTCCTCCCTTTAACTCGAGAACACCGACGTAATCACCTTGAGTGGTGCAGACAACGGTCACTCTGGGATCAGGAATGGAACAGTATTGTCTTTAGTGACGAGTCTCGATTTTGTTTAGGCATGCACGATGGTCGTGCCAGGGTTAGAAGGCGACGTGGTGAAAGGAGGAATCCACAGTTTTTTGTTGAAAGACATGTTCATCACACTGTTGGAGTTATCGTTTGGGGTGCTATAGCTTATGGTTCCAGGTCACCTTTAATCTTCATCAGAGGTAACATGAACGCGCAGCGTTATATCCACGAAGTTCTAGAACCCCATCTTTTACCCTATCTTGACACCCTGGCAGATCCAACTTTCCAACAAGATAATGCCCGACCACATGTTGCAAGAGTCACAATAGACTTCTTTCAACATAATGATGTCACATTGTTACCATGGACACCAAGATCTCCCGACTTATCCCCAATTGAGCACGTGTGGGATATGATGGGTAGGAGATTGCTCAATTTGCAACGTCCTCCTCAGACTATAGAAGCACTTCGAGAGGAGTTGGTGGTTGCCTGGAATGAGATACCACAGGAGGACATTGACCACCTGATCAGAAACATGCCTAGGCGCGTTGGAGAATGCGTAGCACATCAGGGTGCATCCACACATTATTAAAGGTCAAAGGGCTTTAAAGCAGTGCAATCATTTTGAAATTTTTATCATTTACTTATTATGCTTCATTAAGTACTTATACAAAATTTTATTAAAATAAAACCATTTAAACTGGGTGTTCGGATTTATATGTCACTTAGTATATTTAGACTGTTGACGTAAAGAATGCTGCTTTTTAAAAACTTCCAAATGGTAATATTTTTCGGGTCTTATAACAATACAAAAAGATCAAATCAAGTCTGAAATTTCAATCAGCTACACCGATTAGGAATACCAAGAAAATGTATTTCTGCATTTAATGATTCTCGTTATCGGTTTCACTGAAAGTGTAATAAATGTTTAAGCTTGTGGAGTTTCACGTATAACACCTTTTAATTCGCTGATAGTTAACTTTATTATTTTTAATCTTTGTTGTTAGATATTGCAAGGTAGTCATTCGTCTACCTCTACCATAATAAATAAAATAATAAACAATGCATTATTCATACACATACGTATATTAAAACGCTTTTCAGTAACAAAACACTTAAGGAAAATGATTTGAAATTATCTAGTGATCAAAGGGTGTTACGGTTTGTCCTTAGAAAATCTAAAGAAATCCTTATGACGTCATCGAATCATAATAGAGTTGTTTTGATATAGAAGCATGAGCTTTTGTATTGATTTTCCTCAAAGGACGCACGCGAACAGATATTTCTTGGAAAAATCGATACATTTATTATTAAGTTATCCTCACATCGTACAGTGCACTAGACTCGAGAGTTTCTAGCATTTCTAGGTAGAACTGACGTTGAGACTGGGTAAAAGAAAGGAACACATGAAGAAAAAGCAATTTCTATCAGAAATTATCTTGATTTCATTAGACGCAGAGAATAATCGTACTCTATTTTTTTATCTTTTTCTTTTATTTAATATCTGTCTGCGAAAGGTTGGAAAATCTCGAAACAGGAGATGCTACAGATCAAAATACGTAATTTTACTCAAACATACCTTAGTTCAAAAGTTGATAGTTTGCGAAATACAGGGTGTCAAACTTACAATTTTATTTTCTATTTTTCCTTATTGCTTGTAAAGTATTTCAGATTTGAGCATAAAACTCGGTAGAGGGAGGTTTTCTAGTATGAAAAACAACAAGCCAAACTTCTAGAGGGCGCCATTTACTACTATTTCGTTAAATAACTTATCATAACTTTTTTGTGCTACCCTGTATACAAGAACTGACCGAAAAATCTTATTTTCTCGTACTTCCACAACAAAAAAGGTTTACTTGTTAGCAGTGTCTAAAGCTAATAGCTTTCGAGATATTTGATTTTAAAAGTTCCAATGCATTATTTGCACAATGATGATAAAACATTTTATAACATAATAATCAAGTTGCTTTGGATAGTATCTGAGTAGCGTTGCTAGGGTTTCTAATGTTTGGAATAATATTGCTTTAAGCTTCATGAATAATTTTAAGTTGACAATTAGTTGTTAAACATCATGGAGTATACGTTTGATGAATATTCTGATATGGATTTAACGTACGGATTGACAAGATATATACTAAGTGACATATAAATCCGAACACCCAGTTTAAATGGTTTTATTTTAATAAAAGTTGGTGAATGTATTTATATTACGGTAAATAACAAGTGAAAAAATTTTCAGTTGGACATTCCGGTTTTTATACTGCTTTTTTTTAATTCACTAACGCTCTAAAAATGAATATTTCAGCCGCAGTAAAGAATCAACGTTGGCGGATTTTGGTTCTTGACATCCTTTACGATCGGTTACGATGCCCAGAGTACGGAGACCTGTACGATTTCGTCAACTTAGTGAGTTTGATAGGGGCCGTATAGTGGCACTTCGGGAAGCTGGACTTTCTTTTCGGGCAATTGCAGTTAGAGTGCAAAGAAGTGTAGACACTGTGGTTAGGTGTTGTCAGGCATGGCTTCGAGAATGCCGTACGCAAAGAGCAAGGGGCACTGGACGCCGCCGTAGAACAACAGACCGTGAAGATCGCCGCCTAAGATTATTGGCCTTAAGGGACCGTTTCTCCACGACCAGGTCCATTGCAAATGAATGGTTTGCAGAACACGGAAGACCTATTGGCATGCGAAGTGTTTACCGACGAATGAGAAGTTTTGGCTTGTTTTCATACTGGCCACACTGGGTCCTCCCTTTAACTCGAGCACACCGACGTAATCGCCTTGAGTGGTGCAGACAACGGTCACTCTGGGATCAGGAATGGAACAGTATTGTCTTTAGTTACGAGTCTCGATTTTGTTTAGGCATGCACGATGGTCGTGCCAGGGTTAGAACGCGACGTGGTGAAAGGAGGAATCCACAGTTTTTTATTGAAAGACATGTTCATCACACTGTTGGAGTTATGGTTTGGGGTGCTATAGCTTATGGTTCCAGGTCACCTTCATCAGAGGTAACATGAACCCCATCTTTTACCCTATCTTGACACCCTGGCAGATCCAACTTTCCAACAAGATAATGCCCGACCACATGTTGCAAGAGTCACAATAGACTTCTTTCAACATAATGATGTCACATTGTTACCATGGCCACCAAGATCTCCCGACTTATCCCCAATTGAGCACGTGTGGGATATGATCGGTAGGAGATTTCTCAATTTGCAACGTCCTCCTCAGACTCTAGAAGCACTTCGAGAGGAGTTGGTGGTTGCCTGGAATGAGATACCACAGGAGGACATTGACCACCTGATCAGAAGCATGCCTAGGCGCGTTGGAGAATGCGTAGCACATCAGGGTGCATCCACACATTATTAAAGGTCAAAGGGCTTTAAAGCAGTGCAATCATTTTGAAATTTTTATCATTTACTTATTATGCTTCATTAAGTACTTATACAAAATTTTATTAAAATAAAACCATTTAAACTGGGTGTTCGGATTTATATGTCACTTAGTATAATACTTTAAAAGCACGAAGATTGTACGCTGACAGAATACCTAATAGACACTTGTCTAATTCAAATGATTATAGCCTTATTTTGAGTAGTTAAAAACCATTTGGATTTTAGGTAGTTTTACTCAAAATATGGGCCGAGATAGTGGAACTCTCAGAACTGTACGTACAGCTCAAGCCGAAGAAAATGTTTTAGATGCTGTCATTGAAAATCCTACAGTTGGGGTTAGGAATGTAGCTCGAGAATTTCAAGTTTCCAAATGTAGAGTAAATATCCTTTTTCAAGAGCAACTGCTCCTTCCATGCCACCTGCAAAAAGTACATGATTTAAGCGCGGATGATGACCCCGCAAGGGTCTTAAGGAAGTTTAACCACGTCAATGGTTTTAATCCGTTAATATTATTTTCGGTCGAAGCAGGATTTGGAAGGGATGGGCCCATTAACTCGCATAATCTTCACATTCATGCAGACGAAACTCCTAATGCAATAATACAAACCCGCCACCAAGTACAATTTCAAATTAATTTATGGGCAGGGAGAATTGGACAACATTTAATAGCAGCATATAAACAGCTTAGAGACACCCTGCTTATCGGATTTTTGAACTGTCTATAGAACTGGAAAGAGCCCTCTCAAGCAAATTTTTCTACAATCTCTAAGAACAAAGGAGCGGTCGTACCGAACAGTAATGGATGTACGAAGTTCGACAGGGCTGAAGGCTTAAGTCTGTCTACATGATAACACGTCAGGGAAGTAAAGTTCATAAATATTATTCTGCTCCCAATATGACTTCAATAAATATTTGTCTACAACATTGTGAAATCAAAGTATTTCCTAAACGACGAAAGACAACAAGATAATCAGTTAATACTCCATAATTTGCGAAACAATGTAACACTTTAATTTCATTGTTCATTTTTATGATAAATGTATGATTTGCATGTGTCATACAATAATATTTACCTGATATCGCCCTACTGGGAAGTTAGCTCACTCATCAAAAATAATACTGAGATATAATGATGCTTTAGCATCTCTTGAGTAGTATTCATTTCAAGTATCAATTATTTTACTTTGCCTTGACTGATAAGATGATTAACTGATAACTTTAAATATAGATTGTACACAATCTTACTTGTCAAAATATTCCAATCACTAGTACAATGAGTGCAAAAAAATCCAGACGACGCATAAATATTATAAATGAATAACAATTAATTCCTTTAGTCAGAAAACTGAAAACACTACTAGTAAAGCGCAGTAAAATATCTGGAAGCCAAAAAACAGCATCAAAGACTGATTAGATTTTTTTGCCCTACTGAGCGAGGGCCGTGGCAAATGCTTGTTCCGGAAGTTGTTGTATCCAGTATACAACTTCTTCCCGTCCAAGTGATTGCGCACGCGTTAAGGAATACCTCAGTACCGATTGCCGGGTGGCGGTACAAGTCCGCCAACGGGCCACTTTAGGTCTATTTAACATCACTAATACGTAAAAAGAAGGTGGTAGACAAGGACCAGTCGACCGAGGCAGTACCACCCGCTAGCTTTTCCCAGGGTGTCTTATAAATGTCCGCATGTTTCCACACCTAAGCTATGCAGTCGGTTATCTACCAAAACAAAGAAATTAATGATGATGGATCCCTCGAGCACTAAAAACTCCGGACGTAAACTCACTCCACTCTCGGAATGTCCGGGTGGAGGGTGGGCTCGAGGGAACAACATCGAAGATAAAATTTGTTTTTCGAACATCTGCGGGATCAACAGCAACATTGATGCTGTTCATCACTACCTGCAATCCAATCGTCCCGCCGTGCTTTTCTTGGCGGAGACAAAAATCTCTGAGACTGCACCGATTAACCATCTCAACTTCCCAAACTACGAGGTGCACTCCAATCTGAGAAAGAACGGGGGAGTTGTGGCTTTTGTCCGCAGCAGTATTTCCTGCTCCAGGGATCTTTCTTTGGAATCAGACCGGAAGGACATTCTGTGGCTTCGCCTCAACTCCAAAACAGCACCCAAATTTATTTGCTGCCTTTATCGCTCTCCCTCGAACCATAACTGGGATGACCTACTCGAATACCTCGCCGTCCAGATCGACTTCCTGAACATCAATCACCCCGCTTCAGAGGTAGTTCTTCTCGGTGATTTCAATGCCCATAATGAGCTTTGGTTGGGCTCAAATAAGACCGATGCAGCAGGTCATGCAGTCGAAGCGATTGCTCTTACTCAAGGGCTGACCCAACTGGTGACGAGCCCTACTTTTTTCCCCCGCATCTCGTCACACGCCAGTAGCCTGCTGGATCTCTTTCTGTGGCACGCTGCCCTCTTAAGCAAACTTCCATCCTACGGCCTCCCAGAAAAGCTTTGCAGATGGGTGGCTGACTTTATCTCTGGCCGCAAGATATCCGTCGTAATTGACGGATTCTCCTCTTCATCCCACAACGTCAACGCGGGTGTTCCCCAGGGATCGGTCTTGGCTCCAACACTGTTTCTCTTACATATCAACGACCTCCTTTCCTGCACGATCAACCCAATCCACAGCTTCGCTGATGACAGCACTCTACATGCAGGAATTCAGAGTAACAAGCCGATCTGTGCCGCTGAGCTAGAAAAAAGAAGACTAGCGACGACTTCTTCTCTGACAAGAGACCTGGAGGCTATCACTGCTTGGGGACGCAACAATCTTGTACAGTTCAATGCTTCCAAAACACAGTACTGTACTTTGACGAACAAAAAGCGTCCTAGCGCTCATACAGTTTCGATGGACGGTCGAGTTCTACCAAAGAGCCATTCATTTCGGCTGGTCGGAGTCCAGATCACCGAGGACCTGATCTGGCACGAACACATCTCTTCAATAGCTGCAGCTGCTGGGAAAAAGCTAGGCTATTTGTTTAGGGCTAAGAAGTACTTTTCTCCGCATGACCTTCACACTCTATACAAGGCCCAGATAAGGCCTAGCCTCGAGTATTGCTCACACATTTGGGGTGCTGCCGCCCCGACTACATTGTCCATGCTCGATGCTGTCCAGAGGAGGGCGGTCCGACTGATCGATGACTCTTCTCTAACAGACAGTCTTGGGACTCTTTCGCACCGGCGGGTCGTCGGCGATCTAGCTCTTTTCTATCGCTACACCAACGGGCTTTCCTCCTCAGAGCTCTCTTCCATGCTGCCTCCGCGCGATGTGCCTGCCAGACAGACCCGCCTGACTTCGGCGTCCCATCCTAACCGTGTCAAACTTCGTACATCCAGAACTGGCCGATACGACCGCTCCTTTGTCCCGAGGGTGTCTAGATTGTGGAACAATCTACGGGCGGAAGCTTTTCCCAGTTCTACCAACCTTAGGCAGTTCAAAAATTGTATTAACAAAATTTCTTTGGGATCATCATAGCAGCCGCGGTGTTCCGGCATTTAGGCTTCTGCCTGCGCGGCTGTCGATATAAAAAAAAAGGCCTATTACCAAAAAACTATTTTGAGCTCACATAATGCAGTTAAATCTGCCTGGAATGTAGTAGGTGAACTTAGTGGAAAAAATAAAACATAAAAAAACTTACGTACTGGACGAAAATGGGCAAACTATTACTGATCCTCAGGAAATAGCCGATCACTTTAACAAGTAGGTACTTTAAAAATGCTCCTCTAGAAATTATAGAGAAAACATCCAGAAATATTGACACAGTTCCTAACTACAACGATACGGTTAGGGAACACATGTATACCCATTTACGGAAGAAGAATTCTTTAATCTGATCGACAAAAGGTTAAAAAACAAGCGTTCCTCAGCAAGCGTACTTCAGTTGGCCCAACTATTGAAATCTTAGTTTTTTTCTTATTAAACACAAATAATAAAAATATAGCAGGGCGTTATAGGTTTAAAATATTAACAATGAATATTTTGATAATATAGAGTAGAAAACACCAACTTTATCACTCCCTAATCAAATTTTCAGCATAAAAATAACACATGTTGCAATTACAGCATATCAACCTATTTTCATTTCAATGCAAAATAAGTCTATAACGCATAGGTGGTGAAAAATAAAAGCCATGACAATTGTTTTTATCAATCACAGCTGTCAGAATACGTTTAAAATAGTTTTGGGTAGTTAAGGTTTTCAAAATGGGTAGAGGAAAGGTTATTAGTGAGAAAATCCAGTTACTGGTAATTAATTTTTTTAATTCTGAGAAATCAAACTCAGAAATTGCAACTTTGTTAGACTTATCGCGGTACAGTCTGAGAAATATTGTATAAATATAATGTGTAAATAACGTAACTGGTTCAGTTAATATTAAGCCACGATATGTGAAAAAAAAGTAATATCACAAATGCCGACCGAAGAGCATCAAGAAGAATAATCGTGAAAAACAGGCGTGCCAATTATTTACAATTAAGTGCTCTGGGGAGTGACGCTGTTGGAAGGCGAATTTCGAGGTCCACAAACAAATATTTGGCAATTTTAGAAGAATCGCTTTTACCAGTGATGGAAGAATGTTTGACATCCGGCCAAGATTTTATGTTTCAGCAAGATGGTGCAGCGTGCCATACCTCAAAAAAGGCTATAAAATGGATGGAAGAAAATAATGTACCACTTTTGAAATGGGTTTCTAGCAGTCCAGATCTGTCACATATTGAAACTTTGTGGCACGAGATGAAAAAGGTTCTACGACAACATCCTGCTCGTACAATCCCTGACTGAGACAAAAGCTTCAAGAAATATGAGATTGTTTTACACCAAATTTTTGCCAAAACTTGGTTAACACTATGCGCCAAAGAATTTCAGCCGTAATAAAAGATAAAGGTGATGTTATCCAATGGTAATCTTTCAATTGTTGCTTTGGTAACTTCGCGCATTTATTCGCACATTGTTTATTTGTTCTATTAGTTATAGGTCTAAGTGATTTCAAATATGTATTTTTTATGACTAGAGTGTATCTAAAGTGTTTTTGAGAAAATAAATTGTTTCAGAAGTAAATAGTTCCGTCATGTTTAGTTTATAAAGGCATATTTTGGTACAAATCTTGAAGTGGGCCAACTGAAGTGGGAAGGGGCTCGTATTGTTAGGCCCTTTGTTTTTCTGATCAGTCTGTTTTTCTGTATTGGCTCTTTTCCAGATAGCTTAAAAATGGGAAATGTAACTCCCATACACAAGAAGGGAGAAACTGTTAACGCAAAAAATTACAGACCGGTGACGTCTCTCTGTTGTTTTTCCAAAATTTTCGAATACTGTTTCTTGAGTCGGTTGACGCTGTTCCTTGAAAGAAATACGGTACTAACATCCAACCAATATAATTTCCGTAACGGTAGCTCAACACTAACAGCGACTCATTCTTTCTTCAGTACATTGAGGCAGGAGAGTGCCCTGTTGGTATCTTCTGTGATCTTCGACTGTGTCAACCATGATCTCTTATTAATAAAACTGGCAACCTATGGAATCGGTGGACCAGCCTACCTCTGGATAAAATCCTTCTTAGAAAACAGATCGCAGTATGAGACAATAACTCATAACTGCTCAGGACAACTTATACAAGTCAAGTCTCGTTGAATAAATATGGATGTTGGCGTTCCGCAAGGATCTGTGTTGGGGCCTGTTCTGTTTGCATTATATGTAAATAACCTTGAGCAATCCTTCCGCAGAGCACACTTTACCTTATACGCGGACGACACATCGATTATTCTATCAAATAAAGATGACGTTATCCTAATTAACGACTGTAACAGCTGGTTACATAGCATCAATAGCTGGTTCGTGGAGAACCAGCTGCATCTAAACTGTGAAAAATCAACAGCAATAAGATTCCACAATTCCCAAAAATCAATACCTCCCCTGCAGCTTACATTGGATAATTCAGTCCTGCCCATCAGTGAGAGCACAACATTCTTGGGACTGCACCTGGATGAGTGTCTCAATTTTAAAGGACATTGTGACTACCTATTTAAAAATCTGAAAACAGTTTTTACACGCGACCAGTTATTGATGTTATATCATAGTCATGTCGCGAATGCGGTAGGGATTGTGTTTCTGGGGTTCCTCGGTGAATGCTTCAAAGGTATTTCGAAGTCAAAAGAGAATAATAAGGTGCATAGCAAGTGTTGACAGTATATACAGTTGCAGAGAATTAAAAATTCTAACACTGCCCTCGTTGTTTCTTCATGGAATGGCAATATACACCTATATTAACACAGATAATTTCACTTTGAATAGTAATATAAATACATTCAATACTCGTAGGCAGCACGACATTCATCTACCCTTTGCTCGATGTAAGCTGGGTAGTAGATCTCCCTCTATTTTAAGACCAAAGATATTCAATAAGCTGCCTGAGTATATTAAGACAATTAGCTCCTTAAATAATTTTAAAGCTGAGTTAAGAACCTACTTTATTAATACTACTTGTTGCGCCATCAGTGACTTTGTGGATATTTAGATGTTCTTTTTTTGTATTGTCTGTTATCCACTTGCTTGTCCTTTTATATATTTTTATATTGTATTTCTGTTAATTTATTAATTTTAACTGCTGGAAAGCCAATCTATTTTATCTGCTGTTGTTTGCATATGGTGTCCATTTTAAAATATCTAATTTAAGCTATTGCTTGTCATTTTACTGTTTGTTTTTTTATGTACGTTATATACTGTAAATTGTTTGTTGACGAACCCTATCCATGTTTTATACATGTCTAATGGGTAATAAAGATTATTATTATTATCTTTTCTAAGCCTGCAAGATGAACTCTTTACTACTTAGTGTATTTATTTCGTAGGTGACTAGATCGTAGAACAAAGAAGGAAGTTTGCGATTTATTTTATGTTCCAATTTGATTTTTATTTTTGTTTCAGATGTCGTTCATAATGCGCCTATTGTCCGCCATAAATTGGTGCGCCTACGATTTACTGTGTGTGTCCAGTGATCATTATCAGACTGTGTGTAAAATTGAGTGCCCCTATTAAGCGACAGGACAGAAGAGAACCCCTCAGCCCCCCTCAGCGTGACGCTGCCGGACATCGCATTGTAACACGACCTACTGTGATACAGATTGAGCATCGTTTTCGAGAAATTCGGAAAACCAGGCGTTAGAAAATATTCCTTTTTGAGGCATCTACCTGCCCCATTGTATGGGTAAGTAACACGCTCTTGAATATAAGCTGACCAGTACAATTTCCGAATAGAAAAGATATACTGGGCGCGAAACAACTGCACAGCTTTCGAGTCTCAAGGCAAAACTTTACACAAGGAGCTTTTTTCCTTGCATTTCCAGTTTTACTTCCTGTGCTGCCGGCGAGGCAGTATTGTAATCGCGACAAATTTCGAGAATAAGATATTGGGGGTGTTATACCGGGTGATTTAAATTCGACCCTTACCAGTGGGATCTCAGAAACTGTAAGAGATACGAAGTCGCTTAAATGGGGGCAAAGTTGCGCATTTAGCTTAATAACAAAATACCGCTTAGAAAGTTTCTAAATTCATAGTGCTTCCAGGAAGAGACGAAAACAGCCGAATTTTTTAAAATCGTTTTAATTCATTCCTGACTTTATTTGTAGTCGGATTTCAAAATAAATTGCACATAAAAATTGTCACATTTCCTCCTCTACAAGATGGCATAATTAGAATTTCAATATAACGTTTCGTCTCTTGTCCTCCAGCGTGAATTTATGTTTTTGTTAGGGACACCATATTGGATTTTTGCACAGGTGAATTGAGTTTTTAATTCTGATTACAAAAATGTATAATACGTCATACATTGC
Organism: Acanthoscelides obtectus; assembly: GCA_963669975.1. Taxonomy (NCBI): domain Eukaryota; kingdom Metazoa; phylum Arthropoda; class Insecta; order Coleoptera; family Chrysomelidae; genus Acanthoscelides; species Acanthoscelides obtectus. The sequence continues at coordinate 13,941,559 of CAVLJG010000003.1, forward strand.
CAAACCTTAGTTATTTTCAAAAAAACAGAATTTCTTAGATAAGGCTTGAAATTATCAGATAGTCATTCGTTTTGTATGCCAGATTTATTCCAAAATCACCTTTATTTTTCCTGCCCTAAAATGGGATTTCAAAATAAATTGCATATTGTTATTGTTACTTATGCTCTTTTACAAGACGGTGTAGTCAAATTTTCAATTCGACATTTCTCCTTTTGACTTCCTACCCCAACTTTGTTTTTTCATATGGACGCTATATTGGAATTTTGTACATTTAAATGAACTGTTCAGTCCTAAAAACAGTGTTGTATTTCCTTACTTGTCCATGAGTTTGTTGTTGGATGAAAATTAAAAGGAAATAAAAAGGTATGGTGAAGCCTGAACACAAAATGAAAATTTTATTGCAATAACCATAATAATAAATAAGAAGAAGTAAATCAAAAAAGAATGATGGCTGGAAATCGTGCCATATATGCGCTGAAAGGGCTAATGAAAAGCCAAATTGTATCCAGGGGAGCTAAACTCAGGCTCTACAAAACGTTAATAAGGCCAGTGGTCACGTATGCATGTAAAACCTGAACGATAACAAAGGCAGAACAAGCAAAGCTGGAGATATGGGAACGGAAGGTGTTAAGGAAGATTTTTGGTGGCAAAATGTTAGATGATGGTACGTGGACCCGAAGAACAAATGATGAGTTGAAAGAACTGTTTAAAGAGCCCAACAAAACGGCGGTCATAAGAGCTCAGAGGTTGAGATGGTTTGGAGACGTGCAAAGAATGGCAGAACATAGAGTACCAAAGACACTGCTTACCCATTCAATAGGAGGAAAGAAAAGGAGAGGAAGACCTAGAACGAGGTGGAAAACTGAGGTGAAAGATGACCTGAGGAAATTAAACATAAGTGATTGGGAAAGAAGAGCAATTAATAGAGAAGAATGGCGCAGGATCGCCAATCAAGCCATGGGCCTACTAGGGCTGTAGTGCTAGTTTATATACTAAGTGACATATAAATCCGAACACCCAGTTTAAATGGTTTTATTTTAATAAAAGTTGGTGAATGTATTTATCTTACTGTAAATAACAAGTGAAAAAATTATCAGCCTTATCAGTTGGACATTCCGGTTTTTATACTGCTTTTTTTTTAATTCACTAACGCTCTAAAAATGAATATTTCAGCCGCAGTAAAGAATCAACGTTGGCGGATTTTGGTTCTTGACATCTTTTACGATCGGTTACGATGCCTAGAGTACGGAGACCTGTACGATTTCGTCAACTTAGTGAGTTTGATAGGGGCCGTATAGTGGGACTTCGGGAAGCTGGACTTTCTTTTCGGACAATTGCAGTTAGAGTGCAAAGAAGTGTAGACACTGTGGTTAGGTGTTGTCAGGCATGGCTTCGAGAAGGCCGTACGCAAAGAGCAAGGGGCACTGGACGCCGCCGTAGAACAACAGACCGTGAAGATCGGCGCCTAAGATTATTGGCCTTAAGGGACCGTTTCTCCACTACCAGGTCCATTGCAAATGAATGGTTTGCAGAACACGGAAGACCTATTGGCATGCGAAGTGTTTACCGACGAATGAGAAGTTTTGGCTTGTTTTCATACCGGCCACACTGGGTCCTCCCTTTAACTCGAGAACACCGACGTAATCGCCTTGAGTGGTGCAGACAACGGTCACTCTGGGATCAGGAATGGAACAGTATTGTCTTTAGTGACGAGTCTCGATTTTGTTTAGGCATGCACGATGGTCGTGCCAGGGTTAGAAGGCGACGTGGTGAAAGGAGGAATCCACAGTTTTTTGTTGAAAGACATGTTCATCACACTGTTGGAGTTATGGTTTGGGGTGCTATAGCTTGTGGTTCCAGGTCACCTTTAATCTTCATCAGAGGTAACATGAACGCGCAGAGTTATATCCACGAAGTTCTAGAACCCCAACTTTTACCCTATCTTGACACCCTGGCAGATCCAACTTTCCAATAAGATAATGCCCGACCACATGTTGCAAGAGTCACAATAGACTTCTTTCAGCATAATGATGTCACATTGTTACCATGGCCACCAAGATCTCCCGACTTATCCCCAATTGAGCACGTGTGGGATATGATGGATAGAAGATTGCTCAATTTGCTCAGACTCTATAAGCACTTCGAGAGGAGTTGGTGGTTGCCTGGAATGAGATACCACAGGAGGACATTGACCACCTGATCAGAAGCATGCCTAGGCGCGTTGGAGAATGCGTAGCACATCAGGGTGCATCCACACATTATTAAAGGTCAAAGGGCTTTAAAGCAGCGCAATCATTATGAAATTTTTATCATTTACTTATTATGCTTCATTAAGTACTTATACAAAATTTTATTAAAATAAAACCATTTAAACTGGGTATTCGGATTTATATGTCACTTAGTATATATATAAATCATAGCAGATGTTCAAAATATTGTCCGTTATTTTGTAGGGGAAGCCTGACTCTTCTCTGTACACTGTTCATTGCTTCATTTCTCTTGTTCTCAGTCTTGCAGACTCTGTTACTATGTTCAATTTGAGGTCTAGTCTGCTATATGAAACAAATCTGCACCCCAGAGCCAGACTAGGTTAAATCCATTTCTGTCAAAAATGAGTTCAATCTGTTAAGCGTATTATAATAATGTTAATTTTCATTTGCTACATGCAGCATCCATCTATCTGTAATAATAAGGAAGTTACGTCTTTTTAACTCATGTCAAGTCGCATACAGCATAATGCAAGAAAAATATTTCAAATACAATTATCTTAAAACTACTTATTTGGGCTTAACCTAGTCTGGCTCTGAGGTACAGAAATGAAATCTGGTAATTTCAAGGCGTACCTAGGAACATCTGTTTTTTTGAAATAACTGTGGTTTAGCAATGTCATTGTATGACATTATACATTTTGGAAATCAAAATCAAAAACTCTTTTCATCTGCGCAAAAATCCAATATGGCGTCTTTAGGAAAAAATAAAGTTGATGCTAAAAGACAAGAAATGAAGCGTCATATTGAAATCCTAATCATGCCATCTTGTAGAGGAGAGAAAGTGGGACTGTTAATGCGCAGTTGATTTTGAAATCCCACTACAAATAAAGCCAGAAAAAATTAAAACGATTTTGGGAAAATACGTTTTTTCCGTCTCTCTCCGGAAGTATTTTGAATTTCGAAGCTTTCTAAGCGGCATTTTTATTGATTACATAAATACGTCTACATGTACGCGACTTCGTATCTCTTACACTTTCTGAGATCCCAATGGTGAGGGTCGAATTTGAAACACCCTGTATATCATCTTGATCACGAAAAACCATGTCGCTCATTTCCGGCGATCTGTTTCTTCACCAATCCCCTCCATGAAATAGATTGAAAAACTATGTGCACAACATTTATGCAATGTTATAAAGAAGTTACACGTTCTGTATCTTGGTCTCCATTCTTTTTCTGTATAAAAAGTGAATGTAACAAATTAATATATGTCACTAGTGCACGAAGGTATTATTTGAAACCAGTTTGCTTCATTAAAAAGATAAGTCCCTTTATTTGGAGCTCTGAAGACATTTTAGTTTGAAAAGCTTCTAGAGAATTTTCAATGAATAAGTCTCAAGCTATTTAGAACCTTTCCGCTTGTCTACTGTTAATTTTTCGAAAGTGATAACTGTATAACGGCAATGTATTGTCTTCATTGAATTGTATTGGCAAAAGATGAACATGTAAAATCGATAACACAACAAAAAGTTAGGTAAATACTCCAAACATTAAAAAGAAAACGGTCTAATATAATTCATTTTAGCTGAACATTTGTCACCGAGTGACGTCATGCACAATTCGTTTTCAACAAGATGTTATCTTAGCACTTAGTTGTACGTGTTGCCTAAACGTTATGAGGCTTTTTATCAATCTTTGGCTCTGATGTGATGTAAAATCTGCTTCTGAGATGACATTACTGGAGGTCTAAGTTGTAAGTTGTATGTGTTGATGATAATTACATTGGGTTCTTGTCTCAAATTCAAAGCTAGAAATTAGTTGCGCATCCACTTTTTCTTATCCATTCTGGAAATTACATAGAGATAAGAAATAATTATATTCACTGTACACTGTCGAATTACATTTCATATACATGCTAACAGTAATTGCACACAACACGCGCGCGGTGATGATTTCCCGTAATTATCCTCAGTTTTTCGTAATTTATAACTTTGAACGCGCAACAGAAAAATAACCCGTCGGGCACAGCCAACAGATATTCTTCATTAGCAGCATATTCAGTAATGATTTTCTCACACAGCAAATATCACTGACTTTATACACATTCAGACCAATACACATAAATCATCCAGATGCGATCTTGCTATTCAACCAACTTTCTTCTCAGAGATAAAAACTACAGACAAGGACCATTTGGCCTCACAAAACATATGCAACCAATAATGCGTGTACTTTAGTTGAATGATTCCTCCTTAGATGGACGTTCACAACGATCCTAGTGAGCAAACGTAGAATGACTGTTTGCGCCCTAAAAACCTATTTTGCAAGATGACATCTTATAGGTTTTTTTGACGTTTTAAAGGTGTTTTACATGATACCCATGCCGTTTAATTTATCTGTTTTACATGTTCTTATCCAACTTTTTCCTCAGAGAGCCTAGCTTGTGTCGATCATGGGGCCATTTTCTTCTTTGTTCTGATTTTATTTAATCACTAAGAAACCTTTCCGCCTATCCTTTGCGCCGCCATTGCTCGTTTCCCGCGCATTCACGTCGCGCATCTCTGCCTCAATCTACACGTCCGACGTCATCGTGACACGATCCCGAAGTGGTGGGGGGTCCGCCCGAGCTTTTAACATCCGTTGTCTCCTTTTAAAAATCAGTCGTCGGAAGACGCTATTTCAAAGGTTTCCTTCCCTTTATCGGAGCTTTCAAAGCGGTTTTTGTTCTTTCGATTTTTGCGGATTTGCCCCATTGCATGGGTGAGTGTTTTCAATGTATTCGATAGTTTGTGTCTCAGGTCAACCACTCGGTATTTTGACAGTAGACGCATGGTAAATCAGCTGATGAATCGCCTTGGAATGTTGACGTACCATATGTTTATTGTACAATAAATTCTGATTTGTTGGACCTTGGATCCTTTCACTCTTACTTCATCTGTATTTTATGTAATTATGATGGCTAGGCTAGCATATAGTTTTATTATTGCTGCATTCCTTTTGTATGAAAAATGGCATAATGATTTTTTACCACCAAACTTTCTGTACTAAGAGACTTCAAATCGAAATGTTTATTTGTCATATTTGGTTCTATTGTTGCATTTTGTTTATAGGAAAACGGTATCATTATGGAAAGCTTAATTTTGAGCTTTAAACCACTATTACAATTATCTGCCGTATTTCATTTTTATAAGATGACATTTTTTAACACAAAAATGTGTGTCATAATTTTTGCTTTTGTTGTTGCATTTTGTTTGTCAGCAAAATGGCAGCATTATAGAAAGCTTACTTAGAGCTTTTTTAACAACATCCTGAATGAATATCACATCTTAAGTTTTATAAAATAAATACCATTTTAACACAAAAAGTGGAATGTTTGTCACTTTTTCATATGTATTTTTGACAAAGAATAATCATTACTATATAATTTAATGAATAACGAGTGAAATATAATATTTTCTGATTGAATATTTTGATATTTTTCTCCTGCGCTATCGCAAACATTCTTGAGGAAGAGCTGATATACTCATTTTTGGGTAATATTTGTCTAAAAACGTCATGCCAAACCGTCGACTGAAAACGTTCCAAAAGCTTTTTCGAAAGCTTGACGCATATAAGGTTTGTTTCTATGGTTAACTTTTCCCAGTTTTTTCCATACGAAAGAGATTCCTGCTCATATCAAGCAGTTTTTTTGCTGTTTCCGAGTATGGTCCAAAGATAAATTCTTTCACTTCCAGATACTAAGTCCCAATATTCCTTCTGATGTTATGTTATGTTTTTCTGTACCTAAGAGCACTTCCTGGATCTACTTAAGCTTGAAGCTCATCTGACATTTAATTTCCTCAGTTACCTAGACAGATTATTAGGTTTATTATCCGAAAAGTCAAACCTCATCTGCTTGGGAATTCCATTTACTTCATATCAAGCATGCGGTCATCATGTTTGTATAAACAAAACATATGCGATTCCGAGAAACCTTGAGTCACACGTTTCAGAGGAAACGTTTTCGCAGTAACTATTTGACATACTTTCAATATGATTAATTGTAGACAATGAACGAATTACTGAGCAAAATTGTGCGTTGTAAATTACTGCTTGGTATTTGCAAGAAAGCATATACTATACATCTGCTATTATAGACCAGGATACGTAGAATTTGAAAAGATATATCATCTATAGATATAATAAAATCAACTGGGTTATTTTTTATTAAACACTTTGGTAGAAGTTATCAACAAAAAAGATATAACAGTAAAAGAAACTTCAAAATGAGACCTTATATGACCAATTTCCGGTAGCAGTGAATTTTTTGCAAAAAGTAAAAACTCCTCGATTTCAAAATACATTTTTATCGCAGATTGCGTAACAGTAATGATAACAAATGATAGCTGCCAGTTTCACATAATATCTCAAGAATATAACTCTTTCGTTAAGTTCACCTACTTCTACAGAGTTTCCTTATAACAGGGTCCATTTTTGGCTCGCTCGTCTGATCCATGTTGCGCGCAAATATAATTATCTTTTTTATTATTTTATAGAACACTGGCGAGGATATTTCCTCTATTACTTTTATCGCTAAAAATAAGTGGTGACTGTGTACCAGTTAGATAAAAAATATTGAAGCATTACAACATATCCGTGAGTAATAGCGTCATAGCCATACGAGCTTTAGATTCTGATTGGAGTATTGAAGGCCACCGTACTTTTATGATTATAAAAAAATATTTGCTATTCACACATTCTAAGTAATTGTTGGTATTGTAGAAAAGCTGAGACGTAGAAAAGGAAGCTATAAAAGGAAACTATATGTGTAGATGAGAGTCAGAAATATAATTAGAGAAAATATATTGAAAATACAAATTAAGATTTGCTTAATAATTTTTTCTGCTATACTGTTATGGGCAGCGCTACTGTCTGTTTCCAAATGAAACAAATAGAGGGTAATTTACTCAGTAACAAAGAAAAATGAACATTCAATAAAAATGATTAGGTTTAAATGAAATTTCTTATGGAGTTAAACATAAGTAACAGAAAATCGTGATTGATGACATTTGCTGTATTCCTGGATTTTCATAATAATGTGTAGGATCACCTCGATTCCTTGTAATTTGTTCAGCCGTCAGGACATGCTTCTGAGGAGCTAATTTATGTCTTCTTGAGGTATCTCATCCCAAACTAGCTGTACTTCTTTACGAAGAGCTGCTAGTACATATTCAATAAGCAAAAGGTCTTTAGATCTAGGAGGCCAAGGAAGGAGGCTGATTTGAGCATTATTGAGGCACTTCATAGAGCAAAATAGGGTTCTCAAGCCTTTTAACTAAACATTAAACACGACTGTATATAAAATTTCATTTAAACCAAATCATATTGACTAGGTGTTCTATTTCTTTTATCGCTTAGTATATAATAAAATACTTTATTGGATATTAATTTTTACGTAAAATATTTTGGCAGAGCAATTAGGCACAGTCCAAAAATAAGGCAGATAATGTTGGAGGAGTGTTTTAAAGCTTAAGGTGATGTTTACAGTGAAGCACCATCTCATTTAGTGTAAATCTCTAAGCACGCGAAAATACGTGGCAATAAGAAGGCAGCAGGTCTAATAGAGCAGATTCTAATGAAAGAAACATGACACTCATATTAATTGATTTGTTCTTAGATTGTGCATTGAGCACATTAGTGATGTAATGAATATTCTAATACGGGAGTATTCGCATGATTCTTGGAATTCAAATCCGTATTCGCGAAATTCAAGCGAATATTTTGCGACTGTTAATGTCAGAAAAAGAGAATACGACAATAATGTTACCAATTTAATAAATCAAAAATCAGTTTCTTTTTTGCTAAAAAAGCACGTAAGAGACAAAAAAACGTTTTTAATCGCATATTTCTTCCCTGGTATTATAAACAATAAGGTATTTCTCATTAGTTTTGTTAGTGAAGTGATACAGTCCAAACAGATGTGAGGCTATCAGATCAGTGAGTCTCTTGCTCAGTTCAAAGTCTAAAAAAACAGCTGACCTTGATCTAAAAACCTAACCTAAAAAATACATTTTACATTAAATTAAATTTTACCAATTTATCATGTAGCTACACTTAAGAATAATATTTATTTATTAAACAAGGGGAAAAAGTACCAGAAAAAACCGAAAGCTAAACTCTAGTATTTTTCTCGTGTATAATACACATTTTTTTCTGTGACGGGAAAAACGACGATTTAATATTGAAAAATTATATTATTACAATATTTAGGTCAGAAAATTATCGATACGAAATTATTTTGAAATTAGTAGGGTATGTTGTACCTATAGCGAGAATTAGACCTGCGTTGCTAAGGAAACTTTTAAAGTAATCAAATAGCTGTCAATTTAACTTTGTGATTTGATTTAAAAATTGTGAACTTAGTGGTTGTTTAGAAGTTATTTTTAATCCTATAAAGTAAATGTCTGACTCCTAGTTTTCTTTGACTCCACCGGAATTAGTAGAAGTAGCCAAAGTAGCGTCACAAAAATTATTGCCAGCTAAATCCCGGAAAATTTACGAAACCGCGTATTCAATATCCGAGAAAAAAGTACTCATTTTTTCCCGGGGAAAAAATAATTTCATAAAAAGTGACATTTTGTTACCTGTCAACAGATAAATGTCAAACTTTTTTCCCGTCACAGATAAAACATTTTTAAAATTTACTGACATGTATCGCCGCAAAAACATAACTGTTAACAAGGTTAAAAATCTCATTCGGTGGATTAATAATTCTGACTGATCCGTGAATTTTGTTTTGGTTTTTGGTTCGCTACAGATTCATTTTGTACTTACTAACAGCTAATTTATTTAGAAAAGCCCATTTGCATACAAAAAACAAAACGCTACAACCAAGTTTCACCAGATTTATACCTGGTCCATTATTGCCAGTCTTGCAGCCTAACACAAAAATGTCACTTGCCACATAAATCTATAATGCATTAGCCATATCTCTGTTAAGCGCCGAAATTTTATGAAATTATACCTAAAGATTTGGAAGATTTACATTTTGGAAATTATTTCAAAAGAAAAATTTATAAGCTCATAAATGCCTAATCCACTGTGACTAATTCTTGCCCTTTTTATAATTTGTTTCCCACAGTAACAGCTTGAGATTATTGGTCCATGCACAGGCAATGCCTCCAATTGGACCTGTTTTTATTTATCATATAGTCAAACATTGCCATTTTTCCATAATACGTGTTAAGAGAGAAAATCCACATTTTTGCCTTCCCAAAATTTCGCCTAGCACGCATATGGATACCGCACGGCGAGCATTTCAAATCCACGTGAATAAAAATGGATACATTGAATCGTTGAACTTTGCTATGTATCTCGCCTTATCAGTATCTTAAGCTCTTAAGCATATAGCAACTAAAAAACGTGAGATAAAAATGTATTTTTTAAATGCGCAATTTCGTTTGTGATACTATGCCATGAAGTAATTACTGTTTGTCCAGGATATTGGCAAACATTCCAAGTGCAATTATTTTTAGTCGTGATGTTCGCGCAAGGAAAAATTTGCGGCAGCATGAGATTATTTTTGTACTGTTGTTCTGTAGAAAATAATACCCAAGGAAAGTTTTTGATGACGATGGTCCGTGTTTATGAAATTTTTTGAAACAGGATGTTGGGTGCCAATCATGTAACTTCATTCCTCTTCAAGTGTCATACGAAAAGTCCAGCAAACACTGGTACATGCAAATGTTTCATACCTATTATGATAGTACAGGGTCCGTCAGAAAGAACGCATGTTTTTCAAATGGGTACTACATCGAGTGGGCTGGTCCCGTGTCGGTGGGAAAGGGCGTGTTGGATAGTGGGAGAAGCGCCGTTTCAGCTGGCAAGATGGTTTGAAACGTTGAGCATCGTGTGTTCACTGTACGTCGGTACCTTCAAAATGGCGAGTCGCGTTCAGTTTCGTGTTCCACGTCTTGGGACAGTACCAGACCGTAACACCATTTCGTTTCATCTTAAGAAGGATTTAATGTTCCATCCTAACAAAATTCAAGTTTGTCAACAACTGTTGCCAGGGAATTATGCACAACGTGTCAATTTTGCACAGCTCATGATTGAACAGTTGGATAACAATGACATGACGTTGTTTATGAGTGATGAAGCACATTTTCATTTACATGGATACGTCAATAAACAAAATTGTCGATATTGGACTCCAGTGAGCCCCCAACAGTTGCACGAGCACCCCCTGCATACCCCGAAAGTTACAGTTTGGTGCGCAGTAGGCCCAACGATGATTATTGGCCCTCGGACCCTCCTCGATTTGAAGGAGGATGTATTTCTGAGTATTTTGATATAATAAAATATTTTCCCATACTTATTTTGACGGACCATCACTTTGGATGTTCATATCAGATGATAAATACGTCTAGACGTTGGTTAAATGTATCATGAAGCATTACAGTTTGATCATCTTCTCAGAAATTTAAACAAATAATTCAGATATCCAAACAGTTGAAATACATTAATTTGTTATTCACCTTAGCACATATCAAACACAATATGGCAGACGTGTTTTGAAACAGAGCCTTCTATCAACAATTATCTGTTTACAAATGTGTGGTATCATCATCCTGCAAGGTTCATATCCTGCTATCAGGGGATCTGTTAAATGTTGCGATTTATTGCATGCACATACTGCAATTGTAATTTTGCAATCACGTGTTCTTATCGCGACTCATTTATTCACTATTTAGCAAGAAATGTACATATGGTTGAATGATACATATAAATATTTCTCAATTGAAATTAACACCACGATAATAAATTGACTCAATTTACATAGTGTCATAATGTTTTGCTAAATACATAGAAATTATTTAGAGAGAAATTTGTTGCATATTGATTAACTTAGGGGTGTTTGCTATCGCCATTGTGCAATCACTTTGTCACATTGTGCTTACTCAATTATATACGTATACATTTTACATTAATACAAAAGATACAGTCAAGTAGGCTAACTCGGCACTTACACTCATTTTAATTGATATGCATTATTGAACTAAATACCTGCAGATTATTCATATAAAATGATTCTGAACTGAGAAACGATACACGATACTATAAAAAAAATTAGATACAAAGTATTTAACAATTTGTCTGCCACTCAGAATATAAAACATAATTGTGTCTTCAGTTTGCGTGCTAACTTTATAAACAGTTCAGCGCATTTCAGTATGAAATATTTTGTTTATAAACTTTAACGCTCATTTGTGACCGTGTAAAAATTTCAGCTCTAAATCTGTATACACGCAACAAAAGCTCTTGGATACAGCCGCTTTGTTTTAAAATGTGTATAATGTTTTTCAGATATCGTAGCGAATATATTCAAATACTCACAAATACGAAATGTTTGAATTTGTCTAGAAGAAAAAAACGAAACCCTTCGTTTTTCAAATAAAAATCACAGTTATCTTTCGGAATGGTTTGTGATTCATATCGGCAAGGTAAACTCGTGTATTTTGCTATAAAGTGTCGAACCCTGTATTTTGCTCAGTAATCTAGTAGTGATGGCCGGAAGACAGGTGTTTCGGAATAAAAAATTAGAAATTCTCAAAAACTACTCGAACTCCAATTTCGTTGTGGTTATTTAGAAATATCAAGCCTACGAACTTGAGGAGTTTCAAGCATCAGCTGCGTGAAATTATAGTGGCATTACCAACACGTGCCAGAACCTGCATTTTGCCTAGGTTTTCGACCATAACTTTTTTAATATTAGTCGGATCTTTTTACGTGTAGTCTCATTCTGTAGGTCTTACAAATACCTAAAAAATTCTAAATTGAAGAATGTTTTCGTTCCTGTCAATACTTTAAATTAAATCCCAAAAAACACGTTTTCTCATTCTTTGTCGTCGAATAAAAAGTTTTCCGACAAAAATTAGCGTACCCATTTTATGCGTCCCTGTTTCAAATACCCCTTTGAACAACTTTGCATCAATAAAACTAGAATTTACAATTATTTCGGGTAAATTTGCTAATATGATTAGACTACTTCATGAGAGTTGTAAAATATTAAAATAGTTTAGTTTCATGTTTTTTGGTAATGCCTTAATTACCATGAAAATATTTTTGAAATAATATTAGTCAGCGTTATTTAAAAAACGACCACTCATTTCCAACGAAAACACCGCCTGCTAGCTACCTTTACAAGTTTTAAAAATGGTGAATGAGCATGGTAAATGTATTATGGCACGTTCACCGAAATTCAGGATTCTGAAAACTGGAAATTTACTGTCGTTCCAAACTAAAAAATGCTCAGTGATAAATCGGATTTCACAGAATCTTCCCTCGGTTTTTCGTAATTCCTAAATATTATAGACCTAATAGTATAATGTTTTGCGTAATTCGAAAATAAGACAAATTTATGTGGCGATACTTTGGCATTTAATTACATGGAAGTTGGCTCACTCTATACAGGGTTATCCAAATTAAGTGTCCACCATTAGTAACTTTGTTATTAGTGAAAATACAAAGTTGTTTGAATTAGCAAACTAGTAGCATTTTTAACGCTGGTAAAAATGAGAAATAAAAAAAAACAATTGAGAGTCGTTATTTTGATTTTTTTCAGTAAAATAACATTTTTTAAATGGAAACCCCTGTATATTATATTTTTTTCTGTTAAAGCATCAAATTTTAAACAAAAAAGCTTACAATAACTTTTCTCCTAGGTTACAAATTGTTGAAGTTATGGCCTCCAATCTGAAACAATTAAATTGTATCGACAAACTTTATTTTCAACATCAACTTATAATCTTACAAAATACAATAACAATTTTTTTTAAAGAAGATGCTCGAAAACACCACCTTGTTCTTCAATACATTTTTGGGCACGTTTTTCAACTGCTCGAACTGTCTTAAGTATGGTCCTACCATCTATCTGGGTTATCTTTTCCCTAACTGCAGTCTTTAACGCGTCAAGGTTATCGTACCTTCGCTTGTAAATTTGGTTCTTTAAGTAACCCCACAAGAAGTAATCAAGTGGGTTTAGATCTGGTGATCTGGGAGGCCACTGTATTGGGCCATTTGTTCCTATCCACTGATCATTAAAAGTAGTACTTAGAAAATGATAAGTACCTCTGGAGTTGTGGGCAGGTGCGCCATCTTGCTGAAAATGCAGATGATGTCTACTTATAAGATCCAATTCGTCTAAGAAATTAGTCAGAATTTCTTACATAAATTCCACATATCTTTCACCAGTTAGGGTTCCCTCATAAAAGAACGGGCCAACAATTTTTGAACCAATTATACCGCACCAAACGTTGAAACTGAAACGGACTTGTGGGCCTCTTGGATGTACTAAGAAAAGATTTTCTCTTGACCAATAATGGTGGTTTTTTCTATTAAACATTCCAGAATTTGAAAAATTTGATTCATCTGTCCATAAAAGGTAACGAAAGTTATTTACATTTTGGCGACAGAAGCTAAGATACCAATGGCAAAAAACAAGTCTTCTCTCTGGATCCCCTGCCAAAAGCGTTTGAACTGGTCGGTACTTATACGGAATAAATTTGTATTTTTTTAAAATCCTTTGAACAGTACCATAACTGAAATTAGAGTCCTTGAGAATATCTGCTATTGAATTCTCACGATAAGCTTCAAAATATCCAATAACTGCAATTTCCGTGGCCTCGCTTATTATGAATTCTTTTTTTGCCCTTGTTTTAGCAAAAACATTTTCGTTGCCCCTAAATTTTCGATAAAGTCTCAGAAAATATCGTTCATACGGTTGAATGCGAGCGGGATATAATTCACTGTAGTATTCTCTTGCTCTCAAGGACGATTTTCTGCACACTAAATAGCATTCTAACATATCACACTTTTCTTCATGGGAGAACATTTTTCTTTAAATTAATGACACAATAAAGCTTATAAACAAGTATTTACACTAATGTTTGACATTATTTGATTTTATCATTGTTTTCCAAAGCCTTCTTGTTGCGAGTATGTCCAGTTTAACAATTTGTCGCTTATCTTAATGCTGTCAAATCGCGAACGCCATGTTGTTTTCATAGCCGTCTTAATATTATAATACTGCAAATAATTAAAAATATTTATCGTTATTTTGACTTTATTTTTGACTTTAGCGGAAAAGTCATTATGAACTTTTTTGTTTAAAATTTGATGCTTTAACAGAAAAACATATAATATACAGGGGTTTCCATTTAAAAAAATGTTATTTTACTGAAAAAAATCAAAATAACGACTCTCAATTGTTTTTTTTTATTTCTCATTTTTACCAGCGTTAAAAATGCTACTAGTTTGCTAATTCAAACAACTTTGTATTTTCACTAATAACAAAGTTACTAATGGTGGACACTTAATTTGGATAACCCTGTATAATGATCCATCTGTGATTTGGCTTGAATTCACAACATATGCATTATGCAGTCTAGACATTTTGGCGTGTTTATGTTTTTGTTGTTATCAACTTCATGCATCTGTAGTTTCATTTGGCAGCCAAAAAAACATGGGGATTTATCAGCAGGATAAGTTTCATATATTGCGTTGAAAATAAAATATTTAATATTTAAGAAGAGATAATTTATTTTTTTTAGTAATAATGTCAAAAGTACTTTAATAACAAACTGTAAGCCACGTACTAAGCTTTCTGCTATCGTTACAGGAATTAATTAATATACAATAGAGCGAAACACCTCATTGGGCAAAGTGAAATCATATTACAAATGATTTGTAACTAGATTTTATATAAAAACTGAGCCTAATAACCATGGGCGCTTTTATCATTTTTTTACATTAAATAAGTTTTCATAGTAACCCTGCCGATCGTAGACTACATTAATATTTAAGTTTAACTAAGTAGTTAGTTCCTGATTTATAACAAAGTTTTTTCTTTCAGAGCGTGATATACAACCGTTACTAAATACACTGTGTACAGCTGAGCAAAATGCCGCTGTACACAATGGCAGCTGTGCTGCTGCCAGCGCCCTTGCGCAGGCGCTGTTGCCCATCGAAGAGACCAGTTCTGACAGGTAAGCACGTCGCTAATTAAGTCCGAACCTATACGGAATACTCAATCTGAAGAGTTTGCCTGAGTGTACCTTCTGGTTTACTTATTCTGTGGTCAGCCACTATGAGGACATTTGAAGGTCACTTCAAGGAAAAATTCAAAATAATTTTAGCAGCCGGTTGTTTTTAAATAACGTTTTGCCTTATCCAGATCCATGGAACCAACCGTGGGCCGTTGGGGCTGCGAATGGCCAAGTTGACTCGATCTGGCACCCGCCTGGAGTCCCAGTCTGTCGCCCGAGCCTCTACCGGAGGTCGCCGGGAAGAGGACCCTGCCCCTAGGGTCCAGTGCCGGTCTCGACGGGGCCATTAGCGATGGCCCTTTAGCCGTTAATCCTGCCATCGCAGAAGACCAGCGAGCCGGCCCCTGGCCTCCGGAACATCCCTTGCCGTTGCCTCTATGGAGAGAGGGGCCCATGCCAACATTCCAACTCGGGTAAGTCATGGGATAGTTTTTTCAGAATAGTCGTGTATGACTGAAATTACGATTATTTGGAATAGCCCAGGGATGTTAGACTTGGTATGTAAAAAATAACCATAAGATTTTTTTGCGGAAAAAGTGTAACTTTACTGAACCATTTCGGATCGTAATTCCGGAGAGCATGGAGCCTATACAGGGTGATTCTCAAGTTTTATCGAAAAACAGATACCTGCATATTCAAGCAGTCGGATTTTAGAATATCATTTTTACATCAAAAATTTCTAAACGAATTTATTCAGATGGATTTCTTCAACATCACCCTGATTATTTAATTCAATGAACAAATTCATAGATTTATCTGTCAGTACACAGTGCTTTCAACCACAGAACAATTTTTTGCCATAAACATTTAAAATTTTTATATGTATTGTAGTTTTGATTTTGACGCGAATGTCATAAACAGAAACCATATTGTATTGGCTACTGGAGTTCTATTTGGCGACGAAATTGGCAAAAATTAGAACTTCATGGGTTTATTTGACGACAAATTTCTGTTTTAAACTTTTGAAATTTGGCCATGAATTCAATTCATGGAGAAATCCGTGGATTTATTAATATAAAACGGGTATAAAGAAAGTGCTTATAAGCACAGTGTTGCCAAATGGGTCTGTGATAATTTTCCAAGAACACGCACAAAAATCCCTCAGAATTGCTACTTAAAAAAAACACCCAAATCACAGTTAAGTTCAGTTCAAGAGCGAGGCAGATGCTTTCTATACGCGAAACGTGTGATTTCCCCCAGAACATTATATCCCCAAGAAATTACCCAAGTAAAAATCTCCCAAATTCCCGGGAAAGTCCCTCAACATGGCAACCCTGTCAAAGCACCACTGGTACTCCCAGCATCGAGTTTCCGAGTCGTTTTTGTGGCACAAATAGAACTGCCCTGGTATATAGGCTCCATGCCGAAAGGTATGCAATATTTTTCAATATACAAAGGATTCAAAAAATCGTGGCAGAAAAATATATATATATATATATAAATAAAATTTTGAGGTCGATAAATTATATCTTGTGAGCGTGCTAAGATATTGACTTAAAATTTTTTACTTATAGTAGTAAGAGTATAGCCAATAAATACATACAAAAATGTTCAGTGGCGTAGACATTCGGTAATTTTTGACTCCTATAGGAGAATAAATATATTTGCACACCATCCTACTTAGTCAACAAGTTAACATTTTATATTTTTATATAGAATAAATATATTTGCACACCATCCTACTTAGTCAACAAGTTAACATTTTATATTTTTTTTATATATTATATATGTTTCTTTCGTAATAACCCTGCTGTTGTACCCTGAAGCTTAGGCAAAGTTAATAAAGTTTAACATTGAAAATTGCTTATTAGGTGAGTATAATACTCATGTTTTGTCCATATTCCGTCTCATCAGTGGCGTAGAAATGTACAACACCCTGTATCTTGGTAGTGAGACATATAAGACCTATGCCCTTAAATCAAGTTTAGAACTGCTTACCCGTTTTTATGAATCACCCTGTATAAAAATGACCTCTGCCTAACTAAATATTAACAAAAAATCGTAAGGATGTCGGCAAATTTTCTACACTCCTCAGATTCTCAAAGAATCTTATACTAAAAAATATGATTTATCAGCTTTGTTGATTAAGAATATTTTCACATGTTTGTGTTTTTTTTACAGCGATATAAGGGAATACGAATCTTTGGCTTGCGAAATAGAGATGCATGTACGCAAGTTACTTGAAGAGCACAACTACGACACCATAGGAAATTTATTAGCTTTCTACGATGCTTTCAAGAAGAGCGGATGTACCAATGTCCTCGAATTCTTCAGGATGTATGTAGTTTTTTTTGTTACATACCGTGCGAATCATTTACTTTGAGGTCGGCCGAATTTCAATGTCTCTCTCTCTCTTACTCGTTGAAACAGGCCCACCTCAACCGTAAATGATTTGCACTGTTCACACGATGTTGCCTAATGTCGTAACACTTTACCAGTTCGATTACAATTCTTTTAATAACGATAAATTTGGTTGTAAGATTTAAATTTTTTTACAAAGACCAGTGGTGTTATTTCGGTAAACATACAGAGACTTGGAGACAACTTTGTACAAATGACCTTTGATAAAACATTTGCATGTACGAAAACTCATCCCAATGTTTTTTCAAGAAATGTAAGATGAACTATTAACGCAGAAATTATTCTATATTATGAAAACGAAGTATTTCTAGACCTATATTTTATATGAACTTTTTTCATGTTGTGACGAGCTGAATCTGACCTTTTATTTTCTTAGTATGTAATAAATAATATTATGTCACACCGTGTATCTGGTTTAAGCTACAGCCTTTATAAAATAGATAGTGTAGAATACTAGAGAAGGTATAAATTTTCAGGTATACACCACCAATAACGCCTGACCATTACACTTGCGTAGGACTTGCTTTGGAATTGTGGCACAGACTTGGCATTCAGCTAGAAAGCAAATATCCAGGGATTGGTGACTATTTGTGCGTTGTTTCTTGCGAGGAGGATATCGATAGTACACCCATGTACACAGCTCAAAGGTAGGATCAGCAGAAATGAGTCCACGCGACTGGAAACCGTTTAAATACGCTTACGGCATTATTATCTTCATTATTGTTTTGTATTCCATCTCTTTATATGACAAAATTATGACGTCACGAAAATGATAAATGGCGTGGAATTTTAAAAGTAAATAGTGTACAGAAATGATCAATCGAAGTTGCACTTACCTCTTACATTTTCTGGCCTCCAAAAATACCGTTGCACTGGCGCCTCAGATGGCTTAAGAAGCATGAATGATCGTGGAATGTAAGGTCCTAGCAATAAATTATAGATAAAAAGAAATCAGAATACCCAAGCTTTATGCTTATATCCTAAAAGCTTTTTCAGTGTAGATGAAAACAATCACTTTTTTTTCGAAAGATCGTATTTATGTTTCACTGAAAATGAATAATATACAGAATACTAAAAAGTATAAAATAAGGTAAAAAAAATGGCACACATCTATTTTCTCGGAGCATACTTAGGCCAGCTACAACCGATGTTGAAACAAGGAATTCATACTTTTTGGGTATATGATGAGACGCCGTAAAAATATAAAATTTTCGTCATTGCTCGTTGACGTGGGATGTAGAACTTAATATCAAATTTGTGTCGTATTGTTTTCTTTTTGGTACTGTGAACTCAACAAAAATAATGTTGAATGAATATTCTCCGATAATTACAGCTGTTCAATAAAAAAAACATATCGTCGCTTGAGTTCTAATACCGTGTCACACAAAACTAACAACTTTTCACCAGAGCAAAAAGAACGGTGGGTCTTTGGATTCGCTATCGAATGACATGCATTTCTCTTATAATCCTCCATGTTTGTCTGGTGACAAATAAAACCTCATATGCTTGAAATACTGTCTACTGACGAGGTTTCTGCAATCACCGAGACCTTTTACATGTAAATGCATGTCTTAATTGTTTTAGTTAGTGGTGTTAGCACTCAAGCGACGCTAGCTCAAAATCCAAATATGTTGGAGCAATAATATTTGCCTTTACATCATTAGCGGAGCATCAAAATATCAGCACCCCACCTGAAGCTTGTTTTGCGACAAGTGAAACACTTCTGCGGTCAACTAACTCCAGGAGACCTTCATAACCTGGATCTTCACCTTTCTTCTCACTACCTGCTATATCACAGACGCCACAGTTAAACGGCATGCAGGATTTTAGACACCACAATATCATTTCAGACACCTTTCCAATTACTGTTTTAACTACGGAGTGACGCTTCTCTTCTATAGTCCATATTATTTCGACAGTTGACAGATGCTTTTTGAAAGACCTTAGGCGCCAATGCAACGTTGCAATTCGGTAGTTTTTGTAGGACAGAAAATGTAAGAGGTTTGGATTGCTCATGTTTGTACTTCTTTCATTTTTGCTATGGTAGGTCTACTAAACTGTAAAAATAAATATTTGTAACACGGAATCATTCTGGTTGCTCTAAAATTCCCCTATCTCTAAGCTTACACCGAGGTATTTTGAGGATTCCTGAGATCATATAAATTCTGTTTATTTCCAGTCAAAGGGTGGAGTCAACATACAAACTGGAAAAAGAGCATGTTCTGTTATGCCTGAAGGTTCAGTTCTCTGGAAGAACGGGAGTTTTGCTTTGTGACCCAGGATACCACGTTTCTAGAGTAATCACCATTATGAATGATAATAACTATCCTCATACAGGTAAATATGTAACATTGAACTTCTTCAAACTAGACCCGAAACTAGAAACGCATATATTTATTTGACATTTCAACATTTTGGGCCCTAATACTTCAGAGGGAACTCTTTCGGAAACGATATACTTTTTTGGATTACATGAGATGTTACTGTCAGTCACTTGTCCCCTTTATTACTCACAAAGGACTGTGATGGACGAAAAAGTAAAATGTCCACCCTTAATGAAGCTCGTATTTAGATATTAGACATTCCAATAATTTTTTGTCGTTGTTCAACTTCCTGGTTACTGTAGCAGGTTCAAAAATTAGGAGTCAGTCACTATATTTCTTTTTTCTACTTATTCTTATTTTTCTTTGCGTTTTTTCTCTAGGCTGGTACATCCAAGCTGAAGACGACGACGTCTGCAAAGAATACTGCTACCACTTCAGCTCGTTCAACCCCAATTTCGTGGAATGGGACGAACGCACAACGCGTAAAGGTAAACAGGAATGCTTCACAGGTCTCATCTACGTTGGGAGACCTTACCAGACAGCGGTTGACGTCACAGAGAGAAGGAACCTTGTGTACTGCTTCAGAAGTTTACTGTCTAGAGACCAGAAGGGTAACCTAATTGCAGGAATCTACTTCAAGGTCAAAGCTAATGGGGATGAGTTTACGGTGTTCTTCCAGAGCATGGGGAAGCAGAGGATTAAAATGAAGTTTTCGGACTTCTTGCAAGCTAAGGTAGGGGTTACACTTGCTCTTATCGAGATATACAGGGTGTTCATTTGAAAAATTCCCGCCTTGGATTTATCGAAAACCACTGATTAAAAGAAAAAACACAGAGACACGTCAAACGATTTGTCAAGGGGGACAACTTTTTAACCAAAAAATACTTCACCCTCGGCCCCCAGGGTCATGCCCTTAAAAATTTTAAATGACAAGGGACGTCGAGTAATAGCTTGTTTGAAAGGTCCTTTATTTTGACGTTTGATTTTTTTAAATCGGTCGATTCGTTTTCGAGAAAATTAGAAAAATTTTCATTTATCTTAATTTGTTCAGATAAAAAACAAAAACACACCAAAATATCACTTTTTTTAAAATGTTGCTCGTTTGGGTTTGCCAAATCTACAATTCGTTTATAATTTAAAACGGAAACTACCAACATAAAAACCAATCCGGAAGATTAGACATGGCAACAACCAAATAACAACCCGAATTTTTGTCCGCATTCTTTTCATCAACTCAGATATCCTGGGCGAACTGTATTTATTGTTATACCTGTTTAGTTATTTGCTGCTAAGGGAAAGAAAGAATTTAATTTGCCGTGACACTATCCTTAATTTTGAATGGACTTGCTATTTTTCAAAAAAAAATCCCCAAACGACGGTTAATTAATGGAAATGGGTAAGTTTGGTTCAAAGAGCGGGCGGATACTTCCTATCCACAAAACGTGTGATATCTCCCAGAACATCATATCCCAAAGTAAAAATCTCTCAACTTTGGAGAAAAATCCGCCAACATGGCAACCCTGTCAAAGCACCACTGCTGTTACAGCACTAACAGCACTGCCGTCCTGGCTCCATGGTCGTATATAATTTGCACCACATTTATTAGCTTCGTACGCATGCTGCTTAGGCCAGATTTCACAAACTGGAAATTGACTCCTATTTATAACTGACTGATGTTTTGGTCTAGATCAGTCTGTTACGAGTTTCACCAGGAATAGGTGAACTAAGAAGTAATATCACTGGATGTCCCTGATGAAATCCGATTTGTCGTTGAGCCGTTTTTGAACTCAATTCACGAGATTGACTTCAATTCTATGACTTGGCAGGTGAAATGCCAAAAATTGCAAGAAATATAATTTCGCCTTTTTTTTCCAGATTAACAAAGACCTGCTGGACAAACTTTCCGTGTGTAACGATCAGTTAAACCTGCCGAAAAACAAATTGTTGAACATCATCCAACGCACCGGCCAAATCTTGAGGGATGAGCCGTTCATCCAACAAACACTTGACATTGACAGATGTATCAACTTGGTCTCTGCAGACAACTAATTGCTCTCTCAAGTTGTCTTTAATCATTTGTTACACACACTTTTTGTTACCGCTTCAATTTCACTATAGTTATTAGTAGTTCTTTTTTCTTCCCTATATCGCCAATTTCAATCTATTATATCGGAGTTCTGAATTCAGCAATGCACACGTTGTTTTTCACTATTCTAAGTAATAAATAGGTTATACTTACATTAATTTCCATTTCACTCATCCATTTCATTATTGTGGTGTCGGAATTTTTTCATTGCATTTCATTAAATTGTTATATTGTATTCAAAATATATACTATACCCGTTTTACATCAACAGATGGAGTTCTTAAAAGTTATCCTGATTATGTTTTGCAGTGCGTGCAACTTGACAAAAATTAGAACAAGTCTTATAATTGCGTGAAGACTTCCACGAAGAAGTTCATGAATTTATTTAACGTTTGATTTCTGTTGTATACATTTGAAATTTGGCCATGAACTGGGTTCATGTAGAAATCCATGGATTTTATCGTCAGTGTGAAACGGGTATCAAAATCATTTTGCTTCCATTCTCGTATAACATTTTACACACTTTTTACTTATTCCATCACATATTCAGCACAGTTCATAATAAATATAGTATTATTTAGTAATTTTTAATTTTATTTTTTATGCCGTGTATGATTTTTTATTTTGCTGAAATCAGAGCTTCTGTCTATATAAAGCTTGCTGTGTACTCTAGCGTTTTGTATGCTATGATTTAACACGGATATAGGTAAATAATACACATCACCTACTTTAATTTTTTTGTTGGCTGTCTTTTTGTCATTTCATGTTGGGAATAAATATCATTTTGCTTGGTGGAGGATCTTCATTTCTGCTTAAATCGTTTCTAATAGTACAGATGCATAACAAAACTTTATACTCGTCAAACTAACAGCTCTGCCATTCAAGAGTGGCTTTTAAAGACTTATCCGAATGTAAAATGTCATCGAGTATCCGTACCATAAGAATCGTTATTCATTTGTTTACTGTTTTATTATTCATATCTGTATCCAAAAGATTGTAACTTGATTTTGCATAAATTAAATAACTGTGTTTACAAAATATTGCTTGATTTTGTTAATGTTGTAGGTACCACTGTAAAATTCTAGAAAATATATTCTATTCGTTTGCGAAATGGTCATGCACTGAGGTTAACGCGTAATCAGACATATATTAGTTTCATTAAAATTGAGCATATATCTTTATCTAACGGTGCATGAAGTCTTATACAGAATATTTTTCATGCAACTGTTGGGATCACAGTTTTGTATTCTTTACACTGAAGTATGTGAGCCTAATTTTATTGTATTTTCTATTTCTTACAAAACTTTTAACAATAAACAACTTCCAGCTAATTTAGTGTTTTTTTATCAGGGCATATTTAAAAAATCTCCACGAGTACACTTGATCTTTAAGACGTCACCTCGTAACAATGATATATTGTCAATACGTATTTTTTGGTGTCTCCTAGATTCCGGTTAGACCTTAAAATTTGAATAGTTAGCATGGTTTTATATATTTCTGGGGATTTTTAGGATATGGCCCCCTGTGAGAAAAGTTGACACCCCCCGTTCTTCAAAAAGTGGTGGGGCAGGTACACTTTACAAATAGTCTCTTACCGACGATCGTACCCCCTGAGAAAAATTCCTGCGGGTGAACATGCACTAGGCTCTTTTACAACCAGAACTGGCCGATACGACCGCTCCTTTGTCCCGAGGGTGTCGAGATTGTGTAACAATCTACATGAGGAAGCTTTTCCCAGGTCTACTAACCTTAGGCAGTTCAAAAGTCGGAATAACAAAGTTTCTTTGAGATCCTCATAGCAGCCGCGATGCCCTGGCATTTAGGCTTCTGCCTGCGCGGCTGCTTTGGTGTAAAGAAAGTCATCTTGCCTCCTGCTGTCTCGGCGCGAGTGTATTGGCGGTATTATACAGGGTGGCGCATCGAAAACGAAACGGACGCATTTACTGGCAGCTCAGTTTTTTTTTTAAAACGCTCTAAACCGTCGATTTTGTTTTCGAGGGCGACACAAGTTTGGCAAAAAATCACGTTAGCACGTGCAGCCCCCTAAGCGGGGGTGACACCACCCCCAAAATCTTAAATGGAAAGGGGGTCGAGTGATACCTTATTTTAAAGGTCTTCCAATTCCCTTTATAATGATATAAAATTAATGTACTTCAGTTCAGTAGTTTTGAAGATTTATTGATTTAAAGCTTAAATAAAACTAATACATCATCATTAGTGGAGATCAATACATTTGGCAGCAAAGTAATTTAAAAATGAAGAATGAACTGACCCGTTAGGCAAGTACATGTTGAAAATGGCCACCATGACTCTCCATGCAATAATAAAGATTTTGCTCAAAACGTTGCCGCACATTTTGCAATATTTGAGGAGTAATTTGAAGTCACTCATTCACAATTCTTTGTCGCAGGTCTTCTAATGATGTTGGCTGAGTAGTATAGATTTTGCTTTTTAAATGACCCCACATAAAGAAATCCAAAGGTGATAAATCTGGCGATCTTGGGGACCATTCAATGGCACCTCTTCTACCAATCCATCGATCTGGAACGTGTGATCTAAATATTGTCGAACACGTAATGCGTAATGTGGTGGGGCACCATCCTGTTGGAACATCAACCTATTCGCAATGTACCGCCGATCATTCTGATTTTCAATTATGGCTGTTAATGCAGGATCTATGGTGTCTTCCAGTAATTAAGAATACATTTCACCGGTCAAATTTCCAGGTAAGAAAAAAGGACCAACTAAATGATCGCCAAAAATACCAGCCCAAACATTTAATTTTTGTGGCTGCTGTGTATGAACCTCATGATAAATTCTGGGATTAGAAACGGACCAATATCGAGTGTTATGAAGATTTACTACGCCATTTAAGAAAAAGGAACATTTGTCGGAAAAGCAAGTGTTGAATAGAAAATGTGTATCGTTTATAATTCGTTCACTTATATCTTCACAAAATTGTAATCGCCGATCAAAATCGTCTTCATTAAGTTCTTGTACCAGGTGAATTTTGTACGGATGAAAACTATGGGCCTTTAGAATCCGTTGGACAGTACATCGACTAACACCACTCACAGTCTCCAATTTGCGGGTACTTAACACAGGATCTACATAAACTTGCCCTAAAACCCCCACTTATATTGCTTCGTTCCTTATGGGATTTTCAATGTTGCGTTTTTTATTGGCGACTGACCCAGTTTCTCGAAATTTAGCTACAAGTTCTAGAACATATTTTCGATGCACGTTACTGTTCTCATGTCGCTCATTAAATATTTCTGCTGTTCTATTAGCGCACTGATTATTTCCGAAAAATATTTCGATAATTTCAACTCTTTCTGCTGTCGAATATACCATGGTTAATTTATGTAATAAAGCGTGACAAGGTACTTTAGGAACAAAGTTTGGTCAAATAAAATTCCTATTTAAAATAAGTACGAGATATTTCCTTATCTTTCTTCAAGAAATAACTTTTTTGCCACAAGAAAACGCTCCAATAGCTATTTTCAACAACAAAATGATAAACAAACCATGGGCGTAGTGAAGAAAGGCATTTACTTATTAAGTAAATTCTTTTAGTCAAATTTCTTCTGAAAGTAGTACAAACTAATCTGAACCTGTTAAAGTCTACTTTAAGCTTTAAATCAATGAATCTTCAAAACTACTGAACTGAAGCTCATGTATTTTACACCAATATAAAGGGAATTGAAAGACCTTTAAAATCAGGTATCACTCGACCCCCATTTACATTTAAGATTTTAGGGTTGGTGTCACCCCCGCCCAGGGGGCTGCACGTGTTAACGTGATTTTTTGCCAAACTTGTGTCCCCCTCGAAAACAAAATCGACGGGTCTGAGCGTTTTTCAAAAAAAAACTGAGCTTCCAGTAAATGCGTTTGTTTCGTTTTCGATGTGCCACCCTGTATATCTAATGCTGTAGGTATATCGCGGCAGATAACATATTACAGGTTCTGGTAGCTCAGAATAAAACACCAATTTATACAAAAACCTAATTTATTCAACAGAGTAACACCTAAATAAACCTACAGTTAAGTATGAGTGGCTGCTTTAATGATGGCAGTAATGATATCATTGTCCTCCTGTTGCTGGCCCAACCACCACATACCCAACGCGTTCTCGTACACTTTCGCATGTCTGGTGTGATGTAGTGGGTCTTGGGCGTGGTGTTGTCCTGACGCGGTCGCCAATATCGGTCGATAAGGATGCAGACTGACCCCGTTGACACAGTCCTTGTGTAGCCCCATCTATAAACGAATTTACGAATTACTATTCTGTATAGATTTTGAGCGATACACTTTACCGACTACTGTGATTGTGAGAGATATAGTAGCACCGATCCTGTAAATGTTTTCTATATTGATTGTGAAAAGGAATGAAAGTTATTGTTATCCTGGTGTTTCAGCTTTGTATCGTTGATATAGTTCTGGTAGCAGAAACAGCAGAAATACGGCCTGTAAATATTTCACACTTTCATTATGGTAGCTGACGTTTTTTGATTTCAAGCAGATCTCAGGCTAACATAATATGTTTCACCGATATAATAGACAAGTCTTAACCCTGTGAAAATCGCAATCTAGCAGCAACCACTGCTGTCAAAAGCAAAACTGGTACTTCTCTTTTTTCTTGTCGCTTTTCCTGGATATAAAGACTTGGATTGACGGATTCCTCATAGAACATGGTTGTTTTGACTAACTAAAATAGACAAAGGAGCCAATACTAGGTTTCTATTTTGATCAATTGTACATGTATACTTTATCTGAAGTCACTTGAAACACTGTGAAATACCGGGTGCGTTTTATATATCTATATTTAACACGTTCTGTTGCTGCAAAAATCGCCAAATTTCGCAGCAAATATAATATATATAGTATAAGATCAAAGGCAGTTTCACCGGTCCACGTGGAGTAAAGCACGCCTATGCGTGGACATAGCCAATGAGAAAGCGTGTATTTCAGAGCTCCGAACAAGTGCAGGTGGCTACTGAAAATTGAAACAGTTTAGCCAGTGCCGTGTAGCGGTGAATAAATGTGTTTTCTTTAGTCTGTCCGTGTTTTTTCATAGATTTTATTAGTTTGTGTGTTTTTGACTTTTGAATACTCAGTTTACTTGTTGATTTAATTGTTGTGTTGATTGTTCTTGTGTGTCCTAAATATGGCTCTTTGGAGACCTTGGGAAAATGCTCCAAGCCACGAGGAGATGGTTGATGAACCTGTGCAGGCAGAATTCTTTCATAAAGATTTACAGGAACAGACCCAAAGAGTCATCCTAAATATGTATGATTGTCTGTAAAACGAAAATCCAGATTCCTCGCAAAATCAAATTTTAAACAGAATTTGTATCCTGACAAAAATCAGTCGGTCTACCATTTATCGGGTTATAAAAAGGGGAGATGTAGTCAACCATTCCTTCCACAGAAAGCGCATAGGGCAAAAATTAAAAAGAATAGACGTGGGTTTTCAGGAAGATATTCGTCGTATAATATACGGATTTTATAAAGAAAATTTGGTGCCCACGTTGGAAATGATACGGGATAAATTAAAAGATTATCCTGAAGATTTTTATAATTACAAATGCTTAGACTCACTGCACTGTATTGTAAAACTGTGTGGTTTTCAATACAAAAAATTAGATAAAAGAATGGTGATTATGGAGTCGTCTCGACTCGTTGAATTGCGCCAAGAATTTTTGCACAAAGTTAAAATCCATAGAGAGCAGAAAAGAAATCTGATTTACCTGGATGAAACGTGGTATGACACCCATGATGTTGTGCAGTACGGCTGGGTTGACGACAGCAACAAGTGCATTTTAAATGCACCATGCAACCGTGGAAAACGAATCATTATTCTCCATGCTGGCAGTGAAAATGGATTTATACCTAATGCCTTGCTGTTATCTGCCAAAAATATCAAAGAATCATGTGCCGACTATCATGAGGACATGACCTCCGACTTATTTGAAAAGTGGATAGAGCAGCAGTTAATACCAAACATTTCCCCAAATTCAGTGATTATTATGGACAATGCGCCATACCATTCCCGACAGAAAAACAAAATTCCGAATACAGGCACAAAAAACAAGACATTATTGATTTTATGAAGGATAAGGGAATTGAAATACCACAAAAATCAACCAAAGCCATATTATTGGATCTTATTAAAAGACAAAAATTTGAAAAAGAGTATGTTGTTGACAATCTGCTTCAGCAAAATGGCCATGAAGTATTACGTCTACCTCCCTATTACTGCATTTTTAACCCGATTGAGTTGGTCTGGGCTGCTTTAAAAAAAAGTAAGAAAACATAATCAAACCCCTCAATTAAGTGAATCGCTATTGGCCACAATAAGAGATGCAGTATCTCATATTGCTGCCACAGACCTATGGAAGCAGTGTTCTAGGCATATTATTGAAAAAGAAAATGAATATTGTGTTTTGCCTCCTGTAAATCCCGTTGTAATTCCTCTACAAGATGACTCTAGCGACAGCTCCGAAGGCGAGGATGATATATAAATACCTATAATGTAAGTCTTTATATACCTTTTTATATACCTACCTGCTATGTAAATATTTGCCTATGTCAAACGGAATTCTGTAATTTTTCCATTTCTTAACTTTCAGTCAACATAAATTAAACTCCCAATATAAGTATTTTTTATCCCAAATCAAAAAAATAAGAAGATAGTAAATCCATTTATTGTGATATAAAAACATTATTATCGTTCTAAATAAATGACCGCACGCCTATGATACGTCATGAAATTACAAAGGACGCGCCGACCAAAGGTTTTTATGCTATTTCAAGTGACTTCAGATAAAGTATACGTATGTGTACGATAGAGCATACCTTTGGTATGAAAACCTAGCGCAATGCTACCCACTATGATGAAATGCTGCAAGAACTACCGTGATTGGATGTGTGGCGAACGACTGAGGGGTTTTAGTTATTATGCTATTTCTGGAGATTCTTACACTTCGGGCAGGAAGGGCCGGCAGGGTAATACTGTCGTGTTGTTCCTGCCCGAGAGTGGCTATAAAAGCTTTTCCCTATCAAAAGAAAAAAGATGCGCGTGAGCTACCCGAGTAACGTAGTACCTAGGAAGAATTTTGCGTTTGATAACAACGGTTGCGATTAGATTCCGATTTTTTTTACGTAACTATGATACCGGACAGGTAACAGACTTATAGGGCATATAGCCTATATTCCAGACGAACAGGCGAAATGAGAAAAAACGAGCCCAAAACTTGACGCCAGACTCAGGGCGCAGAGACTGGAGTATACCAGCTATACCCTATTTCAAAAGTATTCATCACGCTTTGACATCTACTGAGGTAAATAGCTGATCAGCAAGTGAAATTTTTGTGTTAGTTAGGCAATAATGAATCGGGTGTAAATCTAGTAAAACTGTTTGGAGCGTTTTGTTTTTTGTAAGCAACAGAACTCAACTAAATAAAAGAGCTGTTAACAAGTACAAAATGAATCTGTAGCGTACAAAAAACCAAAACAAAATACGACTCTGACTACCTGACGTTGACGGATCCGTCAGAATTACGTATCCTGTGCTGATATGGGGAATTTTGAGATATTACTAGATAATCAGGTGTCATTCTACCATGACAGATACTCGTGAAATAAGCTATACTGCCCATGCGCAGGTTTAGGAAACATTTTAACCTCAAACTGGCAATTTATATCGATACCACGGTTTGACACTAAACTAAATCGTCAAATCTCCCACTAAAAGCTAATCAGCTAGGTGCAACTTATAGGTTTTCCGAATACCTTCTGTTTTCATAGTTATAAATCACACTTTTCGCAAGTGATTTTTACTCAACTTTATGAAAACAAAAGTTATTCGTAAAATCTGGTTAGTTGTCCCCTAGGTATTATAATTAACTTTTATGATACTACGCGTGAGATTGCACCATTTTAGTCTAGTATCAAAAAATAATAGGATTGTAGAATTCCATGTTTCAGAATTCAATCAGGATCATAATTGCCTATCTCTTATAAAATACACGTTCAGTTTCACCAATTTTGTTTCTCAAGACGTTACTTTTTCTAAAACATCCGGAACAAATTCTTGCATATTTTGGTTATTCTTCCATCAAGGACCCAATCTTCAATTAATCAATCCATAAATTTGGTCGGTCTTTGGACAGAAGACTGATTTTTTCACCAGCATTTTAGAGACTAGCAGGAATTCCAAACAACGAACCTCCTCGTTAAACAATGCATCACCGCACAACGAGAGGCTTTTCAGCAGTTCTTCACAAATAGCTGAGTAACAGTAACAATTTCGAACAGATGTCCGGCTATCTACACCAGGGATTTACAAGAATTAAGCAAAAATGGTTGAGTTAATTTACAATGAGCTAAGGGTCGTATCGTCAGTCGTTCCTACAATTGTAGGATGCCTTTATGGCCTCCTTGATTTCCATAGTATTTACTCTCCTTCGGAAATGTTGAGGTATTGTGAGGTTATGTTTTTGAATCTTACAAAAATTCAGGCTGATAGATAATAAAAATCAAGTTTTATCAGCCTGAAATATCTTAGAACTCAAATAGAAAATATAACCTCAAAAAAGAGCGCTTACCCGAAACAGCGAAATACAGGAAAAATTATGAAAATCAAGGAGACCCTAAAGGCGTCCTACGAGGGATGTCTTTTAAGTTTTGCATATAGAAACATAGTAGGCCGCGCGGATAGGACATCAGTACTGAATCTTAACCTCACTCTTTAGTAAACTTAAATTCAAAGTTTCTCAACAATACGTGCAGTGTTCTCACTACAGTGAATTTTTAAGTGTCACCAAGTCATTAGGAAAATGGAATTCAACCGAGAACATTTTCGCGACATAATTTAGTACAACTTTCAGAGACAATTATCGCAACAAGAATGCCTCGCTGAGTTACGGTCTATTTCGGCAACGAAGCGCCACATCAGTCGACAATTTCCCTTTGGTTTGGAGAATTCAAACATGGACGGGTGAGTCTTAGCGACGATCCCAGGGTGGGTGCACCAAAAACGGCAGTCACCCAGGAAAACGTCGATGCTGTGCGCACACTCATCATTGAAGATAGACATGTGACATATCGCGATATTGAGGCGTTCTAGAAGATCTCAAAGACCTCAATTCAAAATTTTTACATGGAGAATTAGGAGTAAGAAAATGTGTACAGCATTATTAGTGGTGATGAATCGTGGATTTACTGTTATGAACCAGGAAATAAACGACAGTCGGCTGTTTGGGTGTTCCAAGGTGAAGAAAAGCCAACAAAAGTCATCCGTTCTCGAAGTGTTTCGAAAAGATGGTCGAGACATTTGTGTCAAAAGCATGTCGTATTGCAACAATTCCTCTTAACGAGCAAAGAACTGTTACTGCGGATTGGTATACCACCATTTGTTTGCCAAAAGTCATCACCGAAGTTCGAAAAATCAACCCCGAAAGAAGAATCGTCCTCCACCAAGACAATGCAAGCTCGCACACAGCCCAAAAGACAAGGCAGTATTTAACGGGAGAAAACGTGGAATTATTGGACCATCCTCCATATAGTCCTGATCTAAGTCCTAACGATTTCTTTACTTTCCCGAAAATTAAAAACAGACTGCGTGGTCAAAGGTTCCAGTCACCAGAAGAAGCAGTTGACGCATTGGATCTGCCAGCAAACGAGTTGAATAAGTGCTTCGAAAATTGGTTCGAGCGCATGCAGATGTGTGTTAATCTTCGTGGAGAATACTTCGAAAAACAATAAGTCATTTAAAACTACCTACCGTGTTGTTTTATTTCCATTTGCAAAACTTAAAAGACATCCCTCGTACAGTTGTATGGCGGATCCCTCAAAGCACCGCGTGGCCGGATGGGTCGGTCAGGATTTCCCCAAAATAGGCGCAAAAAAACCTTCATACTGCTACTTTTTTTAAAAATCCTCCAAATCACAACAAATTACTGGAAAGGGGTGGGTTTGGTTCAAACATGGGGGGAAGCTTTCTATCCGCGAAACGTATGAGTAAAAATCACCGAGATTTGGGAGAAAATCCACCTACATTGCAAGCCTGTTAAAGCACCACTGGTACTTTAGGTGTCAAGTTTCGGGGTTATTTTTACAACACGAACAGTACTGCCATCGCTTCTCTGATATATAAGATCCACGTTAAAGCGGCTAAAATATTTCCAAAATGTAAACGTACGTATAAAGAAACACCCACCTGCATGTGAACAGTAGGATAAGTCTGCTGTTCGACATTCCACACTTGTACCTTACCGTCGGTTCCGCCTGAAACCAACCATTTCCCATCTACTGACAGATCTATATAGATTTTTTGGTTGGTGTTTGCTTCTCTAGATACGCAGAACATCGGTCTACCTGGCACCTAAAACGCAAATTTCGTCAATATTCTTTTGCCTCGATCAGATAGAGAACAATACAAATCATCGCAAATCGCGAATCTGAAGTCAGTTTGCACTACAGTGCCTTGAGATGCGACACACTGAATTCAGAGCTTGAATGAGAGCTTCGCTGAAAAAAACAAAGAGAAGCAGAGGTTGTAAAATTAATTCCAAGGGTACAGATACCGTACGTTCATATAATTTACGCCAAAGCTGACTTAAGCGCTTAAAGTGAAGGAACACAACATTTTAACCATGGGTTTAGGGGAAAAGTAAAGTGCTAGGCTGAGTTCACACTGTAGGTGGTGAGCTTAGTGACAGGATAACACGTTGGGTGCTGAGATGGAATGCCAGAGTAGGCTTCTAGGTAGTACTGATATTAAAAACTATAGAGCAGTGGCAATATTGTCAAATTTTTCCAAATTTCTGGAGATAATATTTGAGCATGATTTTCTTACCAGAGATCTACAGTAACAAATTTAACAATCTTTACTCAGTTCGCTATTGAATGTGTCGATCGGCAAGGTCAACGAGATGTAGTACATACTGATTTTGCTGAAGCGTTCAACAGGGTGGACCATGGCATACTTTTAAATAAACTTTCTCATTATGGATGCCATTCATCAGCTTTAGCACTCATTCAAAGTTATCTTTATGAAAGGAATCAATATGTTACCATCAATGGCTTCAAGTCGTACCAGTATGTAACTAAATCGGGAGTGACTCAGGGTTCAAATCTTGGTCCTTTATTGTTTACATTATTCATTGATGATATTGTGCAATATTTAGAACGTAATAAACTCCTCTTTGCAAATGATTTAAAATTATTCAGGATTATTGAGTCTGAGGCTGATTGTATTGCACTTCAGCGGGATATTGATACTTTAATAGCTTGCTGTGACGAGAATAATTTATTTCTTAATCCGTCTAAGTGTCAGCTTCTCCAGGAATTATCATTGTACTGATGTAAATATCGTTTTGATGTTAACATGTATTTAGTTAATATGGTAAAAATTATCAAAACAAATATTACTAAAGAAGAACGAAGTATATTCCTTGAACCATGTGTGTCGACGTGGAGATGCTTAGGCGTGGTTCAGGAACGAAAAGGCCTGACCAAAAGTGCAAAAAATTGTATAATCGAAAAGTTTTAAATAATCAGCTATATTGGAATATGCAAAATGGATTGCGAAGTCGAAGGTATGTATAGTTATTATACAGAAGACAATATTTAGGCAGCAGCGGTGCCGCAGTAGTAGACTCTTCAGTCTCCCCGATCAGTCGCCGTGCGCTGTGCGGGTTCGAATCCCGTCCCAAGAGAAATTGTTCTCTTGGCTATGATGTTGTGGTGGATGGTCTATGACTGTCAAACGCAGAGTACCACCCGGCACATCTCGTAGGCGGGACCCGAATGTGTCCATGTTGTATGCACACGTGTTCCCTCGCCAGAGTCCGTGTGGCGTTCCCCTTTCCCCTGTATTGCCCTATAGCCCCACGGTACCCATGGGTGTTTAGGCCTTAGGCCTTCGTGGTGTTGGAGTATATAAGAAATATATAACAGTATGCAATTGATGTTAAAGAAATAGTTAAAAAGCCCAGCCCGCTCTATTTCGAATAATAACATGTTTATCGTCAGACACCTAGTTAAGAAATAAGCAAATTTTGGCTGCATCGAAATGCAATTTCGGCAATTAGCGACATTATACAATAATGCATGAATTATATCTTGAAAATACATAAAACCGAAATTCAAGCACAATCGACACATTTCTGCAAAAATAACCGTCATACTGGATCCGCCATTTAGATGTTGTAAAAAGCGATATTTGACGTGTAATCTGCGATTTTAAAAGCACTTCATTCTTGATATCGCTATCAAAACATTTTTTGTAAAAATAGCAGCCATATTCGATTTTCACAATCGATATCAAATTCGTTATTAGCGACCCTGAAGACATCTAAAACTCAAATTTGAGCTCAATCAAAACATTTTTGCAAAAATGTTACACCATATGAAATCCGCCCTTTTTTGCAAACTGATTTAATATTCATTGCAATGACCTGGAAAACGTAGAAATAAATTTTACATATACATACTTACTTAACTGAAACAATAAAATGTATATGTAGTTTGTGTATTATTTCTTTTTTTGCAGAGCCCTGAAGGAAATAAATTATCCCAACACGTCAGCAACTTTGTAACAGTAAACTGTGTTGCTTATAGACCCCAAATCCAAGCCTACCATATGCAGGTGTGGACTCAGCCTTATGGGGCTTGAATTTATCCCATTGGTATAAGGACATTGCTTCAAAAGAAAATCATCCTGGCACATTCTTATGAACGTACGACAAAAACGACATAATCCTACACGTAGATCCCAGCATATGATTTCTTTGTCTTTTCTCGCCCCACCCATATACAAACGGAAGCCATCTAGAGAGAATGCCATACTGGTCACTCCACCTTTGTGACCTGACAACTTACAGAGGTGCCTGAAGGTACCGTCACTCTGAGAGACTAGTTCGATAGTATTCTTCACAGTTCCTGAAATTAAGATATTTACATTGCTATGAGGGATGTCAAATTGAAAACGCGTTTTTCTTTTACCGAATTTTTCAAGATGCAATTAATGT
>CAVLJG010000003.1:13977157-14180720 GCA_963669975.1 Acanthoscelides obtectus
TATATGTCACTTAGTATAAATATGTAACGTATTTCTTAACAAAGACCCTATTATTATTATCATTACTATTGATATTATTATTATTATCATTACCTCGGTAGTGCGAATAACACTGAGTATATTAAAATGTTTAAAAAGTAAAATGTCTGATTTTTAAAGAAATCAACCTTAAAATTCTTATTTCATATGCTACAACGTAAAACCTTGATGGTTTTTGACATGATGTGATGCTAATTTTTTTGACATTGTGAGCGACACTGGGTTTACTGAAACTTTATAAAATCAGAATGACGGATTTTAAACTTTGAAATTTCTATTTCACGGGCTACGGTCCAAGCGTCTTGAAGGATTTTGACATTTGATGTGTACTTAGAATTGTCTTATAGCACATAAATCTTTATTCTTTTCAGTTACTGCAGTCGGGGTGCTTGTGCTTTTTTAAAATATACCTCCAAGCCAATATAAGATCTTTTCTCAAAGAAATCTGTGTCGCTATTAAGCCCAAGATTTGCAGTTTATTACGCTGCGCTGCTTGTTCAAAATTATGTATCATATTGCGACTTCAATCACCTTATAAAGATGAAGTAGTAAACCTACGTCCGCGTAGAATACATCAGCGAATCAAAATGCCATATGTCGGTTTTTGAGTTTTGTATTCAACATTCATGATGAAGTATATGTTTTGAAATCTAAAAATAGTACCCACAATTTTAGCTCTATCATAGGATATCTAGTTTGTTTACAAGGAATTGCTGGAGAGGTATTCAGTGTGCGCATATAGCGGTATAAATAAGCTCAGGCCAAGACCTAATACATGGGTCCCAATTAAAATAGAAGGTAGTTTCATGAGGGAACTTGAAAAGTTAACACAAATCCACTTTCGTGGCAACCTTGGTATGTAACTACGGCATCTTTTAAAATATTTTAATATGTAGGTATAGAGTCTTCCATAACATAACCTCGTGCCATAACAAACGAATACTCTTTTTTAAATGGAACATTCTAATGTATACTTGAACAGAGCTTCCAAGAACAAGAAGCTTGATATTATATAACATATGGTCTTAACTGTCAATTGCTTAGATACAGGTTGACCAATAGATTTAAATTGCGCGCCATTTTTGATAAATGCGCCGTAGTAGTTTTTTAAAGCACATGCGTCCAATTCATCATGGAGCGCTGCACGATCCCACAACGCATCCGTATAATGACCGATGAAGCCCACTTGATATGACAGGATTTTATTAATAAGCGGAATTGTCGTATTTGGGCATTAGAGAAACTTCGTGTCATCCATCAACGACCACTAGATCCTCTCGAGTGACAGTTTGGTGCGGTGTTTGGTATAGAGGTGTCATTGGACTTTTCCTCTTTGAAGACGCTACATTTCTCTTACTACCACTGGCGAGCGATACCGTGATATGGTGCAAAACTTTCTGCCTTCTCAAATCCAACAATTTAAGCTGCAAAACATGTGGTTCCAGCAAGACGGAGCAACTTGCCACACAGCTAGAGCGACATTGAATCCCGGGACGTTTAATTTCTCGATTTGGTGGCCACCAAGGTCATCGGATTTAACAGCTCCTGATTTTAATGGGGATTTTTGAAAAATAGGGTTTATGCTAACAAACCACTGTAGAGCAGCTGAAGAACAATATTAATTAACATATTCCTTCCGAAACCTACCAAAATGTGATGGAAAATGTAGTCAAGGGGGCTCAGGTTTGCGCAGCTTCTAGAGGCTGACATTTGTCTGATATTATTTCTAAGCTTCAATAAAAGATTAAGATGAAAAAAATTGACGTATTTTATTTCATTTCACAAATATTCAAGATTCAAACCAGTCAGTTACATATCGGCCATTCTGTATTTAGTGAAATGTCTGGAAGAATGCCCAACTTTGACGGCTCGCAGCTTCGCCATTTTTGAAGATATTCAAATAAATTTTATTTCACAAAAATTTTATTATTATCGATTTTAAGATCTTCTGAAAGGAATGCTAAAATATCTTTCTATTCATACAAGGTATCTAATTACCCAAAATGTACCTTTTCATATAAATTTTATATGGAACACTCTGTATATTTTATATCATTAAATAGCTTTCCTTTCGAACTTTTTTTTGATATAACGTTTATACCACTTTTTTCAAACGGTTTTCGTGTTATTGTTATTGATTCCAAAAGAAAAGTATATTCTACATTTAGACTTAAAATAAAGATTTTTTTACGATTTTAAAATTAAAACCTCAGCATCCTGAACCTCCATTAGGGGGTATCTTATGACCCATGCTTATACGAAATTTCTGTCATTACCCATTTCCTAGAAATACTGCCTTTGAAAGACCGTGTATTGTGAGTCACTGCTCAATTGCGCATGCAACTGTTTGCTTTGTCTTGTACCGCAGTTCTGTATCTGAATATACACAATTTTGTGTCGATTGGAGACTGTTTAGAGCCATCTCCAAGAAGAATATTCGCGCTGAACGCTAAGCTTTCGTTTTGGCATACCAAAGTTTTCACTTGATTCAACGCAAGTTTATCCGAAAAAAGAGCGCTCATTCAAGTTTCAAAACTGAATTGATAAACTCACCCCTCTGTCCAAACACCCCAACAACGGCCACAGCAAAAATAATCATGTAGGCCCTGACGCGACCGGCTGCCGCGATCCACATGGTCGTTCGAATCGTGGTGACGGAGAGATGCGATGTTCAGATGTTCGCGGCGTCGAATGGCGAAGGAAGAAGGCGCTGAGACGGCGGTGGAAAGCGTCGCGACGGCCCGCTTGCTCGCGTCGGCAGGCGACGCCAGCAATCCAACGTACGCAGTGGCGGATGTCCAAGCAGAAGAAGATGGACCTCTGTGTTGTTTGTCACTTCTTAGAGTTTCAAAACTACTTAAGCTTCTACTACTTAGCCGATCTTCTTCGTATTTTAAAAAGTATTATGTAGATTTTTTTTTGACGTTGTATTGTTTTTTTATGAGATCATGTAGGTTTTTCGACATTGCTTGGTCAATGACGTTTCTGATCAAAAGTGACCGTGATGTCATTTTGGCGTCATGTTCACTGGTAGTTTTTGGATACCCTATCCGACGACGGGTTCTTGAAATTGGGCTAAAAACCTGTACTTGATACCTTCCTTCTTCTACAATCTATTTTGCGTGGCGCCGTAAATTTAGGCAAGGTTTTTCTAATAGTTTAGATTCAGTACAACAAATTGCAAGATGGATAGAATGGTGGATGTGTTACTATATAGTTATGATAACTATTGCTAAATAAGGTGAATGCTCTCGCTAGGAAGTATCTTCCATAACATTTGCTCGTCAAAATATTTTTCTTGAGTTTTTTTAATAAATATAATAGATAAAGACCCCTTAAAATGCATGTTGTCAGGTTGGAAATAGCGGCAAAAATTGTTTGAATATTTTTTAAACAATTGCAAAAATTATTCTTTTCGCTCTGAACAAAGGTTTTCTTAGGTTCTTTGAGTGGTTCTGAACAAAAATGGGATTCGTGAACTTTATACTAGAGCTGATAGCTTCAAAATACAGATGATTTAATATTCGAAATAGTGCGAAATATGTCTTTTGGACACGGAAAAGCAATATGAAAATAAAATAATTTTCATAACGCCAAACTTCATAAGTATTCTTCAAACAACGTATTGAGAATCCCAAAGCATTTTTATAAGATATTGCTATTGTATACCCTTGCTTTTTAATTGTTAATCAAGCGCAGCCTCAATATATTTTCTGCGTGACTGCGAGAGGAATATAGCTGACCCACAGTTGTTCAAAAGACCTAGAACAGAAAAACTAGGAAGATTCACTATATTCCACTAACAAACTTTATTTGCATGTTTTTCGAGGTCGCTGATAATGAATATGTTATCATTTGTCCAAAATCAAAAAGGCGGACACAATATGACGGACATGTTTGCAAAAAAGATTTCGAAACCAAAATGACGGACATACAGGGTGTTTCAGTTTATTGTTGCATAACTTTAAGATTCGATAGAACTTTTAAAATTAATGCATAAAGTCTATATAAACATGGGTCGAAAGATGCGTGGCTTACGAAATACATGGTGTTTAAATTTACTTTCTAAAATGTTGTTTTTTAAATATTTCGAACATATATTTGATGTATAACAGTGAAAATTGGTATAAATGGGTTTTTTGGTACGGCAAAACGAACCATGGGCATAGTTTTACTGTAGCCGCTAGAGGGCGCTCTCTACTGTTCCTGCAGTGTATTAAAATGACCGAAAAAATTTCTTAGTGCAATTTTCTGCTTTTTGAATAAAAAAAACTGATTCTTCGCACTTTTCAACATAAAAAAGCTCTCTTGTGAATTTTCGTTATAGTTAGTCGCTTTTGAGATTTCGCTTTTTAAGTTTCGATGCATTTTTAATTATTTATGAAAATAACGTTAAAAAGTCAGTATCTCGATAATTTTTAGAAGTAGGCTGTGCCTGCAAATATTTTTGAAATTGAAAGCAGAATAAGGTTAAACGTCAATTAGTTGACAGTTAGTTTTGTTGTCTGTTGAAACCTGAAACGTTTTTTTGCAATTGTGAATGCACGAAATTTAGTTTCTTTTACCTTTTTTTTGCAAGTTTTATAAAAATGCAATTTTTATTCTCAAATCAAGAGTCAGCGGATACTCATTTTGTGTATGGCTTTGTAAATGGAAACGCAGCAGAAGCAGCCAGCGAATACGCACGAAGATTTCCAAACAGACGACATCCAACTCGCTCAGTATTTGTAAGAGTGCATCGCCAAATAATTGAAAATGGTTTGGAAATCTCCAGAGGGATCAAACATAAATGTTCGTCAGCGCAGATTTACCCGTATGATTCTGCGTGAGTTGACAGAGATCCGACCAGTGTTAGGAGAGTTTTTGGTGCCTTGTCAATTTCAGCAAGCCATGTTCACCGTGTTCTTAGAAATGACCATAGACGTCCTTACCCTTTGCAACCTGTGCAAGGACTACAGCCAGGGGACGGAGGATGAAGAGACACATTTTGTCAGTGGATTCTTGATAGAACTGATAATAATAAGGAGTTTTTTAAGTAACGTTTTATGGACCGATGAGTCATGCTTCACTAGACGTGGAGTGGTAAATTTCATAATCAGCATATTGGTCGCATGAAAATCCGCATGCAGTTCGGGAAAGAAATTTTCAGCATGAATTTAGTGTGAACGTGTGGATTGGTATCTACCGTAATCGACCCTACCTTTTGCCTGCAAGGTTAAATGCTGCGACCTTCTTGGAATTTTTAAAGGCTGAACATGCAAATATGTGGGATGATGTTATGTTAGATTTAAGAGATTGGCCTGGTTCCAGCTTGATGGTTGTCCAGCTCATTATTCGAGAATAGTTAGAAACTCGCTGGACGAAAAATTATCCAGAAAGATGGATCGGCCGTGGAGGACCAGTCGCCTGGCCTCCACGATCGCCTGACCTAAATCCATTAGATTTCTTTGTGTGAGGATTTTTAAAAGAAAAAGTGTACCAGACTCCCGTAATCACAAGGGATATGCTAATAGACAGAATCATGAATGCATGTGATGAAATAAGGCCTTATTTGAATAATGCTATACCACGTTCGATCATTCGTAGATGTGAATTGTGTATTGAACAATTGGGTTTACATTTCGAGTAACTACTTTAGATTTGTATGTTGTCCTAACTATCCAGTAGCATTTTAGTTGTAAATAATTAATTTAATTTGTTAAAAATAATATTGGAAAATAAAACAAATTAATATTCTGTTTTTTTGTGTTATTTGGAGTAACGAATTATTGCTGTGTTTAAAACACAATCTAAACGATCATCTTAATTACTTATAATTCCTAAATCGAAAATGTAAAAACAATATTATTTTCCCATAAATAATTAAAAATGCATCGAACCTTAAAAATCGAAATATCTCAAAAACGGCTAACTATAACGAAAACTCACAGGAGAGCTTTTTTATGTTGAAAAGTGCAAAGAATCAATTTTTTTATTCAAAAAGCAAAAAATTGCACTAAGAAAAAATTGTCGGTCATTTTAATACAGTAGAGGTACAGTAGAGAGCGCCCTCTAGTGGCTACAGTAAAACTATGTCCATGGTTCGTTTTGTCGTACCAAAAAACCCTTGTATACCAATTTTCACTGTTATACATCAAATATTGTTCGAAATATTTAAAAAAAAAAACTATTTTAGAAAGTAAATTTAAACACCCTGTATTTCGGAAGCCACGCATTTTTCGACCCATGTTTATATAGACTTTATGCATTAATTTTAAAAGTTCTATCGAATCTTAAAGTTATGCAATAATAAACTGAAACACCCTGTACATGTAAAAAATGCGCTCAAATTGAGTTTCAAGACAAATTTGACATATTCTGTGCGTGATAAACATGA
Source organism: Acanthoscelides obtectus (assembly GCA_963669975.1). Classification (NCBI taxonomy): domain Eukaryota; kingdom Metazoa; phylum Arthropoda; class Insecta; order Coleoptera; family Chrysomelidae; genus Acanthoscelides; species Acanthoscelides obtectus. Next base: position 13,983,573 of record CAVLJG010000003.1, read on the forward strand.
TACCATTAAATAGAGCGGAGCCTGGCGGAACTTTTTTTCTAAACTACCTTCAAACTCACTGAAATTCGGTATTAAGAAAAAATATATCAGATACATGTGTAGTGTGTCGATTGCCATATCTCAGTACATCTGGTTATTTTGAAGCTTTTTCAACATTAACTTCTTGCCAGTTCGATGCGACAAACATGTACTTCCCAATAATTCATCATGCAGAGCCATCTAAATGGAACTATGAATTACGCATCACTATAACTGTGAACAAAATCTTAAGTTAAACGTGAAAAAAACTTGTTGGTTCTTAAGTGGTAGACGTTACGTGTCTACTAATCAGTCGCTGTGAGTTCAAATCCCCTCATAAGCGAATTTGTCTATTGACTATAGATGTTGTGGAGGTACCACCCAGCGGATCTCTAAGGTGTGCCCTTGCTGGAGTCTTTGTGATGCCTCCCATTCCCCTGTATATTAATAGTAATAATAATAATAATAATAATAATAATAATAATAATAATAATAATAATAATGCTTTTATTTTACCTGGAGGGTTACATCAGCCCAACCTGTTTTCAACCAGGGCTAAAAGATACAAACGCATACAAATACAAAAAAATATAACTTAAAAGTAAAGTAGAAAAATGTTGTTCAGCATCGTAGTCTAGACATGGAATCATAAATAATAAATGGCAGAAGATATTTAAATCAAAAGCATCCAGACTCGTATACGAAACGTAAACAAATGAAAAGAGGCAAGTGAGAAGACAAGCACAAATTAACTACAAGGTAAATAAAATTAAATAAAATTAATTTTATTTTAAAGCTGGACACATGTAGAGTCTTCGAAGCTTGAGGTACTTTATTGTGCAAATCGGGTACCAAAATGGAAAGCTGTTTCTAAATTGTGTTGCTCGATGCCGAGGCAAGTAAAACGCAGATTTGTTGACTGATGATCATATCTCATGCTAAGAAGGTGAATATTTTTAATATCAGGTAACCAAATAAGATCGTGCAGTTTTTAGTAGAAAAATATAAATTTTTATTGAGAAACATTGAGACATTCTTTATTCTCCGAAGTAATTACCATCGCATTCAATGACCTTTGCCAACGTAGAACCAATTTTTGGATTTGGAGTAAAAAAATTGGCGGACTGCATTTATTACACCATCTCGAGTTGTGAACTTTCGGTGCCTCATACAGTTGTCAAGAGACAAAAAAAAGTGATAATCACTGGGCGAAATATATAGAGAATATGGCGGGTGAGGTAACGTTTCCCAGCCGAATTTTTTCTAGGGTCACTTTTGAGGTATGAGGCAAGAATATCACTTTCTTCCGATTGATCAAAGAAGGCTGTTTCTGGATGAGTGCTGCTTGTACTCGTTGAAGCTGCTCACAATACAAGTTAGCAGTGATGGTTTGACCCCTTTCCAAAAACTCATAATGAACAATTCAAGTTGCTGTCCACTAAACACACAACAAAACCTTGTTTGGGTGCAAGGAAGCCTTGGGCGTGCGTGGTACCGAATCAGTAGGCGACAATCAATGATACGAACGCTTAGAATTCGAATACAAGATCCATTTTTCGTCGCAGGTTAATAACCGATTAAGAAATGGTTCATCAGCGTTGCGTGAAATATTTGCTGAACAAATGGTAAGACGACTTAATTTGTTATCATTTGTCAGTTCATGTGGGGCCCATTGCTTAACTTCCACGCCTCTCCTAGCTGATGAAGATGCAAACGAATAGTTTCAGGACTCACTCTGAACATTTCTACAAGTTTATGGCACGTTGTCCTGGAATTCGCGTCCACAACCTGTCGAAGATCTTCGTTGTTCATGATTTTTGGTCTCCCTGAGCGCGGTTCATCGCTCAAACTGAGATCTCCCGAACAAAGTTTTTTGAACCATTTCTGTGCTGTTCGATCACTAACGGCATCATCTCCGAATGCGGTACATATTTTTCGCACCGCCGCTGCAGCTTTTGTACCAAGTTTGTACTCATATAGTAAACAATTATTAAAACTGGATATGTAACAATTTTCAGCAACTGTCTATGTGTGTGTGGGTAAAGAAGGATTCATACTAAAGTGACAACAGGTAACAAACAATCGCTATCGATCAACAACATCCATGACAATGTGCGATATCCAGCAACCGCACTAACTTATTTGGTTACCTGATAGGATCAGATATTCGCCTTAGAATACCTAAACTGAATCTCGTTAGACATGGACCATAGACAAATTCAAGTTACTGAGGACAAAGAAGCCACACATTATGTAGGTTTGCTATGACATTACAGTGGACCCCCCGATAATCTGGCCCCCGTCTAATCCGGCGCCCTCTGTAATCCGACATGTCTTTGAATATTACATACATACGTATTTGACAATCTTCGGTAATGTAGATCACGCAGGTTTGAACAGGTTACAACTTGTACGCGCCACCGCTATCGTGCTCGACGCGTAAGCATTGTTTTGCTTAGTTTGAATTTGACTACTTGTGATAGCGGTACGGCCTAGCGTGCGTTCATTGTTTACTATTTATTCATTGTGTATTAAGTATAGTACCTAGTAATGTCATCACAAACTCAGAAGGGAAAGCACAATACATTGACAATTAAAGAAAAATATGATATTTTAGACCGCTTAAATCGCAATGAAACTTTCAGTAGTTTAGCAAGTGAATACGGCGTAGGCCGATCTACAATTTATGAAATTAAAAGAAACTACGACTACTGACTGCGGGCCAGGCAAGAGACAGACAATCAAGAAAGCTGAACATCCAGAAGTGGAAGAAGCTTTGTACATGTAGTTTCTTCAGGAAAGAAATAGGCATGTACCAATTTCAGGACCCTTGTTGGCGACGAAAGCTAAGTTTTTTTATAAGGAAATAACAAAAAAGATGATTTTGTGGCCAGCAAAGGATGGCTAGAACGTTTTAAAAGTCGTCATGGCATACGTTTAATGACTGTTACAGTAGAGAAACTGTCTAACGATGCCACCTGAATAGAGCCCTTTGAATTAAGATTTTTGCAAAAGGTGAACGATTTGAATCTTGACCCGTCACAGGTGTACAATGCAGACGAATCAGGGCTCTTTTGGCGTGTGATGCCTAACAAACTTTCGTTTCTTGTAACGAAAAATCCGTACCTGGACGAAAAGTAAGTAAAGAGCGTGTAACTCTGCGGGCACACAGGCGCTTAAGATGATGGTCAATGGGAAATCTAATAAACCACGGGCATTCAAAAACATTGATTTACCTGTACACTATTACGGACAAAAAAGTGCATGGATGACAAAAGTCCTTAACAAAAAGTGGTTTGATGAATGCTTCGTACCTGAAGTTAGAAAATGGTTAAAAGATCATAATTTTCCTCAAAAAGCGTTGTTGCTTCTTGATAACGCTCCCGGTCATCCGTCTTAAGAAGAACTAACAACGGAGGATAAATGCATCACTGCGATGTTTCTTCCGCCAAATTGCAGTGCACTGATTCAACCAATGGACCAGAATATCATTCAGTTTGTCAAGCAAGACTATAAGAAAAACCTACTTCTGAGAGCCATATCAAAAGACCAACCAATAGAAAAAACTTTAAAAGAATTTAATATGAAATACTTGGTTTTTGCTCTGTGTCAGTAGTGGAATGCGTTACCGTCATCAACTATTAAATCGTCTTGGAAAGAGTAATGGCCAGATATAGTCACCACTCCTAGCAACGTTCCACAAATCAGTGTTACTTCGGAAGTTATAGAACAAGTCGCTACTGAAACCCAGATAAGTTCGGAAGATTCGGAAATCTAGTGCCGTGGAATGTGGATAAAGAGGAAAATGTTTTTCATGAAATGTCTGACGAAGAGATTATAAAAGAGGTTTCTAATTATACAACAAACAATCAGGAAAATAATGACGACGTGATTGCAACTGCTCCACAAGTCACAGCACAAGACGCCATTAACGCCTTTGAGCTAGGTTTACAATGGGCTGAAGGGAATGGTACATCCTACAACGAACTTTTACTTTTGAGAAGACTGAGGACAAAGCTCTGATCTCGCGTTATAACAACCTTAAACAAAAAAAAATGATGAATATTTCCAAGCTTCATAATTTGATAAATTCATTAATGATTTTGATTAATAACTCTTGATTATTTTGGTACCTATGTATGTGCATTTATGCTTAATTTTATAATAAAACGTAAGCTCTCTATTGTTATTTAATTTACTAAATTGGACATACATAAATTATATATGATTTGTACTGCAAAGTACATACATAAACATAACATATAGATGTAATCTTACCATTGGATATGTAATTAGTCGGATTACAAGGTACTCTTTTGTAAAAAATTCCGGACTATAGGGGGTCTTAGGCAGTGCTCTATAATCCGACAAATTCGAGGTCCACTGTATGTAGATCTTCCAACAAGTCGTCAACTTGGAACTAGCAGTCGTTCACTTATAGCAAGCACGGAATGAACTTTTGCACCCTAACCTTCTTCCTTAATGGGGTGATACAGGGCCCCAAAACATATCGAATGAACCCCTATATGTATGGTCCGAAATTTTATAGTTCAGGAGATATTTACAATTCTCTGAAGTTTATAAAAATCGGAATAATGAACTTTCAATCGGAGTTACTAACTAAACCATTAGGTTTAGGGCTGTGATTTTTTTTTGAAATGAGCTAAATGGTCAGTTTTAGCAATGATTATGTCACTTTTCAACAGAGATAATTAGAAGTTAAGACAAAAAATTTTAAATTCATTAAAGGACAGGTAAAAAATTGAGGTTGCATTTCATTATTCATTTATTGTGAAAGCTATTTCAATCCATGTAGAATGAACCCTAGAAATTTCAGCTTGCTATGATAAGTGCCTCATCTTAAAAAATCTGCATGTTTGTCGCAGGTGGGTATCTAAACATGTAATCCAGAACTTTTATTTTACAAGCTACAGTCCAAACGACTTGATTGATTTTGATATATCTATGAGGTACTGTTAGATTCATCCTAGCAGTGCGAGTCTGTGTGTATTATTATTTTGTAAAATCAAAATGGCGGATTTTTTACGCAAATAGCCAAATCAACTTAATGAGCTTGGGCATTTAACTCGGCATTCCAGGTGCGGGAGCGTTCAATCTTCGTTCCGACAAAAATTGCTAAGTCAGGCAATGGTCCAGCGCAGAATTTGTGTCGAACATTTGGCATCTGAGTAGAATCATGTCATATTTTCCACGAGATTATGCAGAAATGCATCACTATTATGGTGCTGCCCTAGGAAATGCTCGAGCAGCTGCTCGCATGTATCGGGAGTATGTGGTTCGAAGAGGTGGACCACAACCGACGGAATAACCCGACTACCGCGTTTTTCTACGCGTCCTTAACGAAATAGAAGATATGTTAGAAACAGCCGAAAGACATTCCTCTGTAAGCACCAGAGCCATTGCCCGAAGCAGAAACATATCCGATACTTCGGCGCACACAATACTACGCTCAGAGAATATGCATCCTTACTATGTGCAAGAAGTACAAGAACTGCATCCAAGCGACTATGCATAACGGGTTGAATTTTGTGAGAGTATGTTGAGAAGGTGCGAGGAGGATGAAACTTTTTTTGACAGCATCTTATTGACAACTTTAACCAAAATGGAATATTCAGCATGCACAATTTCCACTCATGGAGCGTGCGTGGAAAATCCACACGCTATTCGCCGACGCACTTTTCAACGTCAGTTCGGCGTTGATTTATGGGCTGGAATGCTCAACAAAAAATTAATTGGATCGTATGAATTGCCGGCCAGGTTGGGCTGCTAGAAGATGTACCTTTGGACGTTAGAAGCCGCATGCATTTTCAATGCGGTAGTACCCCATGCCACTTTGCAAGGGATGTATTTAAACAGTGTCTTTCCTGGGCGTTGGATAGGTAGAGGTGGACACATGCGATTGCCTCCAAGGTCACCCGATTTAATTTCTCTAGATTTTTTTTATATGGGGGTTTTATAAGGGAATAATTTATACATTTGAATATCCAAATGTTAACCAACTGCGCCAGAAAATTGATGAAGCAGAGATAAAAATTATGGAAAACGTACATTAATTTCAAATACTAAAGGACAATTTTATTAAGCGTCCCTTGTGTATAGGCAATAATGAGCCGTATTCATACAACAAAGGATACCCTTGTACTTGCAAATTTTGAAGGAAATCCTCCAGATGGTAGTTATAATATACTAAGTGACATATAAATCCGAACACCCAGTTTAAATGGTTTTATTTTAATAAAAGTTGGTGAATGTATTTATCTTACTGTAAATAACAAGTGAACAAATTTTCAGCCTTATCAGTTGGACATTCCGGTTTTTATACTGCTTTTTTTTAATTCACTAACGCTCTAAAAATGAATATTTCAGCCGCAGTAAAGAATCAACGTTGGCGGATTTTGGTTCTTGACATCCTTTACGATCGGTTACGATGCCTAGAGTACGGAGACCTGTACGATTTCGTCAACTTAGTGAGTTTGATAGGGGCCGTATAGTGGGACTTCGGGAAGCTGGACTTTCTTTTCGGGCAATTGCAGTTAGAGTGCAAAGAAGTGTAGACACTGTGGTTAGGTGTTGTCAGGCATGGCTTCGAGAAGGCCGTACGCAAAGAGCAAGGGGCACTGGACGCCGCCGTAGAACAACAGACCGTGAAGATCGCCGCCTAAGATTATTGGCCCTAAGGGACCGTTTCTCCACTATCAGGTCCATTGCAAATGAATGGTTTGCAGAACACGGAAGACCTATTGGCATGCGAAGTGTTTACCGACGAATGAGAAGTTTTGGCTTGTTTTCATACCGGCCACACTGGGTCCTCCCTTTAACTCGAGAACACCGACGTAATCGCCTTGAGTGGTGCAGACAACGGTCACTCTGGGATCAGGAATGGAACAGTATTGTCTTTAGTGACGAGTCTCGATTTTGTTTAGGCATGCACGATGGTCGTGCCGGGGTTAAAAGGCGACGTGGTGAAAGGAGGAATCCACAGTTTTTTGTTGAAAGACATGTTCATCACACTGTTGGAGTTATGGTTTGGGGTGCTATAGCTTATGGTTCCAGGTCACCTTTAATCTTCATCAGAGGTAACATGAACGCGCAGCGTTATATCCACGAAGTTCTAGAACCCCATCTTTTACCCTATCTTGACACCCTGGCAGATCCAACTTTCCAACAAGATAATGCCCGACCACATGTTGCAAGAGTCACAATAGACTTCTTTCAACATAATGATGTCACATTGTTACCATGGCCACCAAGATCTCCCGACTTATCCCCAATTGAGCACGTGTGGGATATGATAGGTAGGAGATTGCTCAATTTGCAACGTCCTCCTCAGACTCTAAAAGCACTTCGAGAGGAGTTGGTGGTTGCCTGGAATGAGATACCACAGGAGGACATTGACCACCTGATCAGAAGCATGCCTAGGAGCGTTGGAGAATGCGTAGCACATCAAGGTGCATCCACACATTATTAAAGATCAAACGGCTTTAAAGCAGTGCAATCATTTTGAAATTTTTATCATTTACTTATGCTTCATTAAGTACTTATACAAAATTTTATTAAAATAAAACCATTTAAACTGGGTGTTCGGATTTATATGTCACTTAGTATACCAATCAACCTTTTACTTCTTCTTATAGGATATCCTCGCGAGTATAAGGTAATCATTATGAGTATGAAAACAAGGATATGCTTATATTTCTACCTTTTTCTCCGAAGCAAGACCTTATACTTTTACCTTATGCTTCCGAGGATATGCTTCTCTTTTATGAATACGGAGTAGGTTCTGTACTTATATGTGGTAAGGATTGCGATTCTTACGTTTATCGCATCACAACAAAGAATGTGACAAGATACACTCATCATCAGCAAGCTGAAATTTTCAGGGTTTATTCTACATGGATTGAAATAGTTTTTACAATTAAATGAATAATGAAATACAACCTCAATTTCTTTAGCGCTCTCCAAAGTTGAGATTTTTCACAAAAAAGATTTTTTGCTTTGATTTCTAATAAGCTCTGTTAAAAAGTGAGATAACCTTCGCTAAAACTAACCATTTAGCTCATCTCAGGGAAAAAAATCACAGCCCTAAGCCTAATGGCTTAGTTGTAATTTCACAAAATTGCAAATAGCCCCTGAACTATAAAATTTCGGACCACACATATAGGGGTTCATTCGATAGGTCTTGAGATTCTCTATCACCTATCGGTCCACTATTAACTTTACACCCTATAATGTCAAAAAACCGATGAAATATCAACTTGTTGACTAGAGAGATGGTACTGATCGACAGCTAGTTCCTAGTTGACATCTTGTAGGAAAACTTACATAATGTCAAAAAAAACGACACAATGTCACTTTTCAAGTAACGTACTACCTGTGCCGAACCCAGTGGCGTAGCTAGAAGTCATGGGGCCCCGGGGCAAACATTTTTTGGGGACCTAATGAGTATGTTTAAGAATAAAAAATATCATGTTATAATAAAAAAATTGTTTATTGTCATAAAAACAAGAAGTAACACAAATTAAAATAGTGAAATAACAAAAGTCAAAAATTAAACAATCATAAAATTAAAAATCCCTTTTTCTTGCTTTTCTATTTGAAAATTCGTTGATAATATCATTTATATCAAGGTTTTGGGCTTCTTCATTCTCTGAGAGCAATGCAAGATCGCTTAATCTAATCTGGCCTGTAGTAGACCTAAGATAGTTTTTTATAAGTTTTAGCTTGTTAATGATCTTTCAGTTGCAGTAGTTAAAAAAATAAAAGGAACATTAAGTAAACTTCACTTAAGTCGCTTTCAAGTACTCCATACTTACTTAAATTATATTGAAGTATTCCTTAATTGATAGATCATTCTTAAGGTCTGTTTTACAAACATTTAACAAATTGGTATACTGAAATATTAAATTATTTGAATCAAATATTTCAGGGTATTTGTTATAAATGGCTGTAAATTTATTTTTAATGGATGTTTCATCGCAACTTAATATAATTTTTGGAAGAAGTAAATCAAACAATTTATTAATTTTTTTCATGCTCCTAAATCTATTAGAAATCTGTGTCAGAACACGGTCCATAACAACATTAAAAACATTTATTTTAAATAAAATTTGAGTATGATTAAATCTGTAATCACTTAAGAGTTCGTCAAAGTGTTTTTTAACTTCAGATTGACGTTTTTGCCTGAATTCCGGTTGAATGTTCCATTTGTTAGCCAGTTCCGTAGCTTCAATCATTAAAATTTCATAAGAAGATCTTAATTCAGTAAGGTTCTTTTCTAATTGTTCTAAAACAGTCACAGATTCACTTAAATCAATATTTTTCTTTTGAAGGACATTTGAGATAACCTGGGTAAAGATTTTATACAACATTGTTGAAATAAATACAAATTCAAAGCAACACTTTTGTTTTTTTATGGAAGCAGATTCTTTTCTTTCTTTTTTTTTTATGAGACTGTAACTCTATTTCTGTTAAAGATTTAATAATATCAAGATAACGAAGTTTGACAGCATTAATAGACAATATCCTTCCTGACCAATGAGTTGGATTTAATGTTTTTAAAGTTCTTTTGGATTCACTGGTAAAAGAAGCTAAAAGATCCCATCTATTAATACTTAAAACAAAAAAAGAATATATATTTTGCAAAGTGGCAAAATATTGCGAGACCTCTTTACAACAATTTACTGCATCATTTATTACTAAATTTAAGTTGTGATTTGCACAATGTACATATTCGGCATTTTGTTGAACTCTTTATTTGAGCATTTACTCCATTATAAGCCCCACTCATTACATTGGCTCCATCGTAGCCTTGCCCATAACATTTTTCAATGGGAATATCTAGACTTTTTAGTATATTTAAAAATTTTTGAGTCATTCCTCCAGCAGAATGATCTTTTAACTGGAAAAAACCCAAAAAAGTTTCTGTGATTTCAAACTTTTGAGATAGCAGATTTTTATCTCGAATTATGTGACACGTTCGAATGACTATAATTAATTGATCTATCTTTGTGATATCTTGAGTTGTACCAAGAAGCAAAGAAAAAAATGTTGCGGAATTTATTTGTTTTGTTAATTCAAAAGTAAGTTTTTTTGAAAGGCAATCTATGAATTCATTTTGAATAGTTGGGCTAAGATGATATCGCATAGATCCAGAAGGCATTTCCACCACCTGTTTCATAACATCATCATAGTCTGACAAAAATTTCACTTGAGCCATAAAATTCCCACTAAAATCATCTTGACGTTCACGGTGCAACCGAAATGACAAGGAACATTTTGCCAGAAGTAATGTAATTACTTCTAATAGGTACCTTATTATAACGAGACACAATAGTCACAATACAAAAATAGTAATGTTGTTTTACACCACGCCGGGCACCACGGCACGACTACGACACATATCAATATCACATAGGGCACGCTGGGTAGTTAAAATCATCAAAACAATAGATCGGGGAATCCCCAAAGACGAGACGTAATATTAAGGTGGTGATGCCAAGCCCGTCGCGGTCCGACGGATTACAGCTACATACATTTAGGAACGCAAGCGTTTTCCTCAAATATGTAGCGTTTTAAAAATAAACATTATTTATCATTATATTACTTAATGAAGTTATTGCTGATCGGCGCTTAAAAACAATTTTTTTGAGGCGCATGGCCGGGGCCCCCTATAAGCCGGGGTCCCGGGGCACTGCCCCGGTTTGCCCTATGATAGCTACGCCCCTGGCCGAACCCCCTTTAGCTCCACGGCACCGCTGGGTATTTAGGCCTTGAGCCTGCAAGTAAAATGCCACTATTCTCTTGTGATGACGAGCCGGGAAGAGCGAATCCTTAGGTGGATGAACCACAATGTATACGACACTTAGGAATTTGAAGGATAATGTTCAAAATAAAATGGAATCCGTTAATAACGGCACAACAAAAATGCGTCCTTCCGTATGTCATTCTCTTATGAAGGCGAGGCGTTGTAGGGGCAGACGCTACTGGGGGAGCATCGGGGGGACATGGCGCCGTACGGGCGGCATCCAGAGTGTCGATGGCGGGAGGGAATGCGTGAGGAAGGGAAAACAGAGGAGAAGGAGGGCGACCAGGCAGTCAGTGGACGATGACACCGGAACCAAGGGCGCGCTTAGAAGGGGCAGCGCAATTTCAAAAGTAGATTTAAAAATAAGATTTTATGTTATTAAAATTACAAAGGTTTACAATGTTTACTATTACGGCACGGGTATCACGTATCTCCAAAAGTGACATTATACCGATTTTTTTTGACATTATGCTGTTTTTTTGACATTATGTAGGTTTTTCTACAAGATATTAACTTAGCACTTAGTTGTACGTGTTGTCTAGACGTCATGAGGCTTGTTATCAATCTTTGGGTCTGATGCGATGTAAAATCTGTTTCTGAAATGGAATTACTGGAGGTCTAAGCTGTAAGTTGTATGTGTTGATGATAATTAATTACATTGGGTTGCTGTTCAAATACACTTAATTGCGATTCAAAGCTAGAAATTAGTTACGCATTCACTTTTTCTTATACATTCTGGAAATTACATATACAAATTTGCTGAATTGCAAAAATGAGAGAGATAAGAAATAATTATATTCACTGTACACTGTCGAGTTACAAGCCATATACACGCTAACAGTAATTACACACAACGCGGGCGCGGTGACGATTTCCCGTAATTCTCCTCAGTTTTTCGTAATTTATAACTTTGAACATAACCTCTCTTCAGAAAGCACAACATATAAATAACCCGTCGGGCACAGCCAATAGATATACTTCATTGGCAGCATATTCAGTAATGATTTTCACTCACAGCAAATAACACTGATTTTATACACATGCAGACCAATACACATAATCATCCAGATGCGATCTTGCTATTCAACCAACTTTCCTCTCAGAGATAAAAACTACAGACAAGGACAATTTGGCCTCACGCAACATATGCAACCAGTAATGCGTGTAGTTTAGTTGAGTGATTTTTCAACGATCCTAGTGAGCGAACGTGGAATGACTGTTTGCGCCCTGAAAACTACCTAGTTTGTAAGATGATATCTTATTGTTTTTTTTGACGTTTTATAGGTTTTTTACATGATACCCATGCGGGTGTTTTCGACGAGTTCTTTTCGAAAAAAGCCTAACGTAGCAAATATGCTGAACCCTGGTGCCTTAAATCATGACAACTGCATTTATTCTAAATCTGTATGCATTCAAATTCAATCCAATGTATGCAGATTATTTCCAATGTATGTATTTATGATGGCTAATGAAAAGCCTTACAAGAGAGGAACCTTATCGTTCTTATACATATTTAGTTGAGATTCAAGTAACTTTAATGCTTTGTCTCCTTTCTAAATTTGCGTTATGACTAATTAGTCAGATTTCGTACAGCATAAACCTTACCTTACTAAAAAAAAATTCGTATCCCATAAACTGCGAAATGTACAATTTTTTGCTTTTATGAGGTTTCTCGGAAACACTATATTGCTTAAGAAATCGATATACCTCCACGCATAGCATTCGTTTACGAGTTTGGTATAAGAAATTTGCTGTTATATCTTCCAATCATTTATACAGAGTGTCCCAGAAATAACACGCCACGGGAGGTAGATTGGCTTCAGATCAATCAGATAAAATCAACATGACCTTAGTAAAAGTTTTCTAGTTTTAGAAATACTGAAACTTTCACGTTTTTTCAAAAAATCTCTACTTTATCTCTAACTGATGATTTTCTTTCCTGGGCTACCATTAATAGTTGGTTGAGACAACAGAATATTCATTTCATTAAAAACTAACACTGTATGCTAAAAAAACTAAATTATTACGTTTGGTTTCAATGCGAAAGCCTAAAGTTTGATTAATTACTGTGAAAAAAAAATGTACCAGGCTGTGAATCAGCAAATGACCTAGCTATTCAATGTTCTTTCAAAAATAGTATAACATTTGTAGATTCTTGTTACTAAAAATATTTGTAAAAGAGCATTAAATAGACTACTTTTTCAGAGTATTTGCCGATTCAGTCTGATAAATTTTTTTCACAGTAATTAGTCAAATTTCAGTAAAGGTTTTCACATTGAAACAAAAAGTAATACTTTTTTTATCATATTGTGCTAGTTTTCAATGAACTATTAATGGTTGCTCAGGAAAGTTCTTTATAGCCATAAGGAGCAAAAAGTAGGGATTTTTTGGAAAAACTTGAAGTAGCAATATCTCTAAAACTAGGAAACTTTTACTGGTGTATGTTGATTTTATCTGATTGATCTGAAGCCAGTTTATCTTCCACGTCGCTTTGTCGTGTTATTTCGGGGATTTATAAAAACTAATAAATTGTCAAATGTCTATATGTTTTGTTTTTTTATATATTAGCAGCCTCAGGCGCTGTACAGATTCCTTTTTTCGTTTGTTATTAGCATAAATTTTGCACAGTGATATTTGTTAAGTGTACTTCTCAGAATATTGATTATCAATATCAAAAAACGGCAGTACAGTCACTAATTATGTTCCGGTCTCGTCTCGTAAATAGAACAGGTGTAGTACCCCGTTTCCCGGACAAACCCACGAGTGGACCCAGGATTCCGCTCCCAATAATTCTGAAGCTTACCCCGGTCGTCGCCTCTGGAAAGCTGTCATTCCGATTAGCATCTACAATGCATCATATGATTGTGGGCTTAAATTACGCTATAACCTATGTCGGGAAGAAGTACATGTCTGTTTTTCTATGTTGATATTTCTCACCTGACAGTTTGATAAGAAATTAAGATATAATTGTTTGATTTGCTATATGTTACCTATCAGTCTGTTAGCCAAAATGTTGCTAATGATGCAGGCATAAGATAGTTACTGAAGGGCGTTTACAGGTTGAGACCATCTCAACCGAAATATAGCCCCCTTTGAGATACCGTGGTTGTTATCAACCAACTAGAGGCCTAGAGGGGTTGCTGGTGACCTCTGTAAATATCCGGATTAGGAAATCAGCACCACTGCTAGCCGTAACCTCAGGTCAGAGTGTTCAAACTCTGTCCCTAATAATTGAAACTGACAACATCCGGCACGGGTATCACGTATCTTGAAAAGTGACATTATGCCGATTTTTTGACATCATGCTGTTTTTTTTTTGACATTATGTAGGTTATTCTACAAGGTGTTTACTTAGCACTTAGTTGTACGTGTTGCCTAAACGTCATGAAGCTTGTTATCATCCTTTGGCTGTGATGTGATGTAAAATCTGCTTCTGAGATGGCATTACTGGAGGTCTAAGCTGTAAGTTTATGTGTTGATGATAACTACATTGGGTTCTTGTCTCAAATACACTTAATTGAGATTCAAAGCTAGAAATTAGTTACGCATCCACTTTTTCTTATCCATTCTGGAAATTACATATACAAATTTGCTGAATTTCAAAAAAGAGAGAGATAAATAATTATATTCACTGTACACTGTCGAATTACAAGCCATATACATGCTAACAGTAATTACACACAACGGGAGCGGGGTGATGATTTCCCGTAATTCTCCTCAGTTTTTCGTAATTTATTACTTTGAACATAACCTCTCTTCAGAAAGCACAACATAAATAACCCGTCATATTCAGCATATTCAGTGATTATTTTCTCACACAGCAAATATCACTGACTTTATACACATGCAGACCAATAGACATAATCATCCAGATGCGATCTTGCTATTCAACCAACTTTCTTCTGAGATAAAAACTACAGACACGGATCACTCAGCCTTACAAAACTATGCAACCAATAATGCGTATAGTTTAGTGCAGCGATTCCTCCATAGATGGACGTTCATAACGATCCTAGTGAACAAACGTGGAATGACTATTTGCACCCTAAAAACTACCTAGTCTGCAAGTTGACATCTTATCGGTTTTTTTTGACGTTCTGTAGGTTTTTTACATGATACCCGTGCGGAGCTGAAACGGGTACTGATCAATAGAGAAGCTTTGCAGGACCTATTTATAATCTAGGTTATGCGTAGTAGGCTCAGACACATAGTGGCTTACTGCTGAAGATGTATTGTAGGCGTACAATGAACACTGGATAAAAAATGACGTCAAGTAGGTTGACGCTGCACTTTAGACGCAACGCCGTTATCAGTTCATTAAGGATTACGTTCGTCACAAACTGGACCCTCTGAGAATAAGATAAGTCATTACAATTAGTCCATAGACATTATTTCCCTGCCCTACCTGTAGTTCATCTAAAAACGTCACCTCTCCTCGATACTACCACGATAGCATTAAATATTTATTAAATATTTAAAAAAAATGTTTGTTAAATATTTCTAGCGAGATATTTTTAAATATTTACTAAATATATTTCTTATATATTTATAAAATATTCATTATAGATGTTTGTAGTATATAATTCATATATTTTTGCGATGTTGTTTCCAAATATTTAGAAAATATATGAGGAAAGATTTTTAAATATCAATTTTATATTTTGATGAAATATCTAATATTTTCGTAAATATGTATGGATTTTCAAGCATTAATCTGATACATATTTTCAGTGTAGATAGAAAATTCTTCATTGGTTATTTTAGCAAAACCTGTGGGAATGCTTATATAAAATTGGGTTTATAAAGAAAATTCATTCTAGATATAATGGTTTAATTTGCTATAAAAATATTATCAAAAAAACATTCTAAGCTTCTTCTGCATCTTGCTAGTCCACTCCTCTGAAAAAAAAACAAACTGGCTAATTATGAAGTATTATTGGATACATAAGCTGCTTTCCAGTGTATTTATTGGTGCTGAACATGGTGAGTTACTCTGAGTAGCTCAACTGGGTCACTGGAAAGCAGCTAGCTCTATAATGCACCTAAAAGGACCCCACATGTTATGCCTATGATAGTTCGAAATTTGGTTAATTTTTAAGAAAATTTAGTATATGATTTTAGATATCTTGATGAAAAATGTCCATGGGCACAACTTGATCCTTTGTCTACCATTTATTGATTTTGTTGAAATGTGACTTTTTTCAGTACTTAGTACACTTCAATGCTAGTTATTTATGGTCTTATGAATACCTTTATACTCAGCTGGCACCATAATGGTTACTAATTAGATAAACTGAGCTATGCAATTATCGAAAAACTTACCCTTTTCCCTTTTCCACAAAAAAAAACACTCAAATAATGAACCACTTGGAGATACACAGAAAGCACGCGCGCTATCATAGTGAAAGTCACAGGTAAAACGGCTGCCGGCAAACGGGTCGTCCCAGGCCGACTTGCTATTATCCTATTGGTCGCTCGAGGTCACACGCACATGCGCCGTAGCCGAAAATATTTAATGAATATTTTCTAAATATTGGAAATTTAATATGTTCCATTGATTGAAAAGTAAATACTTAATGAATATTATAAAAGAAATATTGTATTTAAAATATTTAAAAAATATTGATTAAATATTTAATAAAAATATTATATTACAAATGTTCATTAAATATTTGTTTAAGAAAAAAATAGTTAAGTAAGATAAAAATATTTTTGAATATTAAATGATTACTTAATTAATATTTTGTGCCATCGGGGAAGGGTATGGTCTGGGTCGTAGAGAGACCATAGACCGTCCGGAATCCAACCCACTGCTCTTCAAAACACCGATGTCAGTAATGGCAGCCTGGTCAGAGCATGGCTAACACGGTGTTGTGTCGTGGCGTCTGCTGAGAATATATTAAGGAGAAATCTATGATGTGTGAAATACAGTAAGACATATTCATTTATATGCAGGGTGATTCACAAGTCGTGCCAAAAATGAAACATCGTACACAGGACCGCGTTTTAAGGGGGGTCTTCTATGTAACATTTTTTCATCGAGCGCTTCATGAATAAAGTTTAAAAATAATTTTTTTTTAATATCTTCAAAACCGTCGACTGGAATAAACTAAGATTCGGTATGAGGATTAACCTAAGTATTGTCTACATTCAAAAGTCTTTACTTAAAATTAACGTACACCAGTGGCGGACATACAGGGGATTAGTGGCATTGTTTTTCAAATAAAAATAGTACGCTACTGTTTCAATTTTTTACAAATAATTCCTCTTGTGTTTTTTCCTAGAGTACATTGTTTTCGTAAAAATAAAAAAAATAGATATTCAAATCTTTATTTCGATAAATAATCAATAATACCACCATTCTGACGGATACAAGTGCGACATATTTTTAATAAAGGAAAACGTACTTCCGCAAAATTTGTTATGGCCTGAATTTGATAAAACGCATTATCTATTCGTTTTTGTCACTGATCAACCGTATTAATTTGTTCAGCATACAGTAGTTGTTTGATAGCGCCCCACAAAAGAAGACGTCGCAGGCCAATGAGCGGGTCGTTTCTACCAATCCATTGTTGTCTAACATAATTCACTGATCAACAGCCAAAAAATATCCTAAATAAAATCAACAAAATATTACTATTTTTAATGTGCTAAAACCGGAATGAAACTTATTTTTTCAATATTAGTTCAAGTTTTAGAGATACGGCAATTATATGTGTTCCTGCTGTGACAGTGTTAATATACTGTAATTCACAAGAATGCACGTGCTACATTTTTATATTCGGCAAGGAAAGATGATGTAATCGGCATGATTGTGTTACGTTATACATACGTGTACATTATATTGTTTTATATTAGCCATTTTTTCCTCAGTTGGCTGACAGCGTTCATGCAAGATGTCCCGAAAGTGTGTAAACAATCCAGATCAGTTTTGTTACGTGTGTGGTGATGTGACTTTTGCGTCTCAGAGACGGTCTATTACTCCACTAATAACAAAGGCATATCAGCTTTATTTCGGTTGTAAACTAGGTGATCAAGACAAACAGTGGGCACCCCACATCTGCTGTAATATACGTACATGTGCTTCAAGTCTGAGGAGCTGGTTAAATGGCAAAAAACGGTCTATGCGCTTTGATGTCCCAATGGTTTGGAGAGAGCCTACAAATCATATTAATGATTGTTACTTCTGCATGGTACCTTGTGTTGGACAAGCCACAGGTATGTCCAAGAAAAATAAATCGGTTATTAACTACCCAAACATACCATCTGCGATGAGACCTGTGCCTCACAGTGACGAAAATCCTATTCCAAAACCCCCAGAATCCTACACTTGCGAATCAGAAAACGAATCAGATCATGGCGATCGAGTGATTCGTCAGGAAGAAGATATGCCATCAACGTCAAGAGATCCTGATTTTATACCGAGCACGTCATGCCACCAACCGCACAAAATAACACAGTCAGAATTGAATGATCTTGTAAGAGATTTAGAACTTCCAAAATGTAAGGCAGAGTTACTTGGATCCAGACTGCAGCAGTGGAACTTGTTAGAAGACGATGTTTCGGTATGTGTTTTTCGTAAACGCCACAAAGACTTAGAACCATTTTTCAATATGGAGAATAACTTGGTTTTCTGCAGTAACATTAACGGCTTACTGGCGGCTTTAAATATAAACTATAACCCAGAAGAATGGAGATTGTTTATAGACAGTTCAACATTGAGTTTAAAGACAGTGTTATTGCATATTGGAAATATTTTACCATCTCTTCCTGTAGGGTATGCAGTTCACATGAAAGAATCATATGACAATATGAAGTACCTATTGACATGCATAAAATACGATGAGCACCAATGGCATATTTGTAGCGATTTGAAAGCTGTTGCACTTTTACTTGGGCTGCAGCTAGGCTACACAAAGTTTTGCTGTTTTTTGTGTGAATGGGACAGTCGGGCAAAGGCACTTCATTACACCAGACAAAACTGGCCTGTTCGTCAATTCCTAGAGCCAGGTCAAAAAAATGTACAGCATATGCCATTAGTAGATTCGAAAAAAATTTTATTACCACCACTGCATATCAAGTTGGGCCTAATGAAAAACTTTGTCAAGGCATTAGATAGAGATGGGTCAGCTTTTCAATACCTGCGTCAGAAATTTCCAAGACTAAGTGAGGCAAAGGTTAAAGAAGGTATTTTTGTTGGGCCACAGATTCGAAATATTTTGAAAGACACGCAGTTTGAAAACACTTTGACAGGTATTGAAAAAACTGCTTGGAATGATTTCCGTCTGGCGGTCACTAATTTCTTGGGAAATAGAAAAGCTGACAACTATAAAACCCTTGTCAAAAATATGCTGTCATCGTATCAAAAGATGGGCTGTAATATGTCTCTTAAGATACATTTCCTACACTCACACCTGGACTTTTTTCCTGACAATTGCGGAGCCGTAAGTGATGAGCACGGCGAACGTTTTCATCAGGATATTTCAACAATGGAAAAAAGGTACCAGGGAAAGTGCTTGCAAACTACTGTTGGACTGTAGAGATGCTCCAGAAACGATCCATAAAAGAACAGCAAAAAGACAGCGCATATAGTGATTCTTATAAGTATAAGAATCTTGTTACTTTTTTAATATATCCTTAAAAATAAAAAGTGTTTTTTCTAAACCGCAACTAGTTTTTTTATTTCATTGTCATTTTTGGATTCAGCGCCCCAAAATTAACAAAGAAGTGCACTTTTCCCACAAGATACAATTAAAAAACTAAAATTTTTTGTCCAGTGAATTATTTGACCATGCGGTTATGTCACGACGAACATGCGGTGGGGCAGCGTCGTGCTAATCCCACATTCGTATTCTCGTTGTTAACGAAACATCATCTAACACATTTTCTAAGTAATTATCTAGAAAAGCTAAGTATGAGCTTGCATTTCAACGTTGTGGCAATACGTACATAGACAGTTGGTATTGAAAATGCCGCACCAGACATTTCTAGAAAATCTGTGTTGAAACGAGTGGATTCTTACAGAACGGGGATTTTCTAACGACCAAGTAAGTTTATTATGAGAATTAAAGGTTACACCCCTCGTAAAAAGCGATTTATATGACCAAATAAAATCTGCATTTTGATTATGCATTTGCAGTAACCACTCACAAGAATCTCGCTATTGCACTCCGTCGCCGTATTGCAGACATTGCACATTTTGCTGATGGTAAGTATGCAAAACTTTCCGATTTACAATTATTCAAGCAAGACTTTGGTAACTGGGTTGCAATCTCCCTTGACTGCTACTAGGATCATTCAACGCCAAATCACTTCCAGTCCCTTTTGAACAGTATGCTGGACACTATGGCCTCTAACTCCGGAAAGTGTGGCAATTCCATATTGCCGAAGTATTAAATAAATGTTGAAATGTACGTTGATACTCCCGATAAGCCGCTAAAGCATCTACATTACAGAAACTGTACACAAAAATAATATCGGCGTACCCATCATTGCTAAATTCCATTTCACAACACTCAAAATGGAAAAAAGAAACTTTTGACTTGACTTTTACAAAAAAAAATGGTAGTAGTAACGATAACAGCCGTATAACACATAACTTAGACAAACTATCTCCCAAGAAACATAAAGTTGATATCAAGGCCTCCTATTTTATTTTGAAACTAATTGTAATTTGGCTCTTCATGGATGATCTAATCTGTTTAATTTTTATTTATACGAAAACAGTGCACTCTAGGAAAAAACACAAGAGTAATTATTTATACCAAAAATAGTGGCGTACTATTTTTATTTTTAAAAATAATGCTACTAATCCCCTGTATCTCCGCCACTGGTGCTCGTTAACTTTAAGTAAAGACCTTTGATTGTGGACAATAAATCGACATACCAAATTTTAGGTCATTCCAGTTAACGGTTTTGAAGATATTAAAAAAAGTTGTTTATTTTTAAACTTCGTATCTTTTTAAAGTGCGGTCCTGTGTATGATGCTTTATTTTTGGTCACGGCTTGTGAATCACCCTGTATATTGTATGAAATTAGATATTAGTCAAGTAGCCTATTGATCCAAATTCCCTGGTTATGTTCGTTTTCGTACAACTTCTGGTGAATAGAGATTTTTTGATAAATGAGACCGTCATGGTGAACTATTTGACCGAATGTCGGTCGGGCCCCGCTGACGATATGTGTTGCACAGCTTGTGCCTGCCACATGTGTCTGCAATTTGTTTCATTGGAAACGTACCTTTAGGGCAGTTTTTTTCAAAGTGGGCGATAAGGCCCCTGTGGTCACTGCAGCGGTAGGGAGCCTACTGGAAATTACGAGGTGGGGCGATGAATTGATTTGTGGAAGCAATGCAACGGCTAGTTTGTGTTTTTATACACAATCCATGAATTTGGAAAATATACGACGCATTTACAGGATTAAAATATTATTTTTGGTTCGTCGATAAGCAATCTTTATGAATTCTGAGCCAGGCTATCATTTCTTTCAAATATTTATGCAATAAAGTGTTTTGAGGAATGTTTTTTTAAATACTATGATGCATCGACGTATTTTTGGAACGTATTCATAATGTGGATTGCGCGAATGTAATATTTTGCTAGTGGTCTAAAAAAAGACTGTTTAAAGATGCTTTGCTTATGAATAGGAATACAATTCTATTTTTCATAATATGAATCATAAAAAGGTAGGCACGGATTTTTCTGTGCAACATTTTTTCGTGTTTTCTGTGAGCAACCTCGTTCTCTCTCTCCTTCATCCTCTGCATGCATACAGGGTGTACTAGAATCAAGGGTGGATTTAGGAATCTGTCTAAGAGGGGGGGGGGGGGCAGTTGCTCGCACCATTAATATACAGGGTATTTCAAAAATTTAACCACATATGTACTGTTACGAAAGATGTTGATTTCTCAAAAAAAAAATGTAATAAAAGTCCTACAGAAATCGAGATAATAAATAATACAGTTTAACAGTTCACTTACTGTTGTTTTCACTGACTGCAATGCAAGCTTGGTTGCGTCTAATCTCCACCAGCACGTGCACGTAAAACAACTGAACTAAATGTTTCGTGATGTGGTATGTGCCTATTCGGAAATCGGTGTGCATACAAACGAGAAGTCGCTCGCGAATTTTGCTCTGCTTTACCGTACGCTAAAACAATGTCCACTAACTCCTCCTTAGTGGACACATGTGATATTTTTATTAATGAATCCACGTGAAACAGATGTAGGGCGTTAGAAGGGACTCTGCCATTTTCCCCCAAAAAATTGCAGTTCGATAATTTTTAATGTGATCAGGTGTATTGATATATAGTTTTAACACCTAACTATGGGTTTCCGTCGTTATAAAAAAAACCATATGGTTTTATAATTGCAACAAGTGCTCTCCCACGCTTTCGTTTGAAACACCATTTGGCTGCAACCTCAGCAACGACTCCTGATGATGGTTCCATAGAGGTCCGAAAGCTTGAGATTACCGTTAAAAGAGTTTACTAAAGCCTAAAAATTTCGCCAATTTCACAATCAATAATTAATTGTATATATATATACACAGGGTGGCCCATCCATGTGTGGACGGAATATTACTCATAAACAAATACATTTTGGGAAAATCTATTTATGGGATGATGTACATGACATTTAAGGGCACCTTTCTAAAATATTGGCCATTATACAGGCTGTCCCAATTTTGACTTGCATATCAAACTTATTATTTTTCAAATCAAATGCCTCAAATTTTATTTCATATTTGGATAAACCAATTCAAAAGAAGAAAATTTATATAACATATCATGGGGTTTTGCTAATTAGCTACTGAGATATAAGATATTACGTCTAGAAAAACCCACTTCGGCAACCCCTCAGTCCACCATTTTGAAATTTGAAGTACTGAATTTAGTATCAAAAAAACTTACACACTTCAGTTTTTATCTAGTTTGTTACTTTTTCGAATTTTGATTTTTGCTCGTACAGGGTGGTCAAAAACGCAAATTGTAGTTCTTCTCAAAAATTTCAAATGCGTCACCCTGTATATTTGTGCAAGTTTGGATTCAATTTTTTCTAAGCTTTTTTTTTACTAGCCGCGTAAGGGTTTTTACGACTATTTTTCCCATTATCAACACGTCTTTTATGGAACGGCTTAATTCCTTAAAATGTCGCATCATCCTTGGAAACAAATAAATTGTTGATTAGTTAAAAACTGTCAAAATTAGCTTTCTGAGCATTATAATAAAAACGTTTCGAATCAAGTGGTGCAGTGGAATATAGTAAAAAATATATAAATAATCCAAGTGTCATCAATGAGGCGAATCAGTTGGAGTTTCTATCAAAGACTACGGCTGTGTAATCAACATGGTGGAGATGTTTTCGAGCAGTTTTTGTAGATTAGGTCTTGATTAGTGATAGTTGTTTGTTTATGTTTGGTGTGTTGCTCTATTAAAAGCTTAAACTCAAAATATAGTGATTTTATCTGAATCAAACCTCATACTAAAAAAAAAGCTTATAAAAATCCAAACTTGTACAAATATACAGGGTGATGCATTTGCTAAATTTTCGAGAAAAAGTATAATTTGCGTTTTTGACCACCCTGTATGAGCAAAATAAAAATTCGAAATAGTAACAAACAAGATGAAAGCTGAGGTGTGTAAGTTTTTTTGATATAAAATTATGTTATATCAATCTTCTTCTTTTGAATTGGTTTATCCAAATATGCTATAAAATTTGAGGCATTCCATTTAATGTATATGTATAATTGCGAATATTTCATAAATGTGTCCTCACATGTCATGTATAACATGCCATTACTTGATTTTCTCAAAATATATTTGTTTATGAGTAATATTCAGTCCACACATGGATGGGCCACCCTATATATATATATATATATATATATGTTACGTTAAAAAACGTATGTATTTAGTGACAAAAAAACGATAGAATATGAACTTGTTGACTTTATATCTGGTAGTGTGTCTTAAAAGTTCTGTCACAAAATATTTGTTGGATCTTTTTAATGAAGAAATTTATTTGAACACTTGAACTAAATCGGCTTAGCCGTTTCGAAGATACAAGGTGTTTTTAAAGGAAGCCTTGGGATACCCTTCACCACTTTATATTTAGAGATACAGCAAAAATTGTCAAATAAAAAAAGGTTACATTATCCTCGATTTTAAAGAGCAGGTATCTTTTTGTTTGAATAATATAGCGGAATTTGCAGAAACACCACTTTTTAAGATTCAAGATTGCAGGTACGCGTCCTAGCGGCCATTTCAGAAACTTGAAAACATTTTTCAGGTTTTTCTCTTGACCGTTTTAGTAATAACCGTTTTTGCCGCTAGCCTCTACGATAGACAGGTTCTCAGATATAGTACCTCGCATTCTTAGTACAACAAATAAAACTTCAAAAAGCCTAAGATACAAAACAAAACTTTTTTATAATTAGAAATAATTGTTGGCACGAATGTTCAATTTTAGTGTCATTAAACATTTGACTATAATGAAAACGATAAAAATAGAACAAGAAACGTTATGGTCACGAAACTAGAATACTAAATTTTGAGTTGAAAACATAAGAAACTAAAAACCATTGTCTTAGAGTTTCAGTAAAAAATTAATAATATAATTTCGTCTCACTAGTTTTTGTTGCATTGTCACTTTTTCTCTTCTAATATTGGTGATTTAATCGGGTAAACATATGAGAAATTGTCATTTTTCAAAGCCCAACTATAAAAAGTCAGTTTTTTCGAAATAACTTAGGTTTGACATACTATACATTTTCGGAATCAGAAATGAAATTTCTATTCAACTGTGCAAAATCCAATCTAGAGTCTATATGAAAAAATAAACTTAATGATTGAGGACAGTAGACGAAACGTCATATTGAAATTCTAATTATAGCATCTCCTAGGAACGATTAAGTGTTAATGTACTTTTTATTTTGAAATCCCATCTTAAATAAAACTAGGGAGAAATAAAAACGATTTTGGGAAAGTTCGGTCATTTATCTCCGAAAATACTCAGTATTGCGAAAGTTTCTATGTGTCATTTTCCTAGCTATCTAAAAGCGCGTATCTTTTACCGTTTCCGAGATCTAATGGTGAGAGTCGAATTTAATAATAATGATAATAATAATAATAATAATATATTTCCATTCGACTTGTACAAAAAAGCATGGGAAAGTGTCATAAATAAATAAACATTACACTGAATGGGTTGAATATACATATAGATATGTATATCTACATATACAGGGTGTTTCAGTTTATTGTTGCATAACTTTAAGATTCGATAGAACTTTTAAAATTAATGCATAAAGTCTATATAAACATGGGTCAAAAAATGCGTGGCTTCCGAAATACAGGGTGTTTGAATTTACTTTCTAAAATAGCTTTATTTAAATATTTCGAACAATATTTGAGGTATAATAGTGAAAATTGGTATACAAGGGTGTTTTGGTACGACAAAACGAAAAATGAGCATAGTTTTACTGTAGCCGCTAAAGGGCGCTCTCTACTGTACCTGTAGTGTATTAAAATGACCGAAAATTTTATCTTAGTGCAATTTTTTGCTTTCTGAATAAAACAACTGATTCTTCGCACTTTTCAACATAAAAAAGCTCTCTTGTGAGTTTTCGTTATAGTTAGCCGTTTTTGAGATATTTCGATTTTTAAGGTTCGATGCATTTTTAATTATTTATGGGAAAATAATATTTTTTTTTTACATTTTCGATTTGGGCATTACAAGTAATTACGATGATCGCTTAGATTATGTTTTGAAACACAGCAATAGTTCCTAACTCCAGATAAACACAAAAAAACAGAATATTAATTTGTTTAATTTTTCAATATTAATTTTAACAAATTAAATTAATTATTTACAACTAAAATGCTATTGGATAGTTAGGACAAACATACAAAATCTAAAGTAGTTGCTCGAAATGTAAACCCAATTGTTCAATACACAATTCACATCTACGAATGATCGAACGTGGTATAGCATTATTCAAATAAGGCCTTATTTCATCACATGCATTCCTGATTCTGTCTATTAGCATATCTCTTGTGGTTACGGGAGTCTGGTACACTTTTTCTTTTAGAAATCCGCACACAAAGAAATCTAATGGATTTAGGTCAGGAGATCGTGGAGGCCAGGCGACTGGTCCTCCACGGCCGATCCATGTTTCTGGATAATTTTCGTCCAGCCAGTTTCTAACTATTCTCGAATAATGAGCACAACCATCAAGCTGGAACCAGGCCAATCTTCTTAAATCTAACATAACATCATCCCACATATTTGCATGTTCAGCCTTTAAAAATTCCAAGAAGGTCGCAGCATTTAACCTTGCAGGCAAAAGGTAGGGTCCAAATAGTCGATTACGGTAGATACCAATCCACACGTTCATACTAAATTCATGCTGAAAATTTCTTTCCCGAACTGCATGCGGATTTTCATGCGACCAAATATGTTGATTACGAAAATTTACCACTCCACGTCTAGTGAAGCATGACACATCGGTCCATAAAACGTTACTTAAAAACTCCCTATTATTATCAGTTCTATCAAGAATCCACTGACAAAATGTGATTCTTCGTTCTCCGTCCCCTGGCTGTAGTCCTTGCACAGGTTGCAAATTGTAAGGACGTCTATGGTCATTTCTAAGAACACGGTGAACATGGCTTGCTGAAATTCCCAAGGCACCAGAAACTCTCCTAACACTTGTGGTCGGATCTCTATCAAATTCACGCAGAATCATACGGGTAAATCTGCGCTGACGAACAATTATGTTTTGATCCCTTCGGAGATTTTCAAAACCAGTTTCAATTATTTGGCGATGCACTCTTAGAAATACTAAGCGAGTTGGATGTCGTCTGTTTGGAAATCTTCGTGCGTATTCTCTGGCTGCTTCTGCTGCGTTTCCATTTACAAAGCCATACACAAAATGAATATCCGCTAATTCTTGATTGGAGAATAAAAATGGCATTTTTATAAAACTTACAAAAAAAAAACAGGTAAAAGAAACTAGATTTCGTGCATTCACAATTGCAAAAACGTTTCAGGTTTCAACAGACAACAAAACTAACCGTCAACTAAGTGACGTTTAACCTTATTCTGCTTTCAACTTCAAAAATATTTGCAGGCACAGCCTACTTCTAAAAATTATCGAGATACTGACCTTTTAACGTTATTTTATCATAAATAATTAAAATTGCATCGAACCTTAAAAATCGAAATATCTCAAAAACGGCTAAATATAACGAAAATTCACAAGAGAGCTTTTTTATGTTGAAAAGTGCGAAGAATCAGTTTTTTTATTCAAAAAGCAAAAAATTGCACTAAGAAAAATTTTTCGGTCATTTTAATACAGTACAGGTACAGAGTAAAACTATGCCCATGGTTCGTTTTGTCGTACCAAAAAACCTTGTATACCAATTTTTACTGTTATACATCAAATATTGTTCGAAATATTTAAAAAAAAACTATTTTAGAAAGTAAATTTAAACACCCTGTATTTCGGAAGCCACGCATTTTTCGACCCATGTTTATGCATTGATTTTAAAAGTTCTATCGAATCTTAAAGTTATGCAACAATAAACTGAAACACCCTGTATACTTCCGCATCTTAAATTATATATATATACATAAATAGATAAATAATAATAAATTTGAAGCACCCGGCGTAATCATTTTATTAAAAATCGATTATTACGATTAAGAGTCGTTCCTACAATTGGAGGACGTTTTCATGGCATCCATGATTTTCAAGGTCTTTTCTCTCCCTCAGAAGGGCTAGGGTATTTTTAAATTTCTGCTGTTCGGAGTCGGCGTCAGCGCTCTCCTATTGTGAGGTTATGATTTCTTTTTGAATCTTAAGAAATTTCTGACTGAAAAAACAATATAAAAATCAAGTTTAATAATCCTGAAATTACTTAGCATTAAAAAAAATAGAGCGCTGCCACGAAATAGTAGAAATATAGAAATACTCCTGCCTTCGTGAAGGAGAGGAAAAGCTATGAAAATCAAGGAGGTTATAAAGGCGTCCTACAATAGTAGAACTGTCTATACCACCCTAAGAAAATCGATTATAAAAAATCGATTATGAGGAAAAAGTAATCGATTATCCGATTATTTTTTAACATCCCTAAGCCATTGTCACATTATTCGCTGACGCCCTATGTAGGAAGTGCAGCTTGCGCCATCAATTCTATTTCCAGCGTTGATTGGACTGTAAATCGCAGCAACCTTCATTAACGTAGTGGTTGCTGTATTATTAACCAACCAGTCTTTCAACGACGAAGCAAATAACGCTGCGTCGTCTATCAATAGCTTCATCTAATCGAGTCGATTCAATCACCAATCGCACTCGATCAAAGTTGGCTTGGAAAGGGCTGATTCTGAACAGTTGCCAAGTGCGAATGACATATTGATATTGGTAATTACTCAATTTATGTGCGCGTTTTGTACGGGGAAGTTAAAAAAAAAAACAGAGGCTGTGTTGTTGGTGCAGAAAGATTATTGAAAATCACTGCAAAAATGCCTGTGTAAACAGGAGTTAAAATGCCCTGAGAGGGGATTTTGCTCTAAAACCTTGTGGCTGGTAGTATGACAGGGCGGACTACGCAAAGAAATAGTAAACATCTTTGGACTGGACCCCGAAGTATAATAATAATAATAATGATGCGTTTATTGACCAATTCAGAGAGCAACAAGCAGTAGTATAGCTTACATGATAGTTACAGCACAGAATCAAAGTGAGCCGTATTCATAAAGCAAAGGATATCCTTGGACTTGCAAATTTTGAAGGAAATCTCGGTGACCCTGGATATCAACAACGTATTGGTCAGAAACTTGGCGTTAGTCAAGCAACGGTATCTCGGACTGTGGATAGAGTTGTGAACAGCATAGTTGCACAGTCGAACGAATGGATCAAGTTTCCAACTACCAACCATGAACTGACGGAGGCCAAGCGGATATGGCAAAGCATGTATAAATTTCCGACAGCAATTGGTGTAATTGATTGTACACATACAGGAATCCTGAAACCAAATCGCCATGGAGATGAGTATATCAACTAGAAAGGGAAACCTACTTTAAATGTGCAAGCCATTTGTGATGCCAGATAGATGTTTACAAGGGTTGATGTCAGTTGGCGGGATCAGTGCATGATTCCAGAATATGTGGAAATTCACAGACTACAGTATATTCAGATAAGAGATAGACCGGATGTAAACAAAAGGTTCGGGTGATTTTCACGCTAACGCCGCCGTCTCGACGTAAAACAGGAGCCCTCATTGGTCAATTCGCAATTAAATGCCTATGCCGAGCGGCAGAGCAGTCGTATCAAGGCAGAGTCACATTCAGGTTCAGACGTGTTACGTATGTCGTGTGCATCATTGCAATTTGATATGTCTTTGGACGTTTTCGTTTGTTATCTTATTAAGTTGTTGAGTTTGTCGTTGTTATTGTTATACCTTGTTATTGATTGTTATTATTATCAACTGCTTGCGCAAAATGCCCAGTAGTACAGATACTGCCGATGAAGTTGTAAACTCCTGTAGTTCACCTAGGAAACGCTCTAAAAAAGACACCTGAGTGCAGAAATGAAAGAGGTCATTTTGAATATATATAACATCGAGCGCGAGGAGAACGAGGCATCAACCATCAAAGAAATTGTTGTGAAGGTTTCTCACAAGTTGGGGTGTGTCGCGCATCAGTGTTTAATGTGTTAAGACAATACAAAAAAAATCACACCTTTTCTGTGCCAATGACCAGTAAACATCGCAAAAGTATTGTTAAATCATTGGATGAAGCTGATAAGCATGCGATTAGGAGGAAAGTGCATGAATTCTTCTTTAGGAATGAAATACCTACTATAGATAAAGTACTGCAGGAGGTAAATGGAGATACAACGTTGCCAAATTTCAAACGATCAACTTTCCATGCGTTACTGAAGCATTTAAATTTCAAATGGAAAAAACGGGATCGTAATAGTTTACTACTGGATAGAGAAGAAATTGTGCTATGGAGGAGGGATTTTTTAACAAAAATTGGGAAATATAGAAATCAAAACAGGAAGATTTATTACCTTGATGAAACGTGGGTAAACGCAGGACACACTATAAGTAAAGTATGGGTTGATGATTCTGTAACTTCATCCAGGAGGGCCTTTCTAGATGGACTGTCCTCCGGATTAAAAAATCCAGCAGGTAAATACGAGTAATAGACAACAATCGGATGTTTTTCAAACCTTGGGAACAAGGTTCTAAACATTAATTCCAGGGGGCAGATAAAACATATTACAAGTAACAAAACTTTTATAACTTTCGATAAAATGCGTGGATGTTTTATTGTCATTTTCACTTGTTAGAACTTTTTTAAGCCATGTTTTTATGTGTTTTCGATATTTCAATAATTTTTTAATATAATCTTAAAATATGTCGAATATTATAAACCTAAAAAAAGTTACTAAGTTTTATATTGTGTACCGTTCCTAATATTTCTAATCATTTCACTTCATACTTTAAGCTTTATAAAGTTATAATTTGTTAATATTAATATTTGCCCGTATTTCAGGTTCCTGATCATTCATTTTTTAAAGGTTTATAACTTTAAATTAAATTGTGAAGCGCTGAGTAGTCATACGACGTTCAATATTCTTTCTTTCAATATGACTAAATAATCCCAATTATAGCAATCTGATACTCATGTCTCAATGTTTTTTCGCTGAATGTGATGAAAACATTTGAAGGTTCGCTTATTGAAATAAATCTACACCAGTTAGTACTTCGATTTCCAGGTAAAGGGAAAAGGCTCATTATCTGCCATATTGGCAGTGAGGATGGATTTGTTGTTGACGGTCTGTGGTGCTTTGAGTCTAAGAAAACTGTAGATTACCACGAGGAAATGAATGACGAATCGTTTGAACAGTGGTTTTCAAAAATTTTACCGAACTTAGAGGAAAACACAGTAATTGTGTTGGATAATGCGCCTTATCATTCTCGAAGAATGGAGAAGGTCCCAACAACGGCTTCAAGCAAAGTTGATGTTCAAAATTGGCTCCGCTCGAAAAATATCAACTTTGAAGAAGAAATGCTGAAAGTACAATTATTAAGAATTGTCAAGGATCACAAGGCGGAATATCAAAAATACGCCATTGACGAAATGGCAGCAAGTCAAATAAAACTGTGCTCCGTTTACCTCCATACCATTGCGAGCTCAATCCCATTGAGCTCATATGGGCAGAGGTTAAAAATTATATAGCTAAGCACAATACAACTTTTAAATTTTGTGACATCAAAGGACTTTTCAAAGAAGCACTAGAATTAATAACAGCGCAAAAATGGGAAAACTGTATTAAGCACGTGAAAGACAAAGTTGAAAAGAGAATGTGGGAACTGGATAATATTTTAGAGGAACAAGTCGAGCCATTCATTATTGACGTTGGTGCTTCAGGCAGTAGCGATGATGAAAGCTCATCAAGCTCATCTTTCCAATAAAAGATGTCGTTCATCAAATTCGGTAAGTTATAAGTAATTATAAAGCTACTGTATTTTTTAATTAATTATTGACATTTTTGAACCCATTTTGGCAAAACCTATTCAAGAATCTACTTTCTGACAATGTTCAACCATGCACATTTTTTTACGTTTTGAACGTTTTAATTTGGTTACATATTTACCTAGAAATCAAACAATATACTAATCATATTCTAAAAGCAATTTTAAGAGATATACGATTATTTTTAATTTAGGCTAATTTAAACGCCATTTTGAGATTATATTCGACTGTATTTCACCAAACATCAGGCGGCATCCGAACCTGGAAATCGAAGCGAAAATTTTGAAACCCTTATGTATATTTACATCATTGTATATTTCTTACCCCACCCCCACATGATCCTATATCCATCACCAATCGTATACACATCGAATTGTGCTAATTTACTACAAAGTTACGCAAAGCAGCATCTACTATCTAAAATATGTACTGCGTGACTCTTAATACGTCCCTGCCGAATGTTACAGCGTTCGATGATCACGTGGTCTTGTTTATGTCCGGTCTATCTCTTATCTGAATATACTGTAGGGCATAGATAATAAATAAAGCAAATGTTGTACTACTTGGCGATGACGGTTATGGTATTGAGCCATGCCTTATGACTCCCTTCAGAAATCCTACACCAGGTGCAGAAATATACTATAATAAGCTTTTAAAACAAGAACAAGTTATAATTGAACGCTGTTTCGGCCAACTGAAACGCCGGTTCCTATCCTACAGTCTGTTGACCGCGTAAAGTTGGAAAATGTGCCGAAAATAATTATTGCTTGTATTGTACTCCATAATGTTACGAAGAGCTTGGGCGATCCTGACTTTGAATTAGTTGAACAAGACCCCGATGAAGATGAAGGAAATCATGAGAATGACGAAATTCGTCTCCGCCAACTAGGTCAACAAATAAGAAGAAACGTGAGTATTATAATAAATAGTTTAACTGATTAAAGTGTATTTATAAGTTATAAGTTTTATTTTCGTGAACATCATAAGTTACAGGTGGCTTCTGATGCTGCATCATTCCTAATTTCGTTTTATAATACTCTTAAATACTTATTAGGTACTGCTGTAATAGCACATAGGCCCATGTATGTCGATTCGTGAAAAAACTACGCGAGGGATTCTGTATACAAAACTTGAGCATCCTAACTGGTCGGGTTGGAAAGGGGCACTTCGTTGGATAAAACGGCGATTAAAACGTAATCCAATCTTGAAAATCAAAATTTTTGCCACAATCAATGACTCCAAATGGTGTAGGTTTCACGCGGCAATTTTTCAATTCATCTCTCCTATCATCCGGTACCTCAGTGTATACTCTTTGGTTCACGAGACTCATATCTCTATCACAGTCGAGGTATGAATGCCCCCTGATCGGGAATATTACTTTCACAGTAGTAAAACGATTTTTCTGGGTAGCCAAGTAATGCAAAAACCGAATAACTGTAAAGTTTTTATTTTGCCCCCATCGTGATACTTTCGATAGCGGGGAACTCCGAGGCACGTTTGCGATAAGTTTTCTTTAGACTGTAAAATCGCTCATTCTTTTTTTGATGTAGTATCTCCTCAAGTGTCTTTTTCTCCAAATTATTACTTGGTGACTGCCTAGTTTGTTCCGTGTGGGATTTTTGTCTTCCTGTTTCCATTTGGACTGATGCCGTTTTTCCATACACGCGCAGGGACTCATGCCATTCTTGCCCGGCACAGGGAATCCTATAGCTGTTGTTTTGTGAACCTAGGCCCTTTTTACAATTTAAGAAGCTGATTACAAGATAGCATCAGGAAAATGCCACCAAAATACAGTGGACCCCCGATAATCCGGCCCCCATTCTAATCCGGCGCCCCCTGTAATCCGACATGTCTTTGAATATGTATTAAATACGTATTTGACAATCTTCGCTAATGTAGATCACGCAGGTTTGAACAGGTTACAACTTGTACGCACCACCGCTATCGTGCTCGACGCGTAAGCATTGTTTTACTTAGTTTGGATTTGACTACTGGTGATAGCGGTACGGCCTAGCGTGCGTTCATTGTTTACTATTTATTCATTGTGCAAGTATAGTACCTAGTAATGTCATCACAAACTCAGAAGCGAAAGCACAAAACTTTGACAATTAAAGAAAATGTGATATTTTAGACCGCTTAAATCGCAATGAAACTTTCAGTAGTTTAGCAAGTGAATACGGCGTAGGCTGATCTACAATTTATGACATTAAAAGAAACCGCTAGAAGATCAAGAAGTTCGTGTCAACTACTGACTGCGGGCCAGGCAAGAGACAGACACTCAAGAACGCAGAACATTCAGAAGTGGATGAAGCTTTGTACATGTGGTTTCTTCAGGAAAGAAATAGGCATGCACCAATTTCAGGACCCATGTTGGCCATGAAAGCTAAGTTTTTTTATAAGGAAATAACAAAAAAGATGATTTTGTGGCCAGCAAAGGATGGCTAGACCGTTTTAAAAGTCGTCATGGCATACGTTTAATGACTATTACAGGAGAGAAACTTTCTAACGCTGCCACCTGCATAGAGCCCTATAAATTAAGATTTTTGCAAAAAGTGAACCATTTAAATCTTGACCCGTCACAGGTGTACAATGCAGACGAATCAGGGCTTTTTGGCGTGTGATGCCTAACAAAACTTTCATTTCTTGTAACGAAAAATCCGTATGGATGACAAAAAACCTTTTCAAAAAGTGGTTTGATGAATGCTTCGTACCTGAAGTTAGAAACTGGTTAAAAGATCATAATTTTGGTCAAAAAGCGTTGTTGGTTCTTGATAACGCTCCCGGTCATCCGTCTGAAGAAGAACTAACAACTGAGGATAAATGCATCAAAAGACCAACCAATAGAAAAACCTTTAAAAGAATTTAATATGAAAGACTTGGTTTTTGCTCTTTGTCAGTCGTGGAATGCGTTACCGTCATCAACTATTAAATCGTCTTGGAAAAAGTTATCGCCAGATATAGTCACCACTCCTAGCAACGTTCCACAAATCAGTTTTAATTCGGTTATAGTT
The DNA here is from genome assembly GCA_963669975.1 of Acanthoscelides obtectus. NCBI lineage: Eukaryota > Metazoa > Arthropoda > Insecta > Coleoptera > Chrysomelidae > Acanthoscelides > Acanthoscelides obtectus. The sequence goes on from CAVLJG010000003.1 coordinate 14,017,975, forward strand.
ATAGAATAAGTCGCTACTGAAACACAGATAAGTCCGGAAGATTTGGAAATCTGGTGCCGTGGAATGGGTAAAGAGGAAAATGTTTTTCATGAAATGTCTGACGAAGAGATTATAAAAGAGGTTTCTAATTATACAACAAACAATCAGGAAAACGTGATTGCAACTGATCCACAAGTCACAGCGCAAGACGCAATTAACGCCTTTGAGCTTTTTTTTTTTATATCGAAACAGCCGCGCTGGCAGAAGCCTAAATGCCGGAACACCGCGGCTGCTATGATGATCCCAAAGAAATTTTGTTAATACGATTTTTGAACTGCCTAAGGTTAGTAGAACTGGGAAAAGCTTCCTCCCGTAGTTTGTTCCACAATCTAGACACCCTCGGGACAAAGGAGCGGTCGTATCGGCCAGTTCTGGATGTACGAAGTTTGACACGGTTAGGATGGGACGCCGAAGTCAGGCGGGTCTGTCTGGCAGGCACATCGCGCGGCGGCATCATGGAAGAGAGCTCTGAGGAGCAAAGCCCGTTGGTGTAGCGATAGAAAAGAGCTAGATCGCCGACGGCCCGCCGGTGCGAAAGAGTCCCGAGACTGTCTGTTAGAGAAGAGTCATCGATCAGTCGGACTGCCCTTCTCTGGACAGCATCGAGCATGGACAATGTAGTCGGTGCGGCAGCACCCCAAATGTGTGAGCAATACTCGAGGCTAGGCCTTATCTGGGCCTTGTATAGAGTGAGAAGGTCATGCGGAGAAAAGTACTTCTTAGCCCTAAACAAATAGCCTAGCTTTTTCCCAGCAGCTGCAGCTATTGAAGAGATGTGTTCGTGCCAGATCAGGTCCTCGGTGATCTGGACTCCGACCAGCCGAAATGAATGGCTCTTTGCTAGAACTCGACCGTCCATCAAAACTGTATGAGCGCTAGGACGCTTTTTGTTCGTCAAAGTACAGTACTGTGTTTTGGAAGCATTGAACTGTACAAGATTGTTGCGTCCCCAAGCAGTGATAGCCTCCAGGTCTCTTGTCAGAGAAGAAGTCGTCGCTAGTCTTCTTTTTTCCAGCTCAGCGGCAGAGATCGGCTTGTCACTCTGAATTCCTGCATGTAGAGTGCTGTCATCAGCGAAGCTGTGGATTGGGTTGATCGTGCAGGAAAGGAGGTCGTTGATATGTAAGAGAAACAGTGTTGGAGCCAAGACCGATCCCTGGGGAACACCCGCGTTGACGTTTCGGGATGAAGAGGAGAATCCGTCAATTACGACGGATATCTTGCGGCCGGAGATAAAGTCAGCCACCCATCTGCAAAGCTTTTCTGGGAGGCTGTAGGATGGAAGTTTGCTCAAGAGGGCAGCGTGCCACAGCTGATCGAACGCTTTCGTGATGTCAAGAGCAACGACATGAGCCTCACCATGAGACTGGATGAGTCCACTCCACAGCTGCGTGACGTAAGCTAGGAGGTCCCCTGTGGATCGTTGGTGCCGGAAACCGTACTGCCTGTCGCTAATCAAGCTGTGACGTTCGAGGTAGTCCAGAAGCTCGCGATATATGCACCTCTCCATCACTTTACTTATACAGAAAGCAGAGCTATAGGCCTGTAGTTGTAAGGGTCGGTTTTAGATCCTTTTTTTGGGATGGGCTGTACATGAGCAAATTTCCAGTTTTCTGGGAAGGTGCCGGATTCATAAGATATCTGGAAGAGACGCGAAAGAACTGGAGCAAGCTCAGCTGCACATCTCTTCAGTACAATGGCAGGAATCAAGTCCGGACCAGAAGCTTTGTTCATGTCGAGCGACAAGAGCACTCGTCTTACGGTCTTATGCCTGAATGTTACCTCGCGCATAGTGTGGGGAACCCTTTGAAATGACGGCACTTGGGCGTTGGTGGGGACGTCCATGGTGGAGTTGGCAGCAAAGATCTTGGCTAGCACTCCCGCCTTGGTCTTTGAGTCGAATACAATAGTTCCATCCTGACACGTAAGTGGTGGAAGGCTACTGTGTGAGAAGTTCTTTTCAATCTGCTTGGCCAGCGTCCAGAAAGACCGACTGCCATTGCGCTGCGACATTACCCTGTGCCTAACTTTTATATCATGCTGGTTTTTGGCATTGCGAACCGCTTCGTTATATTTGTTTCTGGACTCGACGTCGGTTTGTCTGTTCTCTACAGTGGGGTTTTGTAAGTAGGTTCTGTGGGCCTTGATCTTCTGCTGGCGAGTAGTGTCACACGATTTGTTGAACCAGCCGTTGGACCCTGGTTTAGGAACTTTCACTGTGTGAGGGATGTATTCCTCCATTCCGACGTGGATAATTTCGGTTATTGAAGAACAGACAGTCGACGCATCCGCGTCAGTGAAACAGACATCTCTCCAAGGAAAGCTAGAGAAGAAGTCTCTGAGCCCCTCCCAGTCGGCATGTCCGTAATGCCAAGTTTTGCGGCCTGTGCGAGTTTCTGCGGCCACAGCGGCTTCTGACCGAAACCTAACCTCCACAACACCGTGATCTGAGTTACCCAGGGGGGACAGGACGGCAGTGCTGTAAGGGGCAGGATGCGTGGTCAGAAAGAGATCCAGCAGGCTACTGGCGTGTGACGAGACGCGGGGGAAAAAAGTAGGGCTCGTCACCAGCTGGGTCAGCCCTTGAGTAAGAGCGAACGCTTCGACTGCACGACCTGCTGCATCGGTCTTATTTGAGGCCACCAAAGCTCATTATGGGCATTGAAATCACCGAGAAGAACTACCTCTGAAGCGGGGTGATTGATGTTCAGGAAGTCGATCTGGACGGTGAGGTATTCGAGTAGGTCATCCCAGTTATGGTTCGAGGGAGAGCGATAAAGGCAGCAAATAAATTCGGGTGATGTTTTGGAGTTGAGGCGAAGCCACAGAATGTCCTTCCGGTCTGTTTCCAAAGAAAGATCCCTGGAGCAGGAAAGACTGCTGCGGACAAAAGCCACAACTCCCCCGTTCTTTCTCAGATTGGAGTGCACCTCGTAGTTTGGGAATTTGAGATGGTTAATCGGTGCAGCCTCTGAGATTTTTGTCTCCGCCAAGAAAAGCACGGCGGGACGATTGGATTGCAGGTAGTGATGAACAGCATCAATGTTGCTGTTGATCCCGCAGATGTTCGAAAAACAAATTTTATCTTCGATGTTGTTCCCTCGAGCCCACCCTCCACCCGGACATTCCGAGAGTGGAGCGAGTTTACAATGGGCTGAAGAGAATGGTACATCCTAAAACGAACTTTTACTTTTGAGAAGGCTGAGGGATAAAGCTCTGATCTCGCGTTATAACAACCTTAAAAAAAAAAAAATTGATGAATATTTCCAAGCTTCATAATTTGATAAATTCATTAATGATTTTGATTAATAATTGTTGATTATTTTGGTACATATGTATGTGCATTTATGCTTCATTTTATAATAAAACGTAAGCTCTCTATTGTTATTTAATTTACTAAATTCGACATACATAAACTATGTATGATTTGTACTTCAAAGTACATACATATACATACATAACATATATAACCTTACCATTGGATATGTAATTTGTCGGATTACAAGGTACTCTTTTGTAAAAAATTCCGGACTATAGGGTTCTCTCTCTATAATTCGACAAATTCGATAGTCCGACACTGCCCTGCATAACGTTTGTCGGATTACCGGAGGTCCACTGTACTCGTAAACTGAAAGCTCAATTTAGCCAAAGAAATGACTAATGCCGTTTTTCCCCCGTACCCTTTAAATATCAAGTGATTATCAAAATAGACACCTAGATCTCTAATGCAATCAGCTCTTTCTACTGCTGAATTGTCAATAGTTTACCGCCAAGATATAGGGTTAAACTTTCAACTGGTTGGAACACCTGGTGAAAGTCTCATCTGGCAGATTGTTCCCTACTAACATGATCAGTAGACCATATCGGCTTGATGATTTCCGGTTGTCTGTTCAAGACTAGACCTATACCGTACTGGCGACTGCTAAAAAGGATAAACCAATGTTGTATGGGATTAACATGAGCTATGGTTACAGAGATAGGAGTCAAATAGATAAGTATTTAGCCCTGGTTGTAAGGTTTTGACATTCAACCTTTTTTGTCGATATCTGTTAATTCGTAGGATTCTAAGACAAGTTCATTAAGTTATCAAACAACAGACTAGTGAGAGGTCCAACCAACAGAATACAAAGCTTAGTTAGTAACGTTCTGAAAATATTTGAAATCCGTGGCGAAGTTAATTCCGTATAGAAACTTTCTAGAGCACTGTAGCCTCAGCATGAAAAATATCATATTATTTGTATAGAGAACTCCTAAGGTCACCAATTTTATGCATTTGCAGCAAGATACTAATTTACTTTTGAATTCTCCTGGCTGGTGGACACCGCCCTAATAGCTGGTAAATTATCCATGTGAGTCATACTGATTTATTCTTATTATAATGACTAAATATTCTATATTTCGCATTCCATCAAATATGAATTTCTTAAGAATGCAGCATATTGACGTCGACCTCACCGGGGGGATATCCTTAAATGCAATGTACCAGAATATCCTTTTTCAGAACATATTGTAATAGACTGCACATTCCGACTTATGAGTTATGACTTACAGGTTTCCTGCTATTTAGAAGGTTCTTATTAACCGGTATACATTTTAAAAATTCTGTTCCGTCATTGGTGTACGATCAGAGAATATATTCATTTCATTTCATTTCTTTATTGGTGCTTAATGCACTTAATTACACAGGTCAATGTGGAAGTTAAATTACAAAATCGTAAATTCACAAAACAACAAAATTTGTTGGGAAGAACAACCTTAACAGAAAACTGTAAAATGATCTTGTGAATTTAAATTGAATACAAAACCACAGAACAAGCACATCCGAACAAATTAACAAACAGAGCAAGCACACTACAACAACATTGTAAGAGATCCGAAAGGTGGTTACTTAAGCATTCTTCGATGGTATAAAAAGCTTTATTGATAAGGCAAGCCTTAATTCTTGAATGAGTCTGGCCAGACATTTCTAGGTGCCTCAGGAAGAATTTTATAAAAGTGGATAGTACTTAGAACCGGTACTAGCTCTTTGTCGGCCGGCACGTGTTGGATAACGTGAAGGTTATCAGTGGATAAAAGATGAAATCTCGAAGGAATTTTCAATAGTTGATAGTTTTAAAATCTCTAAATTTCTTCCAAAATCAATCAACGTTTAATTAAGAAAACCTTTCAAAATGATTTGCCATTTAATAATAATATAATTCCGACCTAATCGAACCTCATCAGTCCAGTTGTTTATTCGTCGACTTTCACTGTTGTTAAAAACAATTTCAGCAACAATCTCGCCGACTTACTCCAGACGATGAAGACATAGATTTGCGGAAGCTTGAGAGTTTAAGTTAAAAGAGTGTACTTTTGCAATACTTTGCCTTCTACTCAAATAAATTAAAGGATATATATATATATATATATACAGGGTGTCCCAGAAGTCGACGTCAAGCCGAAACCGGGTGATAGGCAAAGTCATAACAGCTATCAGAAAAATATTTAAAAACATTTTATGTATGTGTTTTGAAAATTATAGGTCTTTGAAAAAAATATAGAAATTTCACACCCTACGGCAGTCTGTCAACTCCTGTTACTACAAATATTAACTTTTTTTGGATTTTATTTTTACAATGTAATGATGAATAATGCATCTTCAAACTGGTGTCTCAATCTTACTGCCAACTTTTCTCGTTCAGGAAAAATTGCCACTTATTTCCCAACCAAGTATTCCAAAGTAAAACTTTGCTCAACTTTAACTGGCTGTACTGGAAAAAAATGTACTACGAGAGTTTGGCAAGTAACCTTAAAAGTTAGCGCATTTAATAACGATTCCAAATGGTACAACACTAAAAACAGGTGTGCCCAAAAGTACAGCCCATAGAATCTTGCAAAAAAACGTGCTCCATCCATACCACATACAGCGTGTTCAGCCTCTCCTGCCCCGGGATTATGAGCCCCGAGTTGCTTTTTGTCGCACAACGTTAGAAAGACACAGGAAAGATCCACAGTTCTTTGAAAAAATTTTATGGTCGGATGAGACCACATTTAAGAAAGATGGGTACATGAACCTGCATAACTTTCACGAGTGGCACGTAGCAAACCCACATTTGATGAGAGAAGATAAATCTCAATATCGCTTCAAGATAAACCATTGGACAGGAATTTTAAATGGTAAAATAACACTGGACAACAAATTTTAGTTTTTTAATTGTATCTTGTGGGAAAAGTGCACTCATTTGTTAATTTTGGGGCGCTGAATCCAAAAATGACAATGAAATAAAAAAATTAGTTGCGGTTTAGAAAAAAACTTTTTATTTTTAAGGATATATTAAAAAAGTAACTAGATTCATATACTTATAAGAATCACTATATGCGCTGTCTTTTTGCTGTTCTTTTATGGATCGTTTCTGGAGCATCTCTACCAAGAGCCCAACAGTAGTCTGCAAGCATGGAAGGATTCCACTTTCCCTGGTACCTTTTTCCCATTGTTGAAATATCCTGATGAATACGTTCGCCGTGCTCATCACTTACGGCTCCGCAATTGTCAGGAAAAAAGTCCAGGTGTGAGTGTAGGAAATGTATCTTAAGAGACATATTACAGCCCATCTTTTGATACGATGACAGCATATTTTTGACAAGGGTTTTATAGTTGTCAGCTTTTCTATTTCCCAAGAAATTAGTGACCACCAGACGGAAATCATTCCAAGCAGTTTTTTCAATACCTGTTAAAGTGTTTTCAAACTGTGTATCTTTCAAAATATTTCGAATCTGTGGCCCAACAAAATACCTTCTTTAACCTTTGCCTCACTTAGTCTTGGAAATTTCTGACGCAGGTATTGAAAAGCTGACCCATCTCTATCTAATGCCTTGACAAAGTTTTTCATTAGGCCAAACTTGATACGCAGTGGTGGTAATAATTTTTTTTCGAATCTACTAATGGCATATGCTGTACATTTTTTTGACCTGGCTCTAGGAATTGACGAACAGGCCAGTTTTGTCTGGTGTAATGAAGTGCCTTTGCCCGACTGTCCCATTCACACAAAAAACATCAAAACTTTGTGTAGCCTAGCTGCAGCCCAAGTAAAAGTGCAACAACTTTCAAATCGCCACAAATATGCCATTGGTGCTCATCGTATTTTATGCATGTCAATAGGTACTTCATATTGTCATATGATTCTTTCATGTGAACTGCATACCCTACAAGAAGAGATGGTAAAATATTTCCAATATGCAATAACACTGCCTTTAAATTCAATGTTGAACTGTCTATAAACAATCTCCATTCTTCTGGGTTATAGTTTATATTTAAAGCCGCCAGTAAGCTGTTACTGCAGAAAACCAAGTTATTCTCCATATTGAAAAATGGTTCTAAGTCTTTGTGGCGTTTACGAAAAACACATACCGAAACATCGTCTTCTAACAAGTTCCACTGCTGCAGTCTTGATCCAAGTAACTCTGCCTTACATTTTGGAAGTTCTAAATCTCTTACAAGATCATTTAATTCTGACTGTGTTATTTTGTGCGGTTGGTGGCATGACGTGCTCGGTATAAAATCAGGATCTCTTGACGTTGATGTCATATCTTCTTCCTGACGAATCACTCGATCGCCATGATCTGATTCGTTTTCTGATTCGCAAGTGTAGGATTCTGGGGGTTTTGGAATAGGATTTTCGTCACTGTGAGGCACAGGTCTCATCGCAGATGGTATGTTTGGGTAGTTAATATCCGATTTTTTTTTCTTGGACATACCTGTAGCTTGTCCAACACAAGGTACCATGCAAAAGTAACAATCATTAATATGATTTGTAGGCTCTCTCCAAACCATTGGGACAGCAAAGCGCATAGACCGTTTTTTGCCATTTAACCAGCTCCTCAGACTTGAAGCACATGTATTACAGCAGATGTGGGGTGCCCACTGTTTGTCTTGATCACCTAGTTTACAACCGAAATAAAGCTGATATGCCTTTGTTATTAGTGGAGTAATAGACCGTCTCTGAGACGCAAAAGTCACATCACCACACACGTAACAAAACTGATCTGGATTGTTTACACACTTTCGAGACATCTTGCATGAACGCTGTCAGCCAACTGAGGAAAAAATGGCTAATATAAAACAATATAATGTACACGTATGTATAACGTAACACAATCATGCCGATTACATCATCTTTCCTTGCCGAATATAAAAATGTTGCACGTGCATTCTTGTGAATTACAGTATATTAACACTGTCACAGCAGGAACACATATAATTACCGTATCTCTAAAACTAATATCGAAAAAATAAGTTTCATTCCGTTTTTAGCACATTAAAAATAGTAATATTTTGTTGATTTTATTTAGGATATTTTTGGCTGTTGATCAGTGTAATCGGTCCATTTGAGTTCCCAGAGACTTTGACTGCTGAAGTTTATTTGGATTTTTTGACAAATCATGTACAAAATTTATTGGTGGACGTGCCACTGAGTATTTACAGGGACATGTGGTTTCAGCATGATGGCTGCCCAGCGCACTATGCACTCTCAGTGAGAGAGTATCTCGATCAAAACTTTCCAGGCAGATGGATAAGGCGGTCTGGTACAATACCGTGGCCAGCCCGGTCACCAGATTTGATTCCTTTAGATTTTTTTACTGTTGAACTGTAAAAGAAAAAGCCGATTCAAAATGTAGCTGAGCTACGGCAATGACTATTGGAAGCAGCTGAGTTTGTTAATAACCGTGGATTCGCTCGTTTAATAACCCGATCTTTTTTAAGATGTCGAGCGTGTATTGCGGCTGAAGGAAAACAGTTTGAGCATTTGCTGTAAAGGTAAATCATCATCAGCAGCATTTTGACGCCCACTGTTGTGCAAACAGTTATCCTTAAGGGTCCTTGTGCGTTTTCATAATCGCTGTTTAATTAGGAAATTTTGTAAAATTTTCATCAGTTTTTTTCAAATAAAAATTGTGCATAAGTTGACGAGTAATCTTCTAAGTGTTATACCATTTTGGAATCGCTATTAAATGCGTCAGCTTTTAAGGTTACTTGCCAAACTCTCGTAGTACATTTTGTTCCAGTACAGCCAGTTAAAGTTGAGCAAAGTTTTACTTTGGAATACTTGGTTGGGAAATAAGTGGCAATTTTTCCTGAACGAGAAAAGTTGGCAGTAAGGTTGAGACACCAGTTTGAAGATGCATTATTCATCATTACGTTGTAAAAATAAAATCCAAAAAAAGTTAATATTTGTAGTAACAGGAGTTGACAGACTGCCGTAGGGTGTGAAATTTCTATATCTTTTTCAAAGACCTATAATTTTCAAAACACATACATAAAATTTTTTTAAATATTTTTCTGATAGCTGTTATGACTTTGCCTATCACCCGGTTTCGACTTGATGTCGACTTCTGGGACACCCTGTATATATATATATATATATATTGTATTGTAATGATGTATATATATATATATATATAACAAAAATAGGAAAATAATGGGCAAAATCCGCAAAAAGTGGATTTGAGCAGAATAGGATAGGTAACCCGAGCGATACGTATTTCTGCTGGTTGGCTTCATCAGGCCCGAAATGAATGCACATATGCAACTACAAAAGTAGAGACACATGCCCATACATCCGGATACGGGTGTAACCTGAGGAAACAAAGATGGAGAGGGAAAAAAAAAGAGACACACGAAGTCCACAACAAGAGCCAACCTACACATTGTAGTTTCAAATGGCTAGAAGACCTAGAATTTTCAAGGCGACAAATAACCACAACCACGCGGCCGGTTATAGCCACTTGCTGTGGTACTTCAAGCCCAAAGGATCTACAAAGAGTAAATTATCATGCGGAGAAAGGTATATAACAAAAATAGGAAAATAATGGGCAAAATCCGCAAAAAGTGGATTTGAGCAGAATAGGATAGGTAACCCGAGCGATACGTATTTCTGCTGGTTGGCTTCATCAGGCCCGAAATGAATGCACATATGCAACTACAAAAGTAGAGACACATGCCCATACATCCGGATACGGGTGTAACCTGAGGAAACAAACATGGAGAGGAAAAAAAAAAAGAGACACACGAAGTCCACAACAAGAGCCAACCTACACATTGTAGTGTCTTTGGGCTTGAAGTACCACAGCTAGTGGCTATAACCGGCCCGCGTGGTTTTGGTTATTTGTCGCCTCCAAAATTCTAGGTCTTCTAGCCATTTGATACTACAATGTGTAGGTTGGCTCTTGTTGTGGACTTCGTGTCTCTTTTTTTTTTCCTCTCCATCTTTGTTTCCTCAGGTTACACCTGTATCCGGATGTATGGGCATGTGTCTCAACTTTTGTAGTTGCATATGTACATTCATTTCGGGCCTGATGAAGCCAACTAGCAGAAATACGTATCGCTCGGGTTATCCTATTCTGCTCAAATCCACTTTTTGCGGATTTTGCCCATTATTTTTCTATTTTTGTTATATACCTTTCTCCGCATGATAATTTACTCTTTATATACAGTGAAAGCTCGCCTTGCGGACAGCACCTATAAGCGGACATCTCTTTTAACCGGACAAAGTTCCTGGAACCGAATTTCAGCCATCAATTTTCAATGTTAAATGCATTCCGATACACGGACGCTCTTATAGACGGACGCGGACACTAGATTTTCCTGTATGTGATCAAAATACCTCCGATTTTTTAGTTCCGCTTATTGCAATGCACATATCTACATACATAAAATTCGGTAATTCCCCGATTTATATTAGGTGATTCCCCATTTACGCATTTCGTTGGGTAGCCTGTATGTAATCTTGTGGCTTGTCTTCAGTTCAGGCAAATTCGTAGTTGATTGAGTTACGTATTTTATTATTGTAACTGTAAAATGGCACAAAAAAAAGGATGCTCTCGTTAAAGGAAAAGATGGAAGTTGTTAACGTATTAGACAGAGAAAGTGTTTCAGTTCGTCAATTGGCAAAGAGGTTTAATATTGGGAAAACGCAAGCAGCTGAAATTGCCAAAAATAAGGAAGATATCAGGAGTAAATGGCAATCAGGAACTAATATAAATCAAAAGAAGGAGTTTTTAAAAAGAAAGGTTTTGCTATAGACAAAACATGTTTTGAGTGGTTTGTGAAAGCTAGAAGTCAGAACATTCCAATCTCAGGGCCGTTAGTGAAAATGAAAGCTAAAGAAATCGCCACTACTTTGGGTCATAATAATTTCAGTGCGTCCGACGGGTGGCTGCAAAAGTGGCGCAAGAGACATAGTGTGAGTTTCAAATGCATATCTGGCGAAGCTGCTGCAGTAGATCAGGTTGATGTGTCACAATTTTTGGAGAGAACTTCCGTCCATGTTGCTTGGCTACAAACCAGAAGATGTGTACAACGCAGATGAGAGTGGACTTTTTTTTCGCGCATTGCCCGACAAAACTCTGTCCTTTAAAGGAGAAACATGTGTGGGTGGAAAGTTGTTTAAAGATAGACTAACCATTTTATTCTGTGCAAATATGGCCGGTGAAAAATGCGATTTGATTGTGATCGGGAAAGCGGCTCGTCCCCGTGCTTTAAAAAACGTTGCTATTAAGGATCTACCAGCGACTTGGAAATCCAACAAAAAGGCATGGATGACCCGAGAAATCATGTCTGAGTGGTTAGTCGAATTCGACCGGAAAATGAGAATCCAAAAAGGCAAGTTCTTTTATTTTTAGACAATGCATGCTCTCATCCTCGTGATATGAAAATGAAAAATGTGAAAATTATATTTTTACCGCCAAACACAACTTCTGTTTGTCAGCCCATGGATCAAGGTGTCATACAGAACTTTAAATTTTATTATCGGCACTTGATTTTAAAACATATTTTAACAAAAATTGACGATGGTCAAAGCTTATCTGAGCTTACAAAGTCTATCAATGTGTTAGAAGCTTTGTATTTTATAAAAACAGCATGGAATAAAGTAAATTCCTCTACAATTAAAAACTGTTTTGGCAAAGCTGGATTCAGAAAAAGTGAATGTAGCTCAGAATTTGCTGAGCAAAATTATTTCGATGCTGAAGACGATCTGCCCTTAGCGACACTTGCTCAGTTACTGCGACATGCCAAACATTTAGGAGTAGCAGATCCCCAGAAAGTAGATGATTTCCTAGCCATAGACAATAACACAACAACAGAAGAAAATGCCATTGGCAACTTTTCGAATTTGGATGTAGAAAGCCCAGGCCAACTTGAATATGGTAGTCCAAACGACTCAGAAGAAGAAGTGGAACTGGTGGACTCACTAAGCGGTTCAAAAACGATAAATTCATATGGGGAAGCTCTAAATCATATTTCTATACTGAAAAAATTTGCTAAAGATGATTTCAGTGCATTTCAACATTTGAAAAATTTAGAAAGTTATTACGAAAATTACGAAAGAATAATGTTTTTTTTAAATTCTCGTACCATGTATTGAAGCATTTATGTTTTTGTATGCGTATATGTACATATATTATATAGATATATAGCATAAATACATACTTTAAAAATGTGGCGAGTTTCTGTTTCATTTTTCTCATGATTATAATACCTCATTTCCTCATGATTATATACCCCGTTATTTATACTCTATACTTACATACTCTCTTTTAAACGGACACCTCCCATAAGCGGACAAAAGTTACGGAACCGTGAGTGTCCGCTTATGGGAGCTTTCACTGTATATATATATATATATATATATATATATATATATATATATATGAGAAGTAGTCATTGCCAAAGCCAACGACAAGTTGGGTACAAAATACAATTACTTGTTAATTGGGATAATTGGCAAAACTTTTAGGCTAAAGTTGACTCTTTTGACGATAAAATCAAGCTTTCGGCATTCTCTATGGAGCCTTCATCAGGATTTCGTCGTTGAGGTTGCAGCCACAAGATGTTTCAAAACGAACGTAGAGAAGATAGAACTTGTAATCAGTATAAAAATAAAAGGATGGGGACATTGGGCTTGTTGAAAACGACAGAACCTTCGTTACATGTTAGAAATATCAATCCACCCGAACAAATTAAAAATTATTACACGTGAGAAGGCATTTTAGTGAAACAATCGGAATGCAGTCTCTAACCTCTTAGGTATTTTTATTTTGTTTTTATACTGATTACAAGGTCTATCTTCTCTACGTTCCTTTTTAAACACCTTAGAGAATGCCTCAAATTTTATTGCATATTTGGATAAACCAAGTCAAAAGAAGAAGATTACATACCATGGGGTTTTTTTTGTTATTAGCTACTGGGATGTAAGGTGTTTTGTCCAGAAAAACCGTCCACTTTTGGAATTTGGAGTGCTGGATTTTATACAAAAAGAAACTTACGCACCTCAGCTTTTATCTTATTTGTTACTTTTTCGAATTGTCATCTTTGCTCATAGAGGGTGGTCACAAACGCGAATTGTGCTTTTCCTCAAAGATTTCAAATGCATCACCCTGTACATTTGTGCAAGTTTGGATTCAATTTTTTATAAGCTTTTTTGGTATAAGGTTTGATTCAGACAAAGTCACTAGATTTTGAGTTATTAAGCTTTTAATAGAACGACACACCAAAGGAAAAAAATCACATCATCCTTGGAAACAAAAGACAAACAGAGGGCTAGTTCCATATTACGACAGTACAGATTTGACGTAAAAATTATTACAATCAGAACCGTATAAATTAAATTCAAGCGTAATAGAGAAAAACAACTATAACAACAACATAAACAAACAACCATCACTACTCTAGACCTAATCTATAATAATGCTCACAAGGCTAATTTTGACAGTTTGTAACTAGTCCACAATTTATTTGCTTCCAAGGATGATGCGATATTTTAGGGAATCAAGCCGTTCCAGAAAGACGTGCTAATAACCGAAAAAATAGCCGTAAAACCCTTATGTGTCTAGTATCAAAAAAAAGCTTATAAAAAATTGAATCCAAACTTGCACAAATATACACGGTGTTTAATTTGAATTTTTTGAGAACAACTACAGTTTGCGTTTTTGTCCACCCTGTATGGGAAAAAATTAAAATTCAGAAAAGTAACCAATAAGATAAAACCTGAGGTGTGTGAGTTTTTTTATACAAAATTCAGCACTCCAAATTTTAAAATGGCGGGCTGAGGGGTTGTCGAAGTGGTGGGCTTTTCTAGACAAAACACTATATATCTCAGTAGCTAATTACCAAAACCCCATCGTATGTTATATCGATTTTCTGCTCTTGAATTGATTTATCCGAATATGGATCCCAAAATGTATTTGTTTATGAGTAATATTCCGTCCACACATGGATGGGCCACCCTGTATGAATACGTAAACTTTTTTGGTATTATGATATGCTGTTTCCATCATCGATTAGCCAGAAAAGATACAAAGGCTATCCGATTAACGAAATCGTATAATCCCTATTATGACTGATAAGCAATATATCGCAATCCATTCCAATGAAAACGTTACAAATTATTTATGGTCACTGGGAACAGGTAAAACCGCCATGAGCTGGTATAAATCAAGCAGCTCAATATTTTTATAAACTACTTGAATTGACATGAAGATGAACTCAATTAAAACGTTAATGCTTGAATTTACTTGATTTTTTTATTGATCTATTTGACTTGAAGCCGAGCATTTTGAAACTACCTAAAACTTGATGAGAAATGATATTTTGGCTCCACTAAAGACATTCAGGGATATTTATTTGTACAACCCATGAGGCGTATTTTCTGTTTTTATGCAAATAATCACGAGTGTTGGAAATGGCAAATAAATGTATTCCCAAATCTAGTTTTAATGGCAAGAGATTTTTTAGCAACATCAGCGCCCGTGGATAGGGAATTTTTTGAAATCCATAAGAACCCTCATGAGTCTTCAAAATCTTTCACTTTTGGGTATCAGCTAATGAAGAACTGCTTTTTTTATTTGAATGCATGTTTTATGGTTATGGTTATGTTACGATGAACAAATTGTTTTGAAAGATCATTCGATATAATCCAATAATGGGCAAGAGTGAGACAGTCAATCAATTGATAATTAGATCTAGCATTATGTTTGTGAAACAGATTTTTCTGCAGATGAGATGGAGATACTGAAAAGAAAACACGCACCCTTCCAGTCTATCACTGAATCTTGTATTTGTTCTTCATTTATAACATGTTTTTTGTTTTTTCAAACCACAAAATACTGTTTTGATAAGCCACTAAAAACGTTATTTAATTGTTAACCTCTTTTGGAAATAAAAATAACTCTTACGTCCAAGGTTTTCGCCTCATGTAGTTACATACACCTTACAAGAGATGGCGCACCTAACACATGTCAATTTTGTTGCAACGACATGACACGCTTAACGTCTTGCTGCAAGCTGCAAGCAAGTTCCCATCATGCTTTGTTGGTTGCAGAATGCCGAGGTAGTTGTGTAGTTTAGTAGCGATGTAGCGGGATCACATCTGGATGATTGTGTGTATTGGCCTGCTTGGGTATAAAATCAATGATATCTGCGTGAGAAAATTATTACTGAATATGCTGTCCTTAAAATGTATCTATTAGCTGTGCCAGATGAGTTTTTTGTGATGTCATTTCTGAAGAGAGGTGATGTTCAAAGTTAAACATTACGATTTAGCCTGTTTGTTTGCGTTTCTAAAAACTTTGAGAAGCATTACGTGAAATTAGCACCGCACCCGCGGTGTGTGTAATTAAGCCACATTACCTCCAGCCGCTGATTCGTATTTTCAACTTGTCATTTTAAGATAATATTTTATAAAATTTAAATGAATGGAATGTGAAATGTAATAACATTTTCTTTACGTTTCATAAACGCCAATGAATGTACCATATTTTAAATACAGGTGGCTTGCACATTTAAAGTCGTGACTTCAAAAAATTATATCGGTTCGACGAAGCAAATGTACAATGGCTTGTGGACAGATTTTTAGTTGAAAATGAGGAAACTCGAGGAGGAGCACTTTCATGCATCCATAAATTGAAGATATGTCTACGCTATCTCGGTGACCCTGGATATCAACAAGGTATTGGTCAGAAACTTGGTGTTAGTCAAGCAACGGTATCTCGGACTGTGGATAGAGTTGTGAACAGCATAGTTGCACAGTCAAACGAATGGATCAAGTTTCCAACTACCAACCATGAACTGATCGAGGCCAAGCGAATATGGCAAAACATGTATATATTTCCGACAGCAATTGGTGTAATTGATTGTACACATATAGGAACCATGAAACCAAATCGCCATGGAGATGAGTATATCAACCGAAAAGCGAAACCTACTTTAAATGTGCAAGCCACTTGTGATGCCAGAGGGAGTTCACAAGTGTTGATGTCAGCTGCCCTGGATCAGTGCATGGTTCCAGAGTATGGAGAAATTCACAGACTAGATCACAACTAATAAATAAAGCAAATGTACTACTTGGCGATGACGGTTATGGTATTGAGCATGCCTTATGACTCCCTTCAGAAATCCTACTCCAGCTGCAGAAATAAATTATAATAAGCTCTTAAAACAAGAAAGAGTTATAATTGAACGCTGTTTCGGCCAACTGAAACGCCGGTTTCCTATCCTACAGTATGTTTGCCGCATAAAGTTGGAAAATTAACGCTTGTATTGTACTCCATATTGTTACGAAGAGCTTGGGCGATCCTGACTTTGAATTAGTTGAACAAGACCCAGATGAAGATGGAGGAAATCATGAGAATGACGAACTTCGTCTCCGCCAACTAGGTCAACAAATAAGAAGAAACTTGAGTATTATAATAAATAGTTTAACTGATTAATGTGTGTTTATAAGTTATAATAAGTTTTATTTTCGTGAATATCATAAGTTACAGGTGGCTTCCGATGCTGCATAATTTCTAATTTCGTTTTATAATACTCTTGTTGTAAAATACTTTTTTGGTACTGCTGTAATACCACTAGACGTTGCAGTTCTTTTGCAGTCAACCCTTTGGTTTCCTCAGTTTTGTATTTCTCTGTTGCTAATTTTCTTTTTGGTGGCAATGTCTTTTGAATTGCTGGCCCTGTAATACTAACTGTTTGCTCACTGCGCTCGGTATATACTATAGTTCACTTCCTTCTTCTTCAACACTACCAAACCTGAATGTCACCTCTAATTTTCCCAATTGTAGGATTACGGTCACCTTCCATAGCTTTCAGCAGCTTCCCAATCTAACAATTTAATTCATTTATTACCAGTTTTTTTAGGTCTGTTTTTTCTTCAATCTTGATTTCATGTTGTTTATTTTTTCTAATAAGCCTTTAGTATCTAATGGTTTACCGAATGTTTGTTCGTATTTTTTCAACATCTTCTTTAAGGCATCGTCCTTTCTCATTTTTATTTTTGGAACTTGTGACTTTTGCAAAATAATGGGAGCACTTGAGGATGACATGCTTATTATACTAAGTGACATATAAATCCGAACACCCAGTTTAAATGGTTTTATTTTAATAAAATTTTGTATAAGTACTTAATGAAGCATAATAAGTAAATGATAAAAATTTCAAAATGATTGCACTGCTTTAAAGCCCTTTGACCTTTAATAATGTGTGGATGCACCCTGATGTGCTACGCATTCTCCAACGCGCCTAG
Source organism: Acanthoscelides obtectus (assembly GCA_963669975.1). Lineage (NCBI taxonomy): Eukaryota > Metazoa > Arthropoda > Insecta > Coleoptera > Chrysomelidae > Acanthoscelides > Acanthoscelides obtectus. Next base: position 14,035,569 of record CAVLJG010000003.1, read on the forward strand.
GCGTGCTTCTGATCAGGTGGTCAATGTCCTCCTGTGGTATCTCATTCCAGGCAACCACCAACTCCTCTCGAAGTGCTTCTAGAGTCTGAGAAGGACGTTGCAAATTGAGCAATCTCCTACCCATCATATCCCACACGTGCTCAATTGGGGATAAGTCGGGAGATCTTGGTGGCCATGGTAACAATGTGACATCATTATGTTGAAAGAAGTCTATTGTGACTCTTGCAACATGTGGTCGGGCATTATCTTGTTGGAAAGTTGGGTCTGCCAGGGTGTCAAGATAGGGTAAAAGATGGGGTTCTAGAACTTCGTGGATATAACGCTGCGCGTTCATGTTACCTCTGATGAAGATTAAAGGTGACCTGGAACCATAAGCTATAGCACCCCAAACCATAACTCCAACAGTGTGACGAACATGTCTTTCAACAAAAAACTGTGGATTCCTCCTTTCACCACGTCGCCTTCTAACCCTGGCACGACCATCGTGCATGCCTAAACAAAATCGAGACTCGTCACTAAAGACAATACTGTTCCATTCCTGATCCCAGAGTGACCGTTGTCTGCACCACTCAAGGCGATTACGTCGGTGTTCTCGAGTTAAAGGGAGGACCCAGTGTGTCCGGTATGAAAACAAGCCAAAACTTCTCATTCGTCGGTAACCACTTCGCATGCCAATAGGTCTTCCGTGTTCTGCAAACCATTCATTTGCAATGGACTTGGTAGTGGAGAAACGGTCCCTTAAGGCCAATAATCTTAGGCAGCGATCTTCACGGTCTGTTGTTCTACGGCGGCGTCCAGTGCCCCTTGCTCTTTGCGTACGGCCTTCTCGAAGCCATGCCAGACAACACCTAACCACAGTGTCTACACTTCTTTGCACTCTAACTGCAATTGCCCGAAAAGAAAGTCCAGCTTCCCGAAGTCCCACTATACGGCCCCTATCAAACTCACTAAGTTGACGAAATCGCACAGGTCTCCGTACTCTAGGCATCGTAACCGATCGTAAAGGATGTCAAGAACCAAAATCCGCCAACGTTGATTCTTTACTGCGGCTGAAATATTCATTTTTAGAGCGTTAATGAATTAAAAAAAAGCAGTATAAAAACCGGAATGTCCAACTGATAAGGCTGAAAATTTTTTCACTTGTTATTTACAGTAAGATAAATACATTCACCAACTTTTATTAAAATAAAACCATTTAAACTGGGTGTTCGGATTTATATGTCACTTAGTATAATTTGATAAAAAACTGTATCCAGTAAAAATACGGAACGGTCTGTGTAAGCTCTGGAGTACAACTGTCAGTGATGCTGATTGAACGAACTCCCACGTCAACTACAAGCGGGAACAAGTCAGGACACGTCGCTCAAGATACAAATATGAATATGAAAACTTATACTTCTACCTTTTTCTAGGAAGCAAGACCTTATACTTTTACCTTATGCTTCCAAGGATATGCTTCTCTTTTATGAATACGGCTCGTTGTATATCCTTTTACTTATGTGTCACTGCTTTAAGGGATATGCTTATACTGAAAATGCTAAAACATTTGCCTCAAATTATTATAAATACCATCTAAAAGATTTCTTTCGAGCTTTACAAGTACAAAGTTTTATGAATACGGCTCATTTTCACAGCTCAAGATACGTAATAGCCCTGCAGTACTGAAAAGGAGTACTCTGTGGTCACTCAGAAGAGTATTAACTTCTTTAACATACTATTCCAAGGAAGTGGGTGACACTTACCTGTTTCGTCGAAGTAAACTGGTTGGATATTATTACCTTCTTTAGAATATCAGGATCGGTATCAAGTTTTAGCGTTGCTGTCCAGGGTCGACAAACAGGAAAAGGTGACCCAATTTCCAGGCTTAGTCCCTTGGCAGTATTACTGCTACTATTCGTACGCCTCTCTAAATCATATCACATCTGTAATTTTGACAACTTGAGGGTTTGCGGTGATTCTCACGAGATGCAGGTAAAGTCTTTATCAACATTTATATTCATAAAAAGTGATAAATTCCACCGATATGAATGAAAGCATAAACAGCACAACAACATATTTTCTTGCTTGCTATCAAGTGGAATACAATTATCAACGTACTTGCCGAATATGATTAGACATCAATCGATCGTCAATCAAAATCATGACATTAATATATGCAATATTGTCGGGCGTTGGCAGGAAGTGGCCTTCTTATGATTGCGTACATATGTTTTTTGCATTTTTCTATGTTCACAGTTTTCCTTATTGAGACAGGAAGATATCTCTATCTGCATGGAGAAATTGAGTACTACTATAAGTCATGTTTTCGGCTTCAGCGATAAACCGATTAATCACACAACTGAGGAGTAAACTTATGCTGTTATATCGTGAGGCTCATCAAGGGCGGATTCAGGATTTCGTCTTGGGGGGGGGAGGGGGGTGCAAACGATACTTGTGGCTGGTCATTTTTTAACCTCAGTGGAACTTCTAGAATTTATCCTATTATTGCTCCTTAACATTGTGTTCTATCTGGTCAAGGCCAGCTTGAAAAAAAGACATGGAAATTGCTCTGAAATCCTCAGAAAGCGAATATTTTATTATATAATAACAAAATAAGTACCATGATGTGACAGAAAGTAATACAATGGTATTAGATTGCAAAGGCAAATGTCAGACATCTAGGGGGGGCGTGCGCCGCACGCGCCCCCCTCTAAATCCGCCAGTGAGGCTCATCTCGTTGCTCTTAATATCAAGAAAGTTTTCGATCAGCTGTGGCCGCAAGATTTCTACTCGTCTTCACCCCACAGTATCAGCGTGGCTGTTCCCCAGGAATCTGGATCTCCCACCGTTGGGTCTAGTGATCCGCGGAGACGCGAGGGTAGTTGCATATCGACTGTGGAGTCAGGGCAGCTGAGCTTTTATGAACCCTGTCAAGGGTCACATTACCATCTTAGTCGAATTGGAAAGAAAGGAAACCCGTTCGGAAGCGGGAAAGGCACCGATGGAAGTGAGCAGGATTGGTACACAGATGGCTCGGCTGTTGAAGAGGTCTCTGGCGTCAACGTCTTGGAGCCTAGAACTAGGCTTTTGGCGGGTGAACCAGTACTTTATAGGCGAAAATCTATGGGATTCTGGCTAGCGTATCCGCATCTTGTAGGGGGAAAGGCCTAGGAGAAGAATATCAATCTTCTCCGATGAGGGCACTAAGGCCCGTATTGTCAGTCGTCCCTACAATTGTAGGGCGCGTTTATGGCCTCCTTGATTGTCATACTCCTTTCTCTCCTTCAAATATTTCTAGATTACACTTTTCCCGTGTCAGCGTCAGCGCTCTCCTATTGTGAAGAGATGTTCTCTTTTTAAATTGTAGGAAATTTCAGGCTGATAAAACATGATATAACTCAAAAGCAAGCACAATTTGATGCAAATAGATGTTTGTGACATAACCTCAAAATAGAGCGCTGACACGGAGAAGTAGAAAACTATGACAATCAAGGAGGCCATAAAGGCGCCCTACAATTGTAGGGACGACTGACGATACGGGCCTAAGTGACTGCAGGATTACTTCGAGCCCCGTATTGCAATGCATGGAGGCTCTGGATAGTCTAGGTATTTCAAAAATCTTCAAACTCGTTATAACACGGTACCCCAGTATTTAGGTTTCAAAGTCAGTTTTGTCAGTCTAATCTGTCAGGTATGGAGAACTAAGTACCAGATCATTGGTTTTTTCGTACAGCCTGTTTGCTGACAATCAGCAAACTGATAGTCGACGACAAGTCATGACCTAGTTTGCGCAGTGACCTATCACTGAGACGTCGCTGACTGTATTAATGTAGTCCCTAAGGCCCGTATCGTCAGTCGTCCCTACAATTGTAGGGCGCGTTTATGGCCTCCTTGATTCTCATAGTTTTCTACTTCTCCGTGTCAGCGCTCTATTTCGAGGTTATGTCACAAACATCTATTTGCATCAAATTGTGCTTGATTTTGAGTTTTATCATGTTTTATCAGCCTGAAATTTCCTACAATTTGAAAGGAAAACATATCTTAACAATCGGAGAGCGCTGACGCTGACACGGGACGAGTGTAATCTAGAAATTTTTGAAGGAGAGAAAAGAGTACGACAATCAAGGAGGCCATAAACGCGCCTTACAATTGTAGGGACGACTGACGATACGGGCCTTAGGTAAGGGATGTCAAGGTCTTTGTGAAGGGTCTCGCTGGAAACATACCATGGGGCGTTAGTGATTGTACGCAAGGTTCTGTTCTGCAAAATCTGCAGGCTACGCAAATGTGTTTTGGCGAGAAAACACCAAGCCGCACTTGCGTAAGTGATCGCTGGTCTAATAACCATCTAATATAGCCGAACTTTGTTGATCAAACTTAATTTTGATGTTCTACATAGCATAGGGTAGAGTTGCCGAAACGAAATTTGGAATTTAGTTTTTAACGCTTCAGTGTGCTTCTGCCAGGTTATCCCCTTGTCAAGAGTGAAACCGAGATACTTAGCAGAGCTTTCCCATGGTACCCGAGCTCCATTCACTGAAACCTCAGACGGGGCGCCGCTACGTTTTTTAGTACAATAGATTGCCTGCGTTTTCGAATGATTAATTTTGATCAGCCACCGATTCGCCCATTTCAATACCTCGTCCATTGCACTTTGCAGCCTGTGAACTAGATCCCCAGAGCACGACTGGGCCACCAGGGCAGTGTCATCAGCATAAAGATAGGTTTCAAAGCTGCTGGGGCAAGGGACATCATGAATAAAAAGTGAAGGACTGATCCAAGAACCGAACCCTGAGCGACACCGGCTTTGATGGGCCGTGTTGTCGACAGAACGTTATCAACTTTGATCCGAAATTTCCTACCCTCGAGAAAGGATATAAAAAGTTTTTGGAGCCAGAATGGAAAGCCCTTATGATCAATTTGTAGAGAAGGCCCTTGTGCCACACCTTGTCAAATGCCTTTGAGACATCCAGTAGCAAGATGCCGGTACTTTCGTTACGGGTGAACCCCCTGGTTACTCGTTCAACAAGCCTTATGGCCTGTAGCTCCGTACTATGCTCAGACCGAAAGCCAAATTGCACGTCAGTAATCACATTGTGGTCTGCCGAGAAATTTTCAAGTTGACGTAGAATCACCTTTTCAGCGAGCTTGGAAGGAGCTGACAGTAGACTAATGGGGCGGTAATCCTGGGGAATATCGAACCCACCTTCTTTGGAATCATTATGACATCAGCGGTCTTGCACGCCGTTAGGAAGTGCTGGGTCCTTAGCATGGCATTGATTATTGCCACGAGATAAGTTAAGGACTTAGGTGAAGGTAGCTTCAGCGCCTTATTAGTGATTCGATCCTCTCCAGGTGCTTTACGCACCTTGAGGTCTTTAATATGACCTAGGAGCTCTGCTGGTGTGCAATGCGGAGTCTCAGGAGATTCCGCTGATGTGCCGTGCAGCTCTTCAATTGAGGAATCTTCTGAAGATTCCTCTGAGGAAAAATCACTAAGGAAGGCACTACTGCCACTGACGCCGTTGGCCCTAAAATATCTCCTGACGGATCTTTCAATATTGTGCTCCTCGTCGAGGTCATTATCAAGGTCATAGTTGGGAGAGAACTGAATTTCCATTGCATCAGCGAAAACCTCGACCTTTTCCTCTGTCCTACAGACTATGCCCCTAGGACCGTGGATGAGCGGGAGTTGTTCTCTCTAGTAGAAGCGGTAGAGAGTACAGACACAGACGGTTTTAGGTTGCCTGAATGTTTGTTATTTGGGGATTTCGTCGGTAGCGGAGGAAATTCTGTTTTGCGCAGTCTCACTTTGCGACGTCGCACATGTGTGAAAAGATCACTCTGTGTGTCCTCATCGGTCCCAGTATGTAGGTCACTCGAATGGCTGTTATGTCTACGTTTTGCTGTTTTGGAAGAATCAATATTGGGAACTGTTTTATGAATGATACTTGCAAGCTTAAAAACCTGGGCATTAAGTGACTCCACACAATCAGTCAGTCTCTGAATCTGGGCTGCTTGGTCTGCAATTATCTTCAAAAGTCTCTGGTTCTCGTTTTCCTTCTCCAGTACCGGTGTCATCCCTGATGTCATAATTTGCGTCATCTCGTTTTGGTTTTCTGGAATATGTTCCAAAGTAGCGCTGCACTCCGCGCCAACTCCACTCAAAGCAGTAGAGGGGTCGCCTGGGGACCCCTCGAGTTCAGCTTCCATAATATTATTGCCTTCTTTCTTGTCAAAATATAAAAATTTCTCCGGATGCAAAAATTTGGCAATTAATGGCAGATGATGCACATCTGTCAATGCCAACTATCCCGCTGTTCGTACAGAAACTTCTGACTGTTTGATGACTGTCAAATCAGTCAGCAGATAATTTTCCGGTAAATTGGCAGAGCTCGAAATCAAGTACAATAATTATTCGAATGTAAAATTTTTTAGAATGAAGTAGACAATTTTGAAAAAGTTGTGGGTTAATTTGCTGTAAACCAGAATGATCTAGGATTTTTCGTCCAACTGTCCAAATGTGCCCGAATTTTCCTTTAGAGAAGAAAACATAGACACCTTCTAGAAAAAATAACAGCACCCAAAAATGTCAAGTAGATTTACTCAGTAATTACCATTCAATTCTCATAATATTTAAAGTATAAACATAAATTCGAACAACTGTGATTCCAAACATCGAATGACAAGTTGAAGAAGTAAATACATATACTATAACTAACTAAAACTGTAATGACTCATCGATGTTCACGTGAACATCACTTAACTACCAGTAGTCGGCTGTTCATAGACGGGGTATGAATGTTTAACATGGGTGAACTAGATTTGTCACATGCTTAATAAAGAGTGGTTTGAAACATATTGTAAGTCAAAAATTTGGGAATTACCTTTATTCATCGTCGCTTCCACTTACATCTGACAGTAATAAACTGTCGCTATCGCTTTCCTCGTTGAAATTGACTATAACTGGCTCTATGATGGTGTCGATGTGGTGGTCAAGCTGCCACATTTTTATTTCTTCCTTCACAACATGACGGATAGCATTCTGCCAAGCTTCGGGCGTTACTAGCTGTATGGAAGTCTCGCGTAAAACCTTAACGTCTGGTAATTTGAAGGTTGTGTTATGGCGCGCAATATAACCCTTCGCTTGAGCCCAGATGAGCTCTATTGGGTTCAGTTCACAGTGGTAGGGCGGTAACCGCAGCATAGTGACACCACATTGACAGGCCATCTCATCAGTCACGTAACTAATGTTCGCAGGTTTGTGCTGTTTAATTTTTTCATACAATTCCGCTTTCACACATGAATCGTCAAACGGGATTCCTTTTTCGCGCAACAATTGCTGCATGTCACTTTTTCGAGATCCCATAGTCGGTACACGTTCGGCTCGACGACTATGGTAGGAAGCATTATCCATGACGATCACAGAGTTGGGCTCAACTCGCTGAAGCACACCTTGAAACCAGCTCTCGAAGCAGCTGGCATTCATTTCGCCATGGTAATCACCTCCTTTCTTAGAGACGAAAATCAAGTCACACTCTTCTAAAAGCCACTATCGCTACCAATATGAGTTACGATCAATCTTTGACCTTTCCCTGACGGTCCACGAAGACCTGTTGACAAACCTTCAATGCTTGCTTGTCGGTTAGTCACTACGTTTTTGTCTATCCAGGTTTTTTCAACTGTGTGACCTGCATTTACCATGTCTCGTCCAAATATGTAATAGATTTTTCTGCTTTGTCGCCTATATTCAATCATTTCGCGTAGGTATTTTCGACGCCAGGTGACTATTTCAGGTCTCTCTATCAATACTGACTTCCGATGACGCGTTTCGTAACGAAAATTAATTTCGTGCAGGGATTTCCTCATTACCTCGACGCTCATTTGGGGTATAATTTCATTTTCCTTGATCGCTGCATGTACAGCCTTGAGGGTTGGTATCTCATTCCTAAAGAAGAATGAATGTACGGTTCGCCTTAACGCAATTTTGCTATCGTCATCCAATTTAACGGCCTTTCGTCCCTTCAAATTAAACTGTGGATCAGTAGTAGCTCCAGTTTTCTTCTTTTCATGCACCACCCTGCGAATGGTCCACTCTGGAACGCCTGTTATACTTTCACAACGCGCTAGTGCATCTCCCTGCGACATAGTTCTGTTCAGATAATTGAACACGTTGAGCACGATTTCTTTCGCCTCCCTCTTCAGTGCTTTACGAAGCCGTCTACTTGTTCCCTGGCTTTCAGTACTTCCACTCGTGCCATTTGTACTCTCCATGGTTAAGTATAACCAAAACAGTAACCACAGAAACCACAACAATAACAATCACACAACAATTCTTATAAAAACACACAATATGCGATCGCTCAACGAAACACGTTCCAATGCGTTGCCGACGCCTATGAGTCTGCCGGTCGAGGCGCGTCTTTGATTTCATTGGTTCTACCGGCGGAGAACAATCAGCCATTATTTCCATCCTTGTCTGTGCTGTTGACCACCGCAAAGCCACAGAAACGACATATGTCGTACGCTATACGGCTGTACTGGAAGGAAGCCGGGATCGAGCCCTGATCACGTGTTGATCACGCGTATGAGTCATTACAGTTTTAAATAGTTGTAGTATAGTAAGAATTCTGAATAAACGTCTGCAGTGATTATGCATGAGAAAATTACAAAGTATTGTGACGGACTTTTAATAAAACTCGGATAGTAGGGTTTTTGTTCCCTGTTCCTTTGTCGCCCAGCCTCGAAGTGTATGCACAAACAGTATTTATAATGGGTGATTTTTTTGCTAGTATCTTTTTGGCAACACTGTTTTTGACAGATGACGCGTGAATCGTGTCTTGTGTCATTGTCAAACTTGGTCAGTTTGGTCTATAATTTAACCATGAATCGACTTACGAACGAACAACGCTTGCAAATTATTGAATTTTACTATCAAAATTCATGCTCGGTTAAGAGAGTGCATCGAGCACTGTTTTCAATTTATGGGCAATTTGGTCTGCCTACTGAGGGAGCTATTCGGAAGCTTGTGACTAAATTTCGAACCCAGTTTACATTGTTGGACATTAAACCACCAACACGCAGACGTAGAGTGAGGACTGAAGAAAATATTGCGGCTGTATCCGCCAGTGTTAGTGATGACCGTGAAATGTCGATTCGCCGCCGTTCGCAGCAATTGGGCCTCTGTTACTCCACTACGTGGAAAATTTTGCGACCGGATTTGAGTGTAAAACCTTATAAGATACAGCTGGTGCAAGAATTGAAGCCACACGACCTCCCACAACGTTTCCCATTTGGTGAATGGGCGCTGGCAAAGTTGGAGGAAGATCCATATTTTTATCGAAAAATTGTGTTCAGCGACGAAGCTCATTTCTGGTTGAATGGGTACGTTAACAAGCAAAATTGCCGCATCTGGAGTGGAGACCAGCCAGAAGCATTGCAAGAGCTACCAATGCATCCCGAAAAAAATCACTGTTTGGTGTGGATTATGGGCCGGTGGCATCATCGAGCCGTACTTCTTCAAAGACGACAATGGCCGGAACGTAACTGTGAATGGCGAGGGCTACCGTGCGATGATAACAAACTGTTTTTGCCCAAAATGGAAGAGCTGGACTTGGCTGACATGTGGTTTCAACAAGACGGTGCCACATGCCACACCGCACACGAAACAATGGCCCTATTGAGAGGCGTTTATCTCACGTTTGGGGCCCGTTAATTGGCCGCCTAGATAGTGTGATTTAACGCCGTTGGACTATTTCTTGTGGGGCCATGTTAAGGCTAATGTCTACAGGGATAAACCAGCAACGATTGACGCACTGGAAGCCAATATTGAAGCATTTATTGGTGAGATACCGGTAGATATGTTGGAGAGAGTGTGCCTAAATTGGACCTTGCGCATGGGCCATCTAAAGCGGAGCCGCGGCTAACATTTACATGAAATAATCTTTAAACATTAAATTATATCGACCGTTCTATCGACTCAAATGAAAATCTAATCGTTTTTTCAAATTTTTTTTGTGTTTTTTTTGAAAATCAAATCCTATACCTCTTAAAAAATCACCCTTTATAACTGGTACCTGCAGCCCTTATACAACCTCTTAAATGACTGAAGTGTCCATTATCGGATATTAAACCACCAACACGCAGACGTAGAGTGAGGACTGAAGAAAATATTGCGGCTGTATCCGCCAGTGTTAGTGATGACCGTGAAATGTCGATTCGCCGCCGTTCGCAGCAATTGGGCATCTGTTGCTCCACTACGTGGAAAATTTTGCGACAGGATTTGGGTGTAAAACCTTATGATATAGCTGGTGCAACAATTGAAGCCTCCCACAACGTTTCCCATTTGGTGAATGGGCGCTGGCAAAGTTGGAGGAAGATCCACATTTTTATCGAAAAATTGTGTCAGCGACGAAGCTCATTTCTGGTTGAATGGGTACGTTAACAAGCAAAATTGCTGCATCTGGAGTGAAGACCAGCCAGAAGCATTGCAAGAGCTACCAATGCATCCCGAAAAAACCACTGTTTGGTGTGGATTATGGGCCGGTGGCATCATTGGGCCGTACTTCTTCAAAGACGACAATGGCCGGAACGTAACTGTGAATGGCGAGCGCTACCGTGCGATGATAACAAACTTTTTTTTGCCCAAAATGGAAGAGCTGGACTTGGCTGACATGTGGTTTTAACAAGACGGTGCGACATGCCACACCGCACACGAAACAATGGCCCTAATGAGACGCGAGTTCGGTGAACAGTTTATCTCACGTTTGGGGCCCGTCAATTGCCGCCTAGATCATGTGATTTAACGCCGTTGGACTATTTCTTGTGGGACCATGTTAAAGCTAATGTCTACAGGGATAAACCAGCAACGATTGACGCACTGGAAGTCAATATTGAAGCATTTGTGAGACACCGGCCGATACGTTGGAGAGAGTGCCAAAATTGGACCTTGCGCATGGACCATCTAAAGCGGAGCCGCGGCCAACATTTACATGAAATAATCTTTAAACAATAAATTATATCGACCGTTCTATCGACTCAAATAAAGATATAATCGTTTTTTCAAATTTTTTGGGTTTTTTTTTTTGAAAATCACATCCTATACCTCTTAAAAAATCACCCGTTATATTGTAGCTATGTAAGTCCAACCCAAAGGTGATGAAAGAATAAACAAAATAACGAGTTCTGGAGATTTTGTGATACAGCTTTTTTTCACGGAGAGGGAGTGACTGTTTGTGCTGGGGTAAAAATAATATTTTCCCTATACAGGGTATTTTAAATTCGACCCTCACCATTGGGATCTCGGAAACTGCAAGGGACACGAAATCACTTAAATAGGGGCAAATTTGCGTATTCAGATAATCACCAAATTGTCGCTTAGAACGTCTTGAAATTGAAAGTACTTCCGGAAAGACACGTAAAAACGAAATGTCCAAAAATGGTTTTAATTTTCTCCTGACTTTATTTGTGGTGGGATTTCAAAATAAATTGCACATGAACTCTGCCACATTTTCTCCTCTACAAGACGGTACAATTAGAATTTCAATATGACGTTTCGGCTCTTGTCCTTCAGCATCAACTTAATTTTTTCTTATACACGCCATATTGGAGTCTTACACATGAATAGAATTTTTATTGTGATTTAAATAATGTATGTCATACATTGACATTGAAAAACCTTAGTTATTCCAGACGTTCCTAGGTAGGCCTTGAAATTATTAGATTTCATTTGTTTGCATACCAACAGAGTTTGGAAGACTGTGAATACCTCCGCTTATTTATGGTTATTATTGTTATTACCATTAATAAAATTTTCATTTCGTATTCAGGTTTCAAAAAATTATTTTATTTCCTTTTAATTTTCATCCAACAACAAATTTATGGTCAACTAACAATCACTGAATTTAGGGCTTAAAAAGTCCATTTAAACGTTCAAAATTCCAATATAGTGTCCGTAAGTCGAAAGAAGAAATGTCGAATTGAAGATTTGACTACGCCATCTTGCAGACGAGAACAAGTAACAATGACAATATGCAATTTAATTTGAAATCCCATCTGGAATAGAGTTGGGAAAAAATAGAGCGGTTTTGGAATAAATCTGGTGATCGAAACAAACATCTGATAATTTCAGGGCCTACCTAAGAAATTCCGTTTTTCTTAAAGTAATCAAGGTTTGACAACGTCAATGTATGACGTATGTCGATTAGAAAAGAGTAATCGATCATTAAATGCCACTTGCGAAGCAGTTTTAGTCCTCAAGATAGATTCGACACACTGTGTGTCACTGTCACTGGCTGACACAGTCAGAAACTGTAACAGGTAACATCTCTCTGATTCTGATTTTGACAGTCACCGACAAGTTACCGACTACTGTACGAACCTGTGACGAATAATGACGAATAGTACTGTACGAACAAACCAATTTGTCAGTGGAAAAAGCAAAACGAGAAAATAATGGAAGGGCAATCGTAAGAAAAAGAAAAGAATCAAGTGAAGAGGGAAATTCTTTGGCATTATTAATTTGATGTTTTAAGCTGTGCTGATAAGTCGAGAAATTAAACTTGATTTGTATCAGATAACTGTATAGTATTGAGTGGTCTGAAATCGGAAATTAATTTGTCATCATCCTGGAGTGTTTGCATTCTTTTGAACTTTGTTATAGAGTGTTGGACATTCAGGCGGAGGACGCTAAACATTTTTTCTGATTTTATTGTCAATAAATTTTGTAATATCGTTTTTAAACATTGCTAGTCAGCCTATGAGTCGCTTTGGAAGTGATTCTTTGACTAATATTGATCTGTGTACCGTACAATAACGTTTGAAACCCATACGTCAATATGGAAACGGAATTCTGCAAGACAAAGAAATACGAGCTTTTGGAAACTGAAAGTTTAGAGCAACTATACCAAATCCTGAAATATTGGGCGTGGAATATGAAGAAAGAAGACGGTGAAAATTACAAAGAACTAGTTGCGAAGACAATGTGGAATACCGTTGCAAAAAAATGCAAGAGATGTATGAAGTGGAAAATATTTTTTGATCCATTTAAAGATATTACCTTTAAATGTATTAGGGAAGCTCGTATCGCGAAACGAAGGAATTTGCGGGTACTCTAAAGAATACCTTAATAGCTAGTATGTGTTGTAAGCTATGTGTATGCAGAATAATCGGTTACTCATGAAATATACTAAGTGACATATAAATCCGAACAGCCAGTTTAAATGGTTTTATTTTAATAAAGTTGGTGAATGTATTTATCTTACTGTAAATGACAAGTGAAAAAATTTTCAGCCTTATCAGTTGGACATTCCGGTTTTCATACTGCTTTTTTTTAATTCACTAACGCTCTAAAAATGAATATTTCAGCCGCAGTAAAGAATCAACGTTGGCGGATTTTGGTTCTTGACATCCTTTACGATCGGTTACGATGCCTAGAGTACGGAGACCTGTACGATTTCGTCGACTTAGTGAGTTTGATAGGGGCCGTATAGTGGGACTTCGGGAAGCTGGACCTTCTTTTCGGGCAATTGCAGTTAGAGTGCAAAGAAGTGTAGACACTGTGGTTAGGTGTTGTCTGGCATGGCTTCGAGAAGGCCGTACGCAAAGAGCAAGGGGCACTGGACGCCGCCATAGAACAACAGACCGTGAAGATCGCTGCCTAAGATTATTGGCCTTACGGGACCGTTTCTCCACTACCAGGTCCATTGCAAATGAATGGTTTGCAGAACACGGAAGACCTATTGGCATGCGAAGTGTTTACCGACGAATGAGAAGTTTTGGCTTGTTTTCATACCGGCCACACTGGGTCCTCCCTTTAACTCGAGAACACCGACGTAATCGCCTTGAGTGGTGCAGACAACGGTCACTCTGGGATCAGGAATGGAACAGTATTGTCTTTAGTGACGAGTCTCGATTTTGTTTAGGCATGCACGATGGTCGTGCCAGGGTTAGAAGGCGACGTGGTGAAAGGAGGAATCCACAGTTTTTGTTGAAAGACATGTTCATCACACTGTTGGAGTTATGGTTTGGAGTGCTATAGCTTATGGTTCCAGGTCACCTTTAATCTTCATCAGAGGTAACATGAACGCGCAGCGTTATATCCACGAAGTTCTAGAACTCCATCTTTTACCCTGTCTTGTCATCCTGGCAGATCCAACTTTCCAACAAGATAATGCCCGACCACATGTTGCAAGAATCACAATAGACTTCTTTCAACATAATGATGTCACATTGTTACCATGGCCACCAAGATCTCCTGACTTATCCCCAATTGAGCATGTGTGGAATATGATGGGTAGGAGATTGCTCAATTTGCAACGTCCTCCTCAGGCTCTAGAAGCACTTCGAGAGGAGTTGGTGGTTGCCTGGAATGAGATACCACAGGAGGACATTGACCACCTGATCAGAAGCATGCATAGGCGCGTTGGAGAATGCGTAGCACATCAGGGTGCATCCACACATTATTAAAGGTCAAAGGGCTTTAAAGCAGTGCAATCATTTTCTTACGTACTTATACAAAATTTTATTAAAATAAAACCATTTAAACTGGGTGTTCGGATTTATATGTCACTTAGTATAGTCTTGTCAATTACCATTCGGTCATCTAATTTTTTCCTAACACAATGCAAAGTAATATTTTTTAACAAAGTACTATTTTTTCAACAAAAAATGTTACTTGGCAGCGTGTTTTTTCCATTTATCTCGGAAAAAATTAGATGCCCTTATGATATTACTTATGAAAAAATACTTTCCAGGCCCTGAATAGATTTTGCAACCTCTACCCACCACTATGCCATCCCCCATAATCTGAACTTCGACAAGCTGGAGCCCTGAACGACAGCGTGATCGAAACGCAAATGCAATATTTTATTTTTTATGGTGTGATATTCGGTAATATATTGATTATTAATTTTCATAAGCACAGAGTAAACAAGTAAATATTGATATCTCTGATATGGAGAGCTATTATTGTTCACTGATAATTTGGTATCGATGTATTTTTTTGAGGCACAGAAAGGAGTTAGGAACATCTCCATAATTCCTAAACTAAAGAGTAATCTATAGCTACATTCCTATACTAAGTAGTAATATAGTCATATCGATTTTATTTTTTGTTATAATAATATGTATGTATTTAATTCATTTGTATAGTTTACTCCAACATAAGGCAACACGGAAATACCTTCGCCTTCACTGACGATAAAGTTATTCGCATTTTCGTCTGGTTCGTTGCACATTTTGTATTTCGAAAGCAACACCTTCAATTGTTTATCACGGATAACTAGAATAATAGCACTTAGTGCATAGGTATACCAAATACAGATACGTGTTATTTGATGCTAGGTATGATCAATTCTTACAATTACTCAGATAAAATAGTGAAAATAAAATAAGGTTGTGTAGTGTCAAATTATTCGCAAGAAAAAAGCCGACCAGTCAGCTCCTTTCAATTTGAAAAAATCCAGTAGACTGAAAAAATTAGTGTTTGTAACTTTCACCAACATTAATATTTGACGGTCACTTGGACCAATAGTAAAAGACCTTATCGAAATGCAATTTGACGGAAGCTGTCAAAGCTCTCTGAATATCAGTGATTTCTATTGAAATGTTGAATAAAGTCGTGAAAAAAACGGTTGCTTTATAAATAAGGGACATTATAGAATATTATGTCTTTGTGCTTTAGAATCAGGATAACTTCCATAAAATTCCAAATTTTTATCATTTCAAAAAGACGGTCAGTTATTTAAGTGGGCCAATGGGAATGCGGCAAATAATAGGTCGATTTTCTAGCTATTATATTTGGTAGGATGTTTTCACTGTTTTTGACGACTGTTCATGCATGGCAATCTAGTTTTGTCTGTATCACGTACAGGGTGTTGTACATAATACGTACCTGTAGAAATGTACCGATTTTTGTTATTTTGCAAAAAAAGGATATAAAACGTATTCCAACAGGTTCATCAACTTTTTTTACATCAAAACAATTTTTGCAAATTTATGATCTAGAAATTCACACCAAATGTAAACAAATAGCACATTCTGCATTTCTGGGTCCTAAAACATCCATATTTGTAAAAGTATCCGCATCCACCTATTATTCATCGTCTAGATATTATAAGTCAGGATCAAAAATACCTAATTATGAAAATATATCTAATCAGCTGTTATTCAAACAATGTCTAATATGAATATAACCTAGAATGTGTACTCAGTGAAACAAGAAAGTTATTGAAAATTCTATTTTATTCCAGGTTTTAAGTTTGCCGGTAGCTTTACGACATATATTTGAGTATTTCTTAATCGCTGTAAATGTAGTGTGGATGTTTGTTCAGTTCCTGAACAACCAAAAAATATTTGACTTTATGGATGTATGTATATAAAAAATCCTGAATGGTTTTGTGGGAATATCAATCGACGGTGTTATAATGGTATTGATGAACGGCAAGTAAATGAATGGTTGCTTGGAAATGAGCAATATCTATGAAATTTGTGGTATCGCATATCAATTGAAAAAAATAATATAAACATGAATAAACTATGGACAATATTAAATAAAAACATGAATTTTATTAATAAATCGAACACTTTTTTAAATTTTGACTAAATTATATGTAATTTCTTAATATTCAATAAGCTGGTGATGTTTCAATGACAAGCTATCATATCGTACTTTGACAGTATTTTGTTTTCAGCATTTCATAGCTATTGGTTGCTAAAATTTGTTGATTGGAGCTTCAAGTTCATTCGACTGTTACCCAATAGGTGGATTTGACAATCCTGGTGAAATCCACTCTTAGAAAATCTTTAAAACGGCTGTAAGGTCGTGCGCCTAGAAATGAAGCGATTTACAGGATCAATGACATAGTAGATCGAAAAATAAAAATTGAAATAAAAGTAACTTTATTGTTTAAATATTGAGTTCAGAATGTCACTCTCGATCGAAATAATATAGGGTGTCCCTTTTAAAAATCGAAAGTTGGTGTCGTTTTCGGTCCAATCGGAAGTACATCAAAGCAAGTGAATATGTCAAAATTTTTAAATTCATCTATAATGCGCAACCCCTAAATGTCAATAATAAAAAAGTATAGGGGTGAGCCATCTTACAGAATCACCCTCTATATGTATAGGTAAGGAAGTAGGTATTTTTTCGTACAATATTCCCACAGTTGGTGGTAGTGGTAGTTGGTTGCTAATGATACCTATGTAAAAAAGTAATATAGCCAGTTTCATAGGGAATTAAAGGTAAAGGTACATGTAATGATATTTTCTCTCATAATGGCTTAACAACCTAGACGTATGTCTGTTGTCGAGAACAAAACAGTCTCCTAAAGAGGGCATCCGCTTTGAACCTTTCATATGAAAATATCTCCTATTCATCGGTTGTAGAGCAAAATGGCTTAAATATTGATAGAAAGCCGAGGGAGGGAGGAGTGTAGAATTGCGGGCGGGTTTCAGACGGGGTTAAATGGCATTTTTAAATAGACATCCTGACGCCACGCTGCTGGCGTCCCGACGTCCTGCGGCCTCTCATTAAACGCAGCGGTGGAACATACGGGGACGTCGCATGGTGGTAAAGGGTTGGGTGGTCCGCACGGATATTACGTATCTTATGTCGATTTTTTTTTGACATTATGTTAGTTTTTTGTGACATTATGTAGGTTTTTCTACAAGATGTGTTGATGATAATTCCATTGGATTCTTGTCCCGAATACACTTATTTGAGATTTAAAGCTAGAAATTAGTGGCGTATCCACAAATGCGAGAGACAGGATATAATTGTATTCACTGTACACGAGGGATGTCTTTTAAGTTTTGCATATGGAAATAAAACAACACGGTAGGTAGTTTTAAATGACTTTATTGTTTTTCGAAGTATTCTCCACGAAGATTAATACACATCTGCAGACGCTCGAACCAATTTTCGAAGCACTTATTCCACTCGTTTGCTGGCAGATCCAAAACGGCATTTTTGAATACGTCAACTGCTTCTTCTGGTGACTCGAACCTTTGACCACGCAGTCTGTTTTTAATTTTCGGTAAAGTAAAGAAATCGTTAGGACTTAGATCGGGAGTATATTTTCCAATAATTCCACGTTTTCTTCCGTTAAATACTGCCTTGTTTATTGGGCTGTGTGCGAGCTTGCATTGTCTTGGTGGAGGATGATTCTTCTTTCGGGGTTGATTTTTCGAAGCTCGGTGATGACTTTTGGCAAACAAATGGTAGTATCATTAAGAGGAATTGTTGCAATATGACCCGCTTTTGACACAAATGCCGGGACCATATTTTTCGTCGCTAAGACTCACCCGTTCACGTTTGAATTCTCCATACCAATGCGAAATTGTCGACGGATGTGGCGCTTTGTTGCCGAAAACTGACAGTAACTCAACAAGGCATTCTTGTTGCGATAATTGTCTCTGAAAGTTGTAATAAATTATGGCGCGAAAATCTTCTCGGTTGACTTCCACTTTTCTAATGACTTGGTGACACTTTAAATTTACTGTAGTGAGAACACTGCACGTATTGTTGTGAAACTTTGAATTTGAGTTTACTAAAGAGTGAGGTTAACATTCAGTACTGACTTAAAAGACATACCTCTTAATTACACACATGGTGATTTCACGTAACTCTCCTCAAAGTTTTTGGAAATACAAAAACCTTAAAAAAACGTAATTTATAACTTTGAACATAACCTGTCTTCAGAAAGGACAACATATAAATAACCCTTTGGGCACAGCTAATAGATATATACTAAGTGACATATAAATCCGAACACCCAGTTTAAATGGTTTTATTTTAATAAAATTTTGTATAAGTACTTAATGAAGCATATGATAAAAATTTCAAAATGATTGCACTGCTTTAAAGCCCTTTGACCTTTAATAATGTGTGGATGCACCCTGATGTGCTACGCATTCTCCAAAGCGCCTAGGCATGCTTCTGATCAGGTGGTCAATGTCCCCCTGTGGTATCTCATTACAGGCAACCACCAACTCCTCTCGAAGTGCTTCTAGAGTCTGAGGAGGACGTTGCAAATTGAGCAATCTCCTACCCATCATATCCCACACGTGCTCAATTGGGGATAAGTCGGGAGATCTTAGTGGCCATGGTAACAATGTGACATCATTATGTTGAAAGAAGTCTATTGTGACTCTTGCAACATGTGGTCGGGCATTATCTTGTTGGAAAGTTGGATCTGCCAGGGTGACAAGATAGGTAAAAGATGGGGCTCTAGAACTTCGTGGATATAACGCTGCGCGTTCATGTTACCTCTGATGAAGATTAAAGGTGACCTGGAACCATAAGCTATAGCATCCCAACCCATAACTCCAACAGTGTGATGAACATGTCTTTCAACAAAAAACTGTGGATTCCTCCTTTCACCACGTCGCCTTCTAACCCTGGCACGACCATCGTGCATGCCTAAACAAAATCGAGACTCGTCACTAAAGACAATACTGTTCCATTCCTGATCCCAGAGTGACCGTTGTCTGCACCACTCAAGGCGATTACGTCGGTGTTTTCGAGTTAAAGGGAGGACCCAGTGTGGCCGGTATGAAAACAAGCCAAAAACTTCTCATTCGTCGGTAAACACTTCGCATGCCAATAGGTCTTCCGTGTTCTGCAAACCATTCATTTGCAATGGACCTGGTAGCGGAGAAACGGTCCCTTAAGGCCAATAATCTTAGGCGGCGATCTTCACGGTCTGTTGTTCTACGGCGGCGTCCAGTGCCCCTTGTTCTTTGCGTACGGCCTTTTCGAAGCCATGCCTGACAACACCTAACCACAGTGTCTACACTTCTTTGCACTCTAACTGCAATTGCTCGAAAAGAAAGTCCAGCTTCCCGAAGTCCCACTATACGGCCCCTATCAAACTCACTAAGTTGACGAAATCGTACAGGTCTCCGTACTCTAGGCATCGTAACCGATCGTAAAGGATGTCAAGAACCAAAATCCGCCAACGTTGATTCTATACTGCGGCTGAAATATTCATTTTTAGAGCGTTAGTGAATTAAAAAAAGCAGTATAAAAACCGGAATGTCCAACTGATGAAATTTTTTCACTTGTTATTTACAGTAAGATAAATACATTCACCAACTTTTATTAAAATAAAACCATTTAAACTGGGTGTTCGGATTTATATGTCACTTAGTATACTTCATTGGCAGCAGATTCAGTAATAATTTTCTCACACAGCAAATGTCACTGATTTTATACACTTGGGTGAATATACAAAAATTGGGTAACTTTTAGACATATTTTGTTCACTATAGTTTTCAAGTCAAATGTCTACAAATTCGGGAATTTAAGACAGATAACTAATGAATACGAGCGCCTTCCCATTTCAGTTTGCCCAACTATTAAAATCTTTTTTTTTTCTTATCAAACGCAAATAATAAAAATGTAGCAGGGTGTTAAAGGTTTAAAATATTAACAATGAATGTTTTGATAATATATAGTAGAAAACACCAACTTTGTTACTCCCTAATCAAATTGCAGCATAAAAATAACACATGTTGCAATTACAGCATATCAACCTATTTTCATTTCAATGCGAAATAAGTCTATAACGAATAGGTGGCTGTGAAAAATAAAAGCCAAATTTTTTAATTCTGGGAAATCAAACTCAGAAATTACAACTTTGTTTGACTTGTCGCGGTACAGTGTGAGAAATATTGTTAGAAGATATAACGTAACTGGTTCAGTTAATATTAAGCCACGATATGTGAAAAAAGTGATATCACAAATGCCGACCGAAGAGCATTAAGAAGAATAATCGTGAAAAATAGGCGTGCCAATTATTTACAATTGAGTGCTCTGTGGAGTGACGCTGTTGGAAGGAGAATTTCGAGGTCCACAACTCATAGAGAGGCCCACAAACTGGGATTTAGCACTTGCAAGGTAAATGTTCTTATAAAAAAAGTGAAGTAAAAACCATAAAGTTAAACAAAACGTTTATAGGCCAAAGAAAAGGCACTATTAACTACACTGCAAAAGAAAAATCGGCTTAGATGGACTAAAGAACATAGACAATGGACACCTCAACAATGGTGTGCAATACAATGGAGTGATGAGGTCCGTTTCGAAGTTGTGTTGGTGACAGTCGCAGTAGAGTTATTCGCAAAAAAGATGAAGCATTCCATGTTGACTATCTGAAGAGAAAAGTGAAATTTCTAGCATCCATTATGGTCTGGGGCAGTACGTCATCAAAAGGAGTAGGAAAACTTCATTTTATTGATGGAAATGTGGGTACAAACAAATATTTGGCAATTTTAGAAGAATCGCTTTTACCAGTGATGGAAGAATGTTTGACATCCGGCTAAGATTTTGTGTTTCAGCGAGATGGTGCTGGGTGCCATACTTCAAAAAAGGCTATAAAATGGATGGAAGAAAATAATGTACCACTTTTGAAATGGGTTTCTAGCAGTCCAGATCTGTCACCTATTGAAACTTTGTGGCACGAGATGAAAAAGTTTCTACGACAACATCCTGCTCGTACAATCACCGAACTGAGACAAATTTTTGCCAAAACTTGGTTAACACTATGCCCCAAAGAATTTCAGCCGTGAAAAAAATAAAGGTGATGAAATCTTTCAATTATCGCTTTGTTAACTTCGCGCATTTATTCGCACATTGTTTATTTGTTCAGATGTTCTATTAGTTATAGGTCTAAGTGATTTCAAATATGTATTTTTTAGGACTAGAGTGTATCTAAAATGTTTTAGAGAAAATAAATTGTTTTAGAGGTAAATAGTTTCGTCATGTTTAGTTTATAAATGCATATTTTGGTACAAATCTTGAAGTGGGCCAACTGAAGTGGGAAGGGGCTCGTATTTGCACCCTAAAGAACCCAGTTTGCAAGATGATATTTTATTGGTTTGTTTGTCGTTTTATAGGTTTTTAACATAATACCCGTGCGGAAGGTATACAATTACAACGGGACTGCAAGCATATTGGTCGCAGCAAATTTGTTAACGTTATTATTATTATTTTTAATATTACTAATGGTAAAACTTTGTTGTCGTAATATCAGTGATTGTCGTCACCTTGGTACAATCTATTGTCTGCTCATCATTATCTCTAAGCAGGTGAAAGCGTTTAATTTATAACAAATGTAGCACCTTTGCTTATTCTGCCTATAGATACGGTAAAAAATACTTTAGATTAGAATGCTAAACGTATTTATTACTCAATATCTTTACAGAGGAATAGATGTCTGATTACTTTATTGAAGTTGCACTTTACGGCACCAATTCTTTTATCTTATCTTTCTATCTAACGAGATCGAGCTGTTGTTGACCATAATAAGCACATCCTATCGCCGAACAAAGTGGCGTCAAGTAGATTGAATCTGCACCTCCGACGTAAGGCTGACGGCAGCTTTTATGACTCAGGTATATTCAGGTGTATTCAGATGGGTGTGTTAAAAATGTTTCTGTCATTTTAAAGGCGAGTGTATTGTATAGCTATATGATGTGTGAAATACAGGGCATCAAACTTGTACGGGTTATTCAGTGTAACAGTAGAAAACATTTGAGCATAGAGACCCATATCCGGAAAAGTGTCACTACGGCACTACGGCCCTAAGAAGCGTTAAAATTTAGAAAGACAATGAATTGTCTAAATAGGATTTAATTCATTTAATTTTTGCCTTTTGTACATGATATTTGACCAATCACGAATTAATCTCATGTCAAGTATACAAGTCTGAGCCTAAAACTGAGCCATTCTACTGTACTTATCGTAGTTTTAAGCATTTTAATGAGCATGAGTTCAACAGTGACCTACAAAAGCTCCCTCTGATAGATATTTGCTATGCTTCTGACATCGATGAAAAAATGCTTTTGTTCAACAACATGATCCTTCAGCTGTTTGACAAACACATGCCTCTTAAAACATCTAAAATTAGCAAAAATAAGGCACCTTGGCTTAGCAATAACATAAGGAAACTAACGAGAGATAGAGACAAAGCTAGTTCAAAATTCCGGAAGAATCTGTCTGCGCAGAATGGTGTGGCTTACAAACAGCTCAAAAACAAAACTAATCATACCATATTACAAGAAAAGAAGAAATATTTCTCACAATTGGCTCAGAATAGAAACAGTAAAGTACTATGGAAAGAACTAAGATCATTAGATATAAAATCAAATAATCCTGGTATACGCTCACAGCTGCAAAGTGCTGATAGGTATACTAAGTGACATATAAATCCGAACACCCAGTTTAAATGGTTTTATTTTAATAAAATTTTATACAAGTACTTAATGAAGCATAATAAGTAAATGATAAAAATTTCAAAATGATTGCACTGCTTTAAAGCCCTTTGACCTTTAATAATGTGTGGCTGCACCCTGATGTGCTGCGCATTCTCCAACGCGCCTAGGCAAGCTTCTGATCAGGTGGTCAATGTCCTCCTGTGGTACCTCATTCCAGGCAACCACCAACTCCTCTCGAAGTGCTTCTAGAGTCTGAGGAGGACGTTGCAAATTGAGCAATCTCCTACCCATCATATCCCACACGTGCTCAATTGGGGATAAGTCGGGAGATCTTGGTGGCCATGGTAACAATGTGACATCATTATGTTGAGAGAAGTCTATTGTGATTCTTGCAACATGTGGTCGGGCATTATCTTGTTGGAAAGTTGGATCTGCCAGGGTGTCAAGATAGGGTAAAAGATAGGGTTCTAGAACTTCGTGGATATAACGCTGCGCGTTCATGTTACCTCTGATGAAGATTAAAGGTGACCTGGAACCATAAGCTATAGCACCCCAAACCATAACTCCAACAGTGTGATGAACATGTCTTTCAACAAAAAACTGTGGATTCCTCCTTTCACCACGTCGCCTTCTAACCCTGGCACGACCATCGTGCATGCCTAAACAAAATCGAGACTTGTCACTAAAGACAATACTGTTCCATTCCTGATCCCTGAGTGACCGTTGTCTGCACCACTCAAGGCGATTACGTCGGTGTTCTCGAGTTAAAGGGAGGACCCAGTGTGGCCGGTATGAAAACAAACCAAAACTTCTCATTCGTCGGTAAACACTTGGCGTGCCAATAGGTCTTCCGTGTTCTGCAAACCATTCATTTGCAATGGACCTGGTAGTGGAGAAACGGTCCCTTAAGGCCAATAATCTTAGGCGGCGATCTTCACGGTGTGTTGTTCTACGGCGGCGTCCAGTGCCCCTTGCTCTTTGCGTACGGCCTTCTCGAAGCCATGCCTGACAACACCTAACCACAGTGTCTACTCTTCTTTGCACTCTAACTGCAACTGCCCGAAAAGAAAGTCCAGCTGCCCGAAGTTCCACTATACGGCCCCTATCAAACTCACTAAGTTGACGAAATCGTACAGGTCTCCGTACTCTAGGCATCGTAACCGATCGTAAAGGATGTCGAGAACCAAAATCCGCCAACGTTGATTCTTTACTGCGGCTGAAATATTCATTTTTAGAGCGTTAGTGAATTAAAAAAAGCAGTATAAAAACCGGAATGTCCAACTGATAAGGCTAAAAATTTTTTCACTTGTTATTTACAGTAAGTTAAATACATTCACCAACTTTCATTAAAATAAAACCATTTAAACTGGGTGTTCGGATTTATATGTCACTTAGAATAATATCAACGACGTCTTCTTTGACAATATTCCTCAACAAATCAATAGTAATGAGGATGTAGTTACGCACTATAACAATAATGTCATATGCAATGACAAATTTGATTTTTCCTTGGTCTCCGAGGAACAAATTCTGCAAGCCTTCTGTCGGATAAAAAATACCTCGCCAGGAAGTGACGGAATTTCAGTCCATTCACTTAAAATGTGTATTCCAATCATATTGCCTTTTCCCGTCCACATTACCTATAGTATTCTTTTTGACGGAAAATATCCCACCGCCTGGAAAACAGCTCAATAACTCCAATCCCTAAGCGTAAAGATGTCAAACAACTTGCAGATCTTCGCCCTATCAGTATCTTACCTGGCCTTTCAATGTTAGTGGAAAAAATAATAGAATTATAGCTACGTGACCACATAACCAGAAACAAAATTTTACCTAGTACTCAGTCAGGTTTTGGTCAAGATTATAGCTGTACTACAGCTTTGGCACACATTACAGACGATATTATAACAGCTAATGATAACAGTAACTGTACCGCACTAGTTTTGTTAGATTATAGCAAAGCATTTGATACTATAAATCATGACGTTCTGATTGCAATACTTGAATCATAATAAGTTGTTATTCGAATCTTACCTTAGCGATAGAATGCAACGTGTGAAGATCAATAATAATCTCTCGCGAGTAAGGACAATAAATCAAGGGGTGCCGCAGGGTTCGATACTCGGACCGCTATTATTCACGCTATATACTAGTCAGCTCTCCAAATCCCTTGAATACTGTAAGCCTCACATGTATGCATATGATACTCAACTATGCCTTTCATTCCTTGGTGATGATTGGCCAATGGCAGCGTTTAAAATTAATGCTGATCTTGACGCTCTATTTAAAACTTCTAATGAGCATTCAATGTCACTGAATCCAAAAAAATCAGCAGCAATAATTTTTGGGAAAGATCGGTCAGAGATAATGAACAATATGACGCTACATATAGATAATGTTCTAATACCGTTCTGCGATTCTGTTAAAAATTTGGGTCTCATAATCAGATTTAAAGAGTATGTTTCAAAATGTATATAAAGAGCGTATTATGCACTCAAGCTGCTTTACCCTCATAGACACTTTCTTAGCAAACGTGGGTTTTGTCCCAGTTTTCGTATGGTGCTCCTGTCTATTATCCATGCTTGGATGCTGATACGATATCTAGAAGTATGTTCAAAATTCCTGTATAAGGTACATTTTCGGTACAAGGAAATATGACAGAGTTAGTCATAAGCTGAAGGATTTACAGTGGTTGAACATGAAACAGCGTTCAGAACTATACTAAGTGACATATAAATCCGAACACCCAGTTTAAATGGTTTTATTTTAATAAAAGTTGGTGAATGTATTTATGTTACTGTAAATAACAAGTGAAAAATTTTCAGCCTTATCAGTTGGAGATTCCGGTTTTTATACTGCTTTTTTTTAATTCACTAACGCTCTAAAAATGAATATTTCAGCCGCCGTAAAGAATCAACGTTGGCGGATTTTCGTTCTTGACATCCTTTACGATCGGTTACTATGCCTAGAGTACGGAGACCTGTACGATTTCGTCAACTTAGTGAGTTTGATAGGGGCCGTATAGTGGGACTTCGGGAAGCTGGACTTTCTTTTCGGGCAATTGCAGTTAGAGTGCAAAGAAGTGTAGTCACTGTGGTTAGGTTTGTCAGGCATGGCTTCGAGAAGGCCGTACGCAAAGAGCAAGGGGCACTGGACGCCGCCGTAGAACAACAGACCGTGAAGATCGCCGCCTAAGATTATTGGCCTTAAGGGACCGTTTCTCCACTACCAGGTCCATTGCAAATGAATGGTTTGCAGAACACGGAAGACCTATTGGCATGCGAAGTGTTTACCGACGAATGAGAAGTTTTGGCTTGTTTTCATACCGGCCACACTGGGTCCTCCCTTTACCTCGAGAACACCGACGTAATCGCCTTGAGTGGTGCAGACAACGGTCACTCTGGGATCAGGAATGGAACAGTATTGTCTTTAGTGACGAGTCTCGATTTTGTTTAGGCATGCACGATGGTCGTGCCAGGGTTAGAAGGTGACGTGGTGAAAGGAGGAATCCACAGTTTTTTGTTGAAAGACATGTTCATCACACTGTTGGAGTTATGGTTTGGGGTGCTATAGCTTATGGTTCCAGGTCACCTTTAATCTTCATCAGAGGTAACATGAACGTGCAGCGTTATATCCACGAAGTTCTAGAACCCCATCTTTTACCCTATCTTGACACCCTGGCAGATCCAACTATCCGACAAGATAATGCCCGACCACATGTTGCAAGAGTCACAATAGACTTCTTTCAACATAATGATGTCACATTGTTACCATGGCCACCAAGATCTCCCGACTTATCCCCAATTGAGCACGTGTGGGATATGATGGGTAGGAGATTGCTCAATTTGCAACGTCCTCCTCAGACTCTAGAAGCACTTCGAGAGGAGTTGGTGGTTGCCTGGAATGAGATACCACAGGAGGACATTGACCACCTGATCAGAAGCATGCCTAGGCGCGTTGGAGAATGCGTAGCACATCAGGGTGCATCCACGCATTATTAAAGGTCAAAGGGCTTTAAAGCAGTGCAATCATTTTGAAATTTTTATCATTTACTTATTATGCTTCATTAAGTACTTATACAAAATTAAAATAAAACCATTTAAACTGGGTGTTCGGATTTATATGTCACTTAGTATATTAACACTATGTTTCTACAATCATATTTTGTCGAGCAAGTCACCGTCAGATTTGTATGAAAAAGTCATGTTTAGAGAAAGTCTCCATTCAATGTTCGTTCGAAACAGAATATTTCTGCTTTCCATCGAACATGTTTTTACAACATCTATAAATTATACAACTCCATCCCCCAGCAAATCAAAAATATGAAAGGTTACAAATTCAAGGCAGCTCTGAGACGATTCCTTTTAGCAAAGGATAATTAACTTCACTGATAATACTGTAACCAGTAGCTTTTTTGGATAAATCTCATGTTTATATGATGGAATATTTTTAGTTTTATATTTTCAGTGTTATTTGTTTTTTTGTACTCATGCTTAGTAGTAGTCATGTAACAGTTGATATCACTTTTTTGAAATAGAGCAAGGGATGAGTGGAAGAGCACGCAGGTCGTGAACTCCCCCTTGAGATTCGAGAGCAATTATTCCTTTTTGTTGAACACTATTTTTGTATGCATTGTCTCTTCGAATAAAGCCATTTATTATTATTATTATTATATCATCACAACAATTGTTCAAAATGTCTTCCTCTAACCTGAATACACCCTTATGGCTATTAGGTGCGGGATCGTATAAATATACTAACGCAAAAAAAATCAGATATACTCTTCCCAAGTCCTTCAACCCCCAAGCGCCAATTTTTAACCACTACAGATTTTTTTTAAAAACGAACAAGAGCCTCTGAATCATAAAAAAGGAGTTTGAGTGATTGTTTTTGGTTTCTTACCCCTAGATCTGCCGTGGAACGATTCCAAAACTTACAAAGCCCTTTCATATTTGGCATGTTTTTCAACCTAAAAGGCATTATTGTGATTCAATCTCCATATTAGTTTCATTGAGATGAGCTGTGGCGTTAGATTGAAAAAGTCTCTCGATATCTAACGTTAATGCCATGCATATTGACTCTACCTATGAATCTGCTTTCTAAATATGACATTTTTTCTGAATAAAGATCGTCTTTAAATACGGTTTTTTGTTATAATACCTGAACATTTATAGTTAACCACTAAATAATTCCGTATTTTTAAAAATAAGTAGAGGTATAGCCTCTGAGAATAGCCTATCACTGAATTTTCAATAGAATATTCACGTTGATATCGACTTCGCAACAAGTCAACTGTCTTGGGACAAATTCCCAACTATGAGTGTGTTAAAAAACAAGTAAAAAAAAGCGTTGTAAATGTATTTTACGCTTGAACAAACATTTTACAAAATTGTAAACTAATGTAAATCTAATTATGTAAGTGGGTATTAATTTACAGATTTGCAAAATAACGTCCATTGCCAACCAGACATTTTTGATAATTGGTGAGTGTTTTTCGTGCAACCTTAGCTAGTACATTTCTGTTAAAAGTGCAAAAAAACAGGAGATGGGCGAGGGGAAAACTCAATTTATACATTTATATATTCCTTATATACATATATATATATATATATACAGGGTGGCGCATCGAAAACGAAACGGACTCATTTACTGGCCGCTCAGTTTTTTTTTTTGAAAAACGCTCAGACCCGTCGATTTTGTTTTCGAGGGGGACACACGTTTGGCAAAAAATCACGTTAGCACGTGCAGCCCCTAAGCGGGGGTGACACCAACCCTAAAATCTTAAATGGAAAGGGGGGTCGAGTGATACCTTATTCTAAAGGTCTTTTATAATGATGTAAAATACATGAGCTTCAGTTCAGTTGTTTTGAAGATTTATTGATTTAAAGCTTAAATAAAACTAATACATCATCATTAGTGGAGATCAATACATTTGGCAGCAAAGTAATTTAAAAATGAAGAATGAACTGACCCGTTAGGCAAGTAAATGTTGAAAATGGACACCATAACTCTCCATGCAGTAATAAAGATTTTGCTCAAAACGTTGCCGCACATTTTGCAATATTTGAGGAGTAATTTGAAGGCAGTCATTCACAATTCCTTGTCGCAGGTTTTCTAATGATGTTGGCTGAGTAGCATAGATTTTGCTTTTTAAATGACCCCACATCAAGAAATCCAAAGGTGATAAATCTGGCGATCTTGAGGGCCATTCAATGGCACGACACCTCTTCTACCAATTCATCGATCTGGAAACGTCTAATCTAACTATTGTAGAACACTTAATGCGTAATGTGGTGAGGCACCATCCTGTTGGAACATCAACCTATTCGCAATGTACCGCCGATCATTCTGATTTTCAATTATGGCTGTTAATGCAGGATCTATGGCGTCTTCCAGTAATTCCAAATACATTTGACCGGTCAAATTTCCAGGTAAGAAAAAAGGAACAACTAATATGAACCTCATGATAAATTCTGGGATTAGAATCGGATCAATATCGGCAGTTATGACGATTTATTACGCCATTTAAGAAAAAGGAACATTCGTCGGAAAAGCAAGTGTTGAATAGAAAATGTTCATCGTTTATAATTTGTTCACTCATATCTTCACAGAATTCTAATCGCCGATCAAAATCGTCTTCATTAAGTTCTTGTACCAGGTGAATTTTATACGGATGAAAGCTATGGGCCTTTAGAATCCGTTGGACAGTACGTCGACTAACACCACACACAGTCTCCAATTTGCGGGTACCTAACGTAGGATCTACATAAACTTGCCCTAAAACCCACACTTCTATTGCTTCGTTCCTTATGGGATTTTCAATGTTGCGTTTTTTATTGGCGACTGACCCTGCTTCCCGAAGTTTAGCTACAAGTTCTAGAACATATTTTTGATGCACTTTACTGTTCTCATGTCGCTCATTAAATATTTCTGCTGTTCTATTAGCGCACTGATTATTTCCGAAAAATATTTCGATAATTTCAACTCTTTCTGCTGTGGAATATACCATGGTTAATTTATGTAATAAAGCGTTACAAGTTATTTTAGCAACAATGTTTGGTCAATCCAATCGCAAACTATGTACTAAATTCCTATTTAACAGATATTTCCTTATCTTTCTTCAAGAATAAACTTTTTTGCCACAAAAAAAACGCTAAAAAAGCTATTTTCAACAACAAAATGATAAACAAACCACGTCCGTAGTAAAGAAAAGCATTTACTTATCAAGTAAACTCTTTTAGTCAATTTTCTTCTGAAAGTGGTACAAACTAATCTGATCTATTAAAGTCCACTTTAAGCTTTAAATCAATACATCTTCAAACTACTGAACTGAAGCTCATGTATTTTACATCATTATAAAGGGAATTGAAAGACCTTTAAAATAAGGCATCACTCGACCCCCCTTTCCATTTAAGATTTTAGGGTTGGTGTCACCCCCGCCCAGGGGGCTGCACGTGTTAACGTGATTTTTTGCCAAACTTGTGTCCCCCTCGAAAACAAAATCGACGGGTCTGAGCGTTTTTCCAAAAAAAAATGAGCTGCCAGTAAATGTGTCTGTTTCGTTTTCGATGCGCCACCCTGTATACTATATATCTATATTTTGAGACGTGGTCATTGTCGTCTAGACCAGTTAGGTGAAAAATTAAAGCTTCCGCCTTTTGTTGGGTACTTCGACAAAATTTAAGCAAAGAGAACTCTTTATACTTTTTTTAATTCTCTCTAGCTTTCAATGGACTTTGCCATCATCATCAGGAGCTGCAATTACAATGATAACAGTAGCAACAAAAGTGTAAAATGAATTTAAATTGAATCAACTTACAGTAGTATGTGAGGATGTTGCTAATTGTTGTTTTCGTATAGGATGAGGGAAACGTCCAGTAACATGGTGAGAGCTGGATACATGGTACAATGGTTAAAATTGTATAAAATATGACAAGACAAGTTAAAGACAGATTAAAAATTATTTAGAAAACATTAGAGCATTACGTCGTTAAGCCATGGAATAATGAGTGCGATGAACCTTTGACAGAAGGCCGAAGGTTGTCAATGTCTGTGTTGAAAGATGGGCGTGTGCCAATACGTTGCCAAATCACTTCAGATGATGTGATTTTCAGAATGTTAAGTAAGAAATTGTTAAACCGACCAGAGGCAGTTGAATAAACTATATATAGTTTATTCAACTAACTACTACTACTACTACTAGTTTATTCAACTAACTACTACTACTACTATATATAGTTTATTCAACTGCCTCTGGTCGGTTTAACAATTTCTTACATAACATTCTGAAAATCACATCATCTGAAGTGATTTGGCAACATATTGACACACGCCCACAATTCGTTCCATCTTTCAACACAGACATTGACAACCTTCGGCCTTCTGTCAAAGGTTCATCTCACTCATTATTCCATGACCACCATTTTGTGCAATCATCAAGTGGCTTGACGACGTAATGCTCTAATGTTTTCTAAATAATTTTTAATCTGTCTTTAACTTGTCTTGTCATATTTTATATAATTTTAGCCATTGTACCATGTATCCAGCTCTCACCATGTTACTGGACGTTTCCCTCATCGTATACGAGAACAACAATTAGCAACATCCTCACATACTACTGTAAGTTGATTCAATTTAAATTCATTTTACACTTTTGTTGCTACTGTTATCATTGTAATTGCAGCTCCTGATGATGATGGCAAAGTCCATTGAAAGCTAGAGAGAATTAAAAAAAGTATAAAGAGTCCTCTTTGCTTAAATTTTGTCGAAGTACCCAACAAAAGGCGCAAGCTTTAATTTTTCACCTATATATCTATATATATCATATTTCTATGTTCTCAACCCTGGTTATTTTACGCACCTAATAGCCATGTTTTACACATCATACGTTTCCCCAAACATTTACCTTTAAGACTTGATCATGATGATAGAGAAAAGTTGCAATAACGGTCTGCTTGTACTGTGGCGGTGCTTTGTTAGGCGTTGCCACTTCTGACGATATGGTAAACGGCAACGTTGCCGGATGAACGGTAACTACCGGTAGGGCAGGGAAAAGATGTCTATGGACTAATTGTATGGGCCCTTTTGACTGACTTGATCCATTTATTTTATCTATAGTAGGTACATGCTTGTAACTAATTCTTTTTCAGAACACATAACTTGTGCTGAACCTGCGTTGACTAGGAAGTCAACCTACTTGACGCCATTTTTTTATTGTTTGGGATCGGTAAACAGGCCGACGGTAGAGCATTTGTCAGGCTCACCTTTCTCACGTTATTATTCATAGTAGTGAGACCCAATTTTTAATCTGGATATAAATGCACGGGTAAATACCGGGGCGATCCAAATTCTGGAAATTATGGTAATAATATTAATATGTTTGGGATCGGCAGATAACATGCATATATAAAATGATAATTTTTCCATCATCGATAAGAGTTTTGTGTCTGTGCTAATTCAGTATTCAGTATTTTTAGTCGCTCTTGGGAAGCAGAAGATTAACTCGGATGAAATGTATACGCGAAGAGTACTTTTCTGCGTTCTGGCGATTGCAGCGACCTTCGGCAATGGTGAGTTTTGATTACGGAGTCGAGATATTATGAGTTCTGGATGTTACATGACATGCACGTTCGCTGATCTTTGCCTCCTCTGCAACCCGCCAAGTACAGCTCGATAAAATCTTACATATCAAAAGCTTCTATAAAAATGCTTATGTAAATACTGAGAGTGTAACATAAAATAACTCCAAAAAATAGACGTCAAGTAAATGGACTAGTTGTGAAACATTATGCCACCTCTATCTCTTTACTGCGTTGTATTTATAAAAGCAGATTTTTGCTTTGCATTAGTGACAGCTCAAGCATAAAATAATAATTAGACAGAACAATTATAATAGAAAATAGCGTCAAAGATTGACTCTATAGTTCTTATGGAAAGAAAGGGGATGAGTTTCATAAGGCGAAATCGAATCGTGATTAGGTAGGTTCACTCAGTTACTTCTTCGACATCTGCATATCAAAACACGAGGCCCTTCCCACTTCAGTTGGCCCAACTATTGAAATCTTAGTTTTTTTATCATCAAACACAAATAATAAAATGTAGCAGGGTGTTATAGGTTTAAAATATTAACAATGAATATTTTGATAATATATAGTAGAAAACTTTATTACTCCCTAATCAAATTTGCAGCATAAAAATAACACATGTCGCAATTACAGCATATCAACCTATTTTCATTTCAATTCAAAATAAGACTATAACGCATAGGTGGCTGTGAAAAATAAAAGCCATGACAATTGTTTTTATTAATCACAGCTGTCAGAATACGTTTAAAATAGTTTTGGTTAGTTAAGGTTTTCAAAATGGGTAGAGGAAAGGTTATTAGTGAGAAAATTCGGTTACTGATAATTACATTTTTTAATTCTGGGAAATCAAACTCAGAAATTGCAACTTTGTTAGACTTGTCGCGGTACAGTGTGAGAAATATTGTTAGAAGATATAACGTAACTGGTTCAGTTAATATTAAGCCACGATATGTGAAAAAAAGTAATATCACTAATGCCGACCGAAGAGCATTAAGAAGAATAATCGTGAAAAACAGGCGTGAAAATTATTTACAATTAAGTGCTCTGTGGAGTGACGCTGCTGGAAGTAGAATTTCGAGGTCCGCAACTCATAGAGAGGCCCACAAACTGGGTTTAGCACTTGCCAGGTAAGTTTTCTTATAAAAAAAGTGAAGTCAAAACCCTAAAGTTGCACAACTTGTTTATAGGCCAAAGAAAAGCCACTATTAACTCCACTGCAAAAGACAAATCGGCTTAGATGGGCTAAAGAACATAGACAGTGGACACCTCAACAATGGTGTGCAATACAATTTAGTGATGAGGCCCGATTCGAAGTTTGTATTGGTGACAGTCGCAGTAGAGTTATTCGCAAAAAAAACGAAGCATTCCATGTTGACTGTCTGAAGAGAAAAGTGAAATTTCCAGCATCCGTTATAGTCTGGGGCAGTATGTCATCAAAAGGAGTAGGAAAACTTCATTTTATTGATGGAAATGTGGATACAAACAAATATTTGGCAATTTTAGAAGAATCGCTTTTACCAGTGATGGAAGAATGTTAGACATCCGGCCAAGATTTTGTGTTTCAGCAAGATGGTGGATGGAAGAAAATAATGTACCACTTTTGAGATGGGTTTCTAGCAGTCCAGATCTGTCACCTATTGAAACTTTGTGGCGCGAGATGAAAAAGGTTCTACGACAACATCCTGCTCGTACAATCACCGTACTGAGACAAAAGCTTCAAGAAATATGGGATTGTTTTACACCAAATTTTTGCCAAAACTTGGTTAACACTATGCTCCAAAGAATTTCAGCCGTAATAAAAAATAAAGGTGATGTTACCTAATGGTAATCATTCAATTGTTGCTTTGTTAACTTTGTTATATGTCTAAGTGATTTCAAATATGTATTTTTTACGACTAGAGTGTATCCAAAATGTTTTTGAGAAAATAAATTGTTTTAGAAGTAAATAGTTTCATCATATTTAGTTTATAAAGGCATATTTTGGTACAAATCTTGAAGTGGGCCAACTGAAGTGGGAAGGGGCTCGTATATTTAGATCACAAAATTATCGACGTGAAATTTGAATTTGAAATTACTAGGCTATGTTGTTCTTATAGCGATAATTAGACCTGCGTTGCTAAGGAAATTTCTAAAGTAATCAATATCTGTCAATTTAACTTTGTGATTTGATTTAAAGGTTGTGAACTTAGTGCTTGTTTAGAAGTTACTTTTGATACTATAAAGTATAAAATGTCTGATTCTAAGTTTCTTTGACTCCACCGGAATGAGTAGTCAAAGTAGCGTTGCCAGCTAAATCGTTTATACAATATGCGGGAAAAAAGTACTCCCCGGGGAAAAAAAATAATTCCATAAAAATAACATTTTGTTACCTGCTAACAGAGATGAAATGTCAAACTTTTTTCCCGTCACAGAAAAAAAAATCGCTTGTATAATAAATAACTATTATTAGAGTGAGAGTAAAAGTAAACGATTCATTGTTAATTTATTATTATTTCATAGTAATTTAATTTTGAAGAATACAACGTATTAAGTTTTCCGGGAACCTTCAGGAATCCATTTCAGGTTTGTAAATGTTCTAGGACTATGATTTGGAAAAGAAGAGTTGTTTAAATAATTCGCCTCTGGGATAAATAATTACCTTTTCACATAAACTATTAAACCGATCTAGCTGAAATGTAGCACACATATTAACAACAATAATGTGCACATTCTCCAAAACACATTTCTAGTCATTTACAATTGTTATTGTAATAGTTATAAACTTTCATTCAATATTGCTAAAAAGCCCCATATTTAGCTTAATTGTTCATCGATTTTAATTCTTTAAAAATAAAGTTGAAGGACTTTTTATGCTCTAAGATCTCTAGTTTGCAGATTACTTATAGAATTTAATTTGAAAATTGTACAAGCAAAATACTGAATTTGTAGCTTTTCACATTGTTTATAAAAAGAAAACGCACATCTGGCTGTATCTTCTTATGTATCTGTCATTAGAAAAGACTTTCTACTAAAACTTTCAGATATCTGCTAAACTTTTTTACACGAAATACCTATTTTTTTGTGTGTAGCCTGGGCTGTAGTAATGTCTGGCAGCCCTGCGATCTCACTCTATCGGACGATATGCGATGTAAAACCATATATGGTGGGGGAGTTCGCAACTGGAATCACTACTCCAACGATAATAAGACATGGTGCTTATCAGCAATTATAAATTCGCTCGTCCTTCTTATCAAGTGTAATTTATAAAGCTTTCTCGCTCTACCTACACATTTGTTGTTGCGTGTGGTCGCCGAACAAGCTCCGGTAAAAATCGATAAAAAATGATAAAAATGTCGGTATTGGCGGTTTTATCAGTTGTGCTTAGTTTCACAACGATCACTCAGGGTAAGTTAAACAAGCTAAATAGTGACCCAAACTAGTATGGTAAGCAAATAAGTTCGTGCAGCTTTTAGTAGAAAGATATAAATTTTTATTGAGAAACAATAAGACACTATTTATTCGTCAAAGTAATTACCATCACATTCTACGACCTTTTGCCAACAATGAACCAATTTTTGTATGCCGGTATTGTAGAACTCACTGCATTATTACACCATCTCGAGTTGTGAACTGTCGGTGCCTCATACAGTTGTCAAGAGACAAAAAAGGTGATAATCACTGGGCGAAATGTCGGTCACGTTTCTCAGCCGAGTTCAGAAATTTTTTCTCGGATCACTTGGCGTGATCCTGCAAGAATATCACTTTCTTCCGATAGATCAAAGAAGGCTGTTTCTGGATGAGTGCTGCTTGTACTCGTTGAAGCTGCTCACAATACAAGTTAGTAGTGATGGTTTGATCCCTTTCCAAAAACTCATAATGGACCATTCCAGTTGCTGTCCACATCACACATCAAAACCTTGTTTCGGTGCAAGGAAGCCTTGGACGTGAGTGGTACCTAATCAGCAGGCGACAACCAATGATACGAACGCTTAGATTTCGAATACAAGAGCCATTTTTCGTCGCAGGTTAATAGCCGGTTAAGATATGGTCCATTAGCGTTGCGTTAAATGTTTGCTGAACATAAGTAAGTAGGTAAGACGACTTAATTTGTCAGTTCCTGTGGGACCCATTTGCTTACCTACCACGTCTTTCCTAGCTGATGAAGATGCAAGCGAATAGTTTCAAGACTCATTCTGAACATTTCTGCAAGTTTTTGGCACGTTGTCCTAGAATTTGCGTCCACAACCTGTCGAAGATCCTCGTTGTTCATGATTTTTGGTCTCCCTGAGCGCGGTTCATCGAAGAAAATTTTTTGAACCACTTCAGTGCTGTTCGATCACTAACGGCATCATCTCCGAATGCGGCACATATTTTTCGCCGCAGCTTTTGTAACAAGTTTGTACTCATACAGTAAATAACTTCGAATTACTGTTTTATTCGTCGCCATTTTCAATTATTAAAACTAGGTATGTAACAACTTTCAGCAACTTTTTTTGTGTGTGAGAAAAGAAGGATTCATACTAAAGTGACAACAGGTAACAAACAATAGCTATCGATCAACAACATCCATGGCAATGTGCGATATACAGCAACCGCACGAACTTATTTGGTTACCTGACATTTTAGCAGAAAAGGAAACCGAAATTTCGGTCCAATTTTTATTTCGTTCAAAGTTGAAGATCATAGTGCATCTCCAAGAAAAAATAAACTCAGTTATAAATTAATATTAGTAATATTAAACTGGTGGACAGTTCTTTTGCAACATGGAAAATTTTACCCATATTCAAATCTCGGAAGAGATATCGAGTTGCGGTTTCGGGAGGTTCTTGACCAACTCTTTGAGAACGCGTACAGGTTTCGACTCGTATACGAGCCCCTTCCTACTTCAATTGGCCCACTTCAAGATTTGTACCAAAGCATGCCTCTATAAACTAAACATGACGAAACTACTTACTTCTAAAACAATTTATTTTCTCAAAAACAGTTTATATTTGAAATCACCTAGACCTATAACTAATAGAACATCTGAACAAATAAACAATGTGCGAATAAATGCGCGAAGTTAACAAAGCAACAATTGAAAGATTACTTTGGGGCATAGTGTTATCCAAGTTTTGACAAAAATTTGGTGTAAAACAATCTCATATTTCTTGAAGCTTTTGTCTCGGTTCGGTGATTGTACGAGCAGGATGTTGTAGAACCTTTTTCATCTCGTGCCACAAAGTTTCAATAGGTGACAGATCTGGACTGCTAGAAACCCATTTCAAAAGTGGTACATTATTTTCTTCCATCCATTTTATAACCTTTTTTGAGGTATGGCACGCTGCACCATCTTGCTGAAACACAAAATCTTGGCCGGATGTTGAACATTCTTCCATCACTGGTAAAAGTGATTCTTCTAAAATTGACAAATATTTGTTTGTATTAACATTTCCATCAAAAAAATGAAGTTTTCCCACTCCTTTTGATAACATACTGCCCCAGACCATAATGGATGCTGGAAATTTCACTTTTCTCTTCAGACAGTCAACATGGAATGCTTCATTTTTTTGCGAATAACTCTACTGCGACTGTCTCCAACACAAACTTCGAATCGGGCCTCATCACTCCATTGTATTGCACACCATTGTTGAGGTATCCATTGTCTATGTTCTTTAGTCCATCTAAGCCGATTTTTCTTTTGCAGTGGAATTAATAGTGGCTTTTCTTTGGACTATAAACAAGTTGTGCAACTTTAGGGTTTTTACTTCACTTTCTTTATAAGAAAACTTACCTTGCAAGTGCTAAACCCAGTTTGTGGGCCTCTCTATGAGTTGTGGACCTCGAAATTCTCCTTCCAACAGCGTCGCTCCACAAAGCACTTAATTGTAAATAACTGGCACGCCTGTTTTTCACGATTATTCTTCTTAATGCTCTTCGGTCGGCATTTGTGATATTACTTTTTTTCACATATCGTGGCTTAATACTAACTAAACCAGTTACGTTATGTCTTCTAACAATATTTCTCACAGTGTACCGCGATAAGTCTAACAAAGTTGCAATTTCTGAGTTTGATTTCCCAGTATTAAAAAATTTAAATATCGGTAACCGAATTTTCTCATTAATAACGTTTCCACTACCCATTTTGAAAACCTTAACTACTTAAAACTATTTTAAACGTATTCTGACAGCTGTTATTGATAAAAACAATTGTCATGGCTTTTATTTTTCACAGCCACCTATGCGTTATAGACTTATTTTGCATTGAAATGAAAATAGGTTGATATGCTCTAATTGCAACATGTGTCATTTTTATGCTGCAAATTTGATTAGGGATTGATAAAGTTGGTGTTTTCTACTATATATTATCAAAATATTCATTGTTAATATTTTAAACCTATAACACATACATACATATTAGTAAAGAGTATTTTGATATGAAATTAAGGGTAAAAAAAATCGGATAGATAAAAGTCAAGAGGTTAAATGTAGTGCAAAATAAATAAATATTCAACATCCAAAATGCCTATTGCTGGTTACTAGGCGCATGTCAAATTTCATGGGAGGTGTAGGACATATGTTCATATAAACTGTTCTTCCTAAAATGAGCTAAGGAATCATTACCTGTATTTTTAGTCATCAATTAAATTACACCCTGTATAGGGTGATGGATAATACATTTTTGGAATCAGAATTAAAAACTCTTTTCACCTGTGCAAAAATCCAATACGGGATCCTTGAGAAAAAATGAAGTTGATGCTGGAGAACAATCGAATAAACGTCATATTGAAAATCTTAGTATGTCACCTTGTATAGGAGAAAAATTGGCAATGTCAACGTGCAATTTATTTTGAAATCCCACTACAGATAAGGCTAGCAAAAAAAATAGTTGCTTAGGGTCCAGTATCTTCGTGGGGAAGCGGAATTTTCAAAATCACCATAGAAAAAATTATCTTTAGTTGCAATAGTCCACAGAATAGTCTCTATAGTTACTATATGTATTATTATTTAAACTAGCAATATTTGTTCTAGGTATGGGTCTAGGTATGGCTGATCGATGCTTAACATGTCAAGATGAAAACTGTGAGATGGCCGTTTTAGCAAAGTGTGACATTAGTTCAGTATCATCGGTACCAGAGTTAGGCATATCTACAGAAAAAGCCAGAGCGTTTGGTTGTTTGGACTTAGAATACAAGGAAAGTAAGTACATACATGTAAGTACAATAGTCCAGCCACAATGAAAATATTTCAACATAATTACGTGTGAGTTGCTTAGTGATAGGCCATAATCACAAGGGTATATTCCTGAA
Source organism: Acanthoscelides obtectus (assembly GCA_963669975.1). Lineage (NCBI taxonomy): Eukaryota > Metazoa > Arthropoda > Insecta > Coleoptera > Chrysomelidae > Acanthoscelides > Acanthoscelides obtectus. The sequence continues at coordinate 14,075,614 of CAVLJG010000003.1, forward strand.
TCAAATTTAAGTAAAAAAATTATATAAATATGTGTCCTATGTGGCCTGGTTTTTGAGATACGTTTTATAAAATTTTTGGTTATTTGTTAACTCAAATATGCTTTTGCCGATCTTGTTGAATTTTGGCAGTGTTGCTTATCACAATAAGAGGCTAACTTAGCGCTAACTAGATAGTAATTATAAATGGCAGTGGCTTCTCGGGGGGCAGCCTCACGAATAATATTGGCAAAAAATTTACAAAATTGACTCTAGATAAATGTATTTTTTTCTTAAAAGTGAGGCTCAATGTCAAATTCAACGTCATTATTGAACCCATTGTTCAAAGTTAGTACAAACCGTATCTTGATCATTTTCAAAAATAACGTACTTATTACACCCGGTATACAGGGAAAACCAAATTTGTCTGAACTCTTGAGTCCAATGTGTATGAGAGAGAAAGTGTATATCATCACATGCTAGAAAAAGATAGAAGGCAGATGAAGAGAGAAGGTAATCACCACAATGCTTAGCAACGTTGACGCAGAAGCTCGTGCAATCTTGCAAATATGTTACACCAGGCAATGTTCGCACAGACTACGTTACTGTCAAACTCAAGAAGAATTATTTATATACTAAGTGACATATAAATCCGAACACCCAGTTTAAATGGTTTTATTTTAATAAAAGTTGGTGAATGTATTTATCTTACTGTAAATAACAAGTGAAAAAATTTTCAGCCTTATCAGTTGGACATTCCGGTTTTTATACTGTTTTTTTAATTCACTAACGCTCTAAAAATGAATATTTCAGCCGCAGTAAAGGATCAACGTTGGCGGATTTTGGTTCTTGACATCCTTTATGATCGGTTACGATGCCTAGAGTACGGAGACCTGTACGATTTCGTCAACTTAGTGAGTTTGATAGGCGCCGTATAGTGGGACTTCGGGAAGCTGGACTTTCTTTTCGGGCAATTGCAGTTAGAGTGCAAAGAAGTGTAGACACTGTGGTTAGGTGTTGTCAGGCATGGCTTCGAGAAGGCCGTACGCAAAGAGCAAGGGGCACTGGACGCCGCCGTAGAACAACAGACCGTGAAGATCGCCGCCTAAGATTATTTGCCTTAAGGGACCGTTTCTCCACTACCAGGTCCATTGCAAATGAATGGTTTGCAGAACACGGAAGATCTATTGGCATGCGAAGTGTTTACCGACGAATGAGAAGTTTTGGCTTGTTTTCATACCGGCCACACTGGGTCCTCCCTTTAACTCGAGAACACCGACGTAATCGCCTTGAGTGGTGCAGACAACGGTCACTCTGGGACCAGGAATGGAACAGTATTGTCTTTAGTGTCGAGTCTCGATTTTGTTTAGGCATGCACGATGGTCGTGCCAGGGTTAGAAGGCGATGTGGTGAAAGGAGGAATCCACAGTTTTTTGTTGAAAGACATGTTCATCACACTGTTGGAGTTATGGTTTGGCGTGCTTTAGCTTATGGTTCCAGGTCACCTTTAATCTTCACCAGAGGTAACATGAACGCGCAGCGTTATATCCACGAAGTTCTACAACCCCATCTTTTACCCTATCTTGACACCCTGGCAGATCCAACTTTCCAACAAGATAATGCCCGACCACATGTTGCAAGAGTCACAATAGACTTCTTTCAACATAATGATGTCACATTGTTACCATGGCCACCAAGATCTCCCGACTTATCCCCAATTGAGCACGTGTGGGATATGATGGGTAGGAGATTGCTCAATTTGCAACGTCCTCCTCAGACTCTAGAAGCACTTCGAGAGGAGTTGGTGGTTGCCTGGAATGAGATACCACAGGAGGACATTGACCACCTGATCAGAAGCATGCCTAGGCGCGTTGGAGAAAGCGTAGCACATCAGGGTGCATCCACACATTATTAAAGGTCAAAGGGCTTTAAAGCAGTGCAATCATTTTGAAATTTTTATCATTTACTTATTATGCTTCATTAAGTACTTATACAAAATTTTATTAAAATAAAACCATTTAAACTGGGTGTTCGGATTTATATGTCACTTAATATATCAATTTTGATGCGACTCAGTGTCGTATCGTCAGATGTTCCTACAATAGTTGTGGGACGCCTTTATGGCCTTCTTGATTTTCATAGTTTTCTACTGTTCCGTGTCAGCACTCTACTTTGAGATTATACTACAAATATCATCAAATTGTTCATGGTTTTATATCAGCCTGAAATTTCCTAGGATTCAAAAAAAAAACATAGCTCACACGCTGACGCTGACACAGAATAGTAGAAGTCTAGAAATACCCCAGCCTTTCTTAAGACGTGTTCCCGCGCCAGAGTCCGTGTGGCGTTCCCCCTTTCCCCTGTATCCCCCTATAGCCCCACGGTGTCCAACGGGTGTTTAGGCTTTAGGCCTTCGTGATAGTTGGAGTATAAAAAAAAAGGAGAGAAAAGCCTGTGAAAATCAATGAGGCAATGAAGGAACGACTGACGACACGCCCCTTGGTGGTTTAACCAATTTTAGAATTATCTTTAATTTCAATCGATGGTAGTAAAATCAACACATTCTAAGTTATGGTATTACGCAATACAAATTATCACTGTCTGCGTATACGCAGGTAAAAACCGTTTCTAAGCAGGACGACACTTCCCAACGAGAGCTAGATGGGTACTGAACAAAATCGCGCATCTATGATCATGGAGGTGGAAACCTTGCCTTGGAATGTACGAGATGCGGTGTTGCCAAGCGGACCAATGGTGCAAAATTGCACAATTTGTAGCAATCCTGACTTTTAGAATAAAATAAAACGCCGTTAGGACCGATCCGGAATCGATCCTTAATTCAAGGAGCTGGTGCAACATTTTAGCAATGCGGCAGATTGGCGCGTCAGCGTTGCTAGGCGACGCGGTGATGAACTTTGCTTTTCAGCCGGCTTCTATATCTTTCTAATATATGTGTGTATATACACTTCTCTCTCACACACATTGAACTCAAGCCATCGGACAAATTTTGTTTTCAGGGTATAGAAAATCTTTACGAGATGTTCATAACGGTAAAGTTGCATTGTTGGAGCACAATAGGAAGTATAAATAGCAAGTTTGGGTCGATGCTGTCCGTCTAGAGTCTAGATCCTGGAATCGACGTGTGGCTCGATCTCTCATCTCTCTGTTTACCTAATCGTACAAATCAAACTCCTGATCAGTGTCGCCATTAACATTTTTCCTGACGTTCAAGCTTTTTAATACACATAGTATCTGAATGTACATATTTTTGCAGATTCGGACACGAAAAAGCTGAAACGATGCATCGGATTATCTGACGAAGATATCTGTAAGACTGCTCAACGCAAGCTTAAGGTAAACAAATGTGAAGTCTCTAAACCAACGCAGACTGGAAGATTCAGCTACCATTTACAAGAAGAGAATCTAGATGCCATCATGAAAAGCTCAGAAACTACGCCTACGAGTACAAAAGGAACCAAACCTTCAAAACATGACACTAGTACAGAAACAACTATTCCTTCCACAACAAAAGGAAGTAAAGGTACAACTTTAAAACCTGTCCCTAGTACAAAAGCAACTGTTCCTTCCACAACAAAAGCAAGTAAAAGTACAACTTCAGAACCTGTCACTAGTCCACAAACAAGTCAAAAAACCTCTCCTGAAGCCAGCACAGAAAAAGTACAACTTCAAAACCTGCCACTACTACAAAAGAAAGTGAAACAACAACTTCAAACTCTGAAACCACCACAGAAACAAGAGAAACGACAACTTCGAAGACTAATTCTGCTAGGTCTATAATTACAAGCAAATTGTCAGGATTAACAATAGTAACTATTGTTCTATGTTATTTGATGTAAATTAAAATATTTTTTCTGACCTGTTTTTATACAATTTCCTTTGGTTCTAGTTGCCGCTCAAAGTAACTCTCTGGAACAGGCGCGGATCCAGGATCACGTCTTGTGTGGGGGGGGGGGGCAAGTAGTGTGGGTTGCCTACGTTCAGGGGGTATTGTCAATACGTTTGCGGTTACTATAATGTAATTAATAATGGAAATGATAAACAGCAGTTTAAGAACAAATTGTGCATTTATGTTAAAAAATAACTGAAACTTGCCGAAATGTTAGTGAAAGTGTGATTCTATAAAAAGAAACGTTTTTCGCTTTTCACAATTATTTGAATGTTCAGTTTTCCAAATTTAAAAAACCTAAAAAATAGTAAATCTTCGGAAATATCGAAAATCTAGAGTGTTTTAGAAATTCTGAAGATTTAAAAAATATGAGAATTTTTAAGATTTTGTAACCAAAAAATTTTGAGGTCAATGGACGATTTTTATATACTAAGTGACATATAAATCCGAACACCCAGTTTAAATGGTTTTATTTTAATAAAAGTTGGTGAATGTATTTATCTTACTGTAAATAACAAGTGAAAAAATGTTCAGCCTTATCAGTTGGACATTCCGGTTTTTATACTGCTTTTTTTTATTCACTAACGCTCTAAAAATGAATATTTCAGCCGCAGTAAAGAATCAACGTTGGCGGATTTTGGTTCTTGACATCCTTTACGATCGGTTGCGATGCCTAGAGTACGGAGACCTGTACGATTTCGTCAACTTAGCGAGCTTGATAGGGGCCGTATAGTGGGACTTCGGGAAGCTGGACTTTCTTTTCGGGCAATTGCAGTTAGAGTGCAAAGAAGTGTAGACACTTTGGTTAGGTGTTGTCAGGCATGGCTTCGAGAAGGCGGTACGCAAAGAGCAAGGAGCACTGGACGCCGCTGTAGAACAACCGACAGTGAAGATCGCCGCCTAAGATTATTGGCCTTAAGGGACCGTTTCTCCACTACCAGATCCATTGCAAATGAATGATCTGCAGAAAACGGAAGACCTATTGGCATGCGAATGAAAAGTTTTGGCTTGTTTTCATACCGGCCACACTGGGTCCTCCCTTTAACTCGAGAACACCGACGTAATCGCCTTGAGTGGTGCAGACAACGGTCACTCTGAGATCAGGAATGGAACAGTATTGTCGTTAGTGACGAGTCTCGATTTTGTTTAGGCATGCACGATGGTCGTGCCAGGGTTAGAAGGCGACGTGGTGAAAGGAGGAATCCACAGTTTTTTGTTGAAAGACATGTTCATCACACTGTTGGAGTTATGGTTTAGGGTGCTATACCTTATGGTTCCAGGTCACCTTTAATCTTCATCAGAGGTAACATGAACGCGCAGCGTTATATCCACGAAGTTCTAGAACCCCATCTTTTACCCTATATTGACACCCTGGCAGATCCAACTTTCCAACAAGATAATGCCCGACCACATATTGCAAGAGTCACAATAGACTTCTTTCAACATAATGATGTCACATTGTTACCATGGCCACCAAGATCTCCCGACTTATCCCCAATTGAGCACGTGTGGGATATGATGGGTAGGAGATTGCTATAGTCAACGAAAAACAAAGTGGCGTGCACGTCATCACGATAAAAATTCCCCGACCTAATGCCTAGGTTTCTATCACAAACAATTGATCTATTGCAGTTTCATATTAATGTGATATATAAATTGTAAAATGGTCATTACTCTCTTATTATGGTTAATAGTCATATAAACATTGTTATTAAAATATCACATAAGTTGCTTTCTGATAAATTTAGACGCATTATGCGAAATAAAATGTTTTGCAAACGCTCCAATCACTTATCGACATGTAAACGCACTAAACCTATTTCGCAGCGTTGACACATTGTCACCTTGAAACTTATTTAAACTGGGAACTGACATTTGTATTAATTTTGACACTGAATCAATTTGTGGCATTTCAAATCTTTATAAATCCTTTGGCCCCGCATACTGTAAATCAACAACTCTTTGTTTCAAAACAAAATTATTCATTTTACGAGTAGATAAAGGCAATTTTGGTATATAAAGATGCCCAAACAGTTAAATAGTCGGTTGTAAGGAACTCGTGGCCTCGTTAATGCACTACTTTGAGCAAGAAAGGGACAACAACGGGCCTTTGTTGCCTTTAAATGCTGTTCAAGAGGTAGGTTACTAATAATTATATGTAATGTATATTAATAATAGTGAAATTTTATTTCATTTTTTGTAGCGTGTTGCTGCTGCTTTAAAAATTAGTTTAAGGACAGTTAGTCGTATTTCCGAGGGTGTGAAAAGTGATGCAAATTTAGAATCGCCCAAGAAAAAGCGGAGTTATATTAAACGTGTAACAAACACAGCGACATTGGATACAAGTGCCATTCGAGAAGTGATCTATAATATGTATCACAAAAGTAAGATCTTATTATAATAACTTATCAGAAATTTGCATTAATTTGTTAACTAAATTATAATGTCATATTACACATGGTTTCAGAAGAACAAGTTACGATACAAACTTTATGGTCTCGATTAAGAGATAGGGCATTATTTGATGGTAGTGCCACGTCTTTAAGGCGGTTGCTTAGAGATCTTGGATTTAAGTGGCTTAAGGACAATCCGCGACGAGGGCTCATGGAACTACCAAGTATAGCTTTGAAAAGGGTGGAATTTCTAAGGCAATACAATCAAGCCAAGGTTGAGGCCTTATACCAGTTTGTCTTCCTCGATGAAACTTGGATATTTCAAAATGGGACCATAGGTCGCTCTTGGCAAAATGGAAACCAAAAAAGCGTGAAAGCTATTAAAACAGATGGTAAAAGGTATGTACTTTTACACAATTTGCACTATAAAATTTAAAACTAATATATTTTAGATACATTATATTACATGCTGGAAATGAAAATGGGTTTATTGACGGTAGTGAAGCGATATTTTCTTCGAAAACAAAATTGAGCGATTACCATGGAGAGATGAACCAGGACAATTTTTTGAAATGGTTTCAACATCAGTTATTAGAAAAATTGGAGAGTCCATCTATGATTATACTGGATAACGCCCCTTATCACAGCATGATATTGAACAAAGTGCCCAACAATGCATGGACAAAAAAAATATCCAAGACTGGTTGACAAATCAAAACATACCATTTTTAAACACAATGTTTAAAACAGAGCTATTGAGTATTGATGCTCGGTACATAATGCTTCTTAATTATATATATTTTGGTCGACAGTTTATATTTCTTTTGTTTATTCCTATTCTTAAAATAACTGCTTTTTTAGAAACAAACCACCTAAAATATACGTGATTGATGAATTGGCGGAACAACATGGGCACAAAGTTCTTCTTCTGCCTCCTTACCATTGTATATTTAACCCTATTGAGTTAATTTGGGGCATAGCAAAAGGTTACTATAACAGACATATTGGTAGAGATGGTAACAGTGAAAAAGACTGTTTGGATATGTGGAACGAGGCTCTACAAACGGTTACCCCAGACATGTGGAAAAATAGTGTTCGACATACTGAGCAAGAACTTTTTAAATGGTATGAAAGAGAACGAATTTTTGATCGACCAGACATCGAACCTTTAATAATCAACTTTGGGAGTGATGAAGATTCAGATTCAGACAGCGCTGAAGAAAGAAACTCCGACTAACTTTATTGTACAGAAAAAGCTTACACCAGTAGCTTACCTAATTTTAGAATGCATTTTTCTGTATGAATTCTGTAAATAAATACCATGCATAAAATTTGGAGGACCCCATTTGGATTTTTATTCAGTACCTTTAAGCTATCAATTAAATATGGTAGTTTCATAGTGTCATCTGATCAATAATTGTCATACTTAATGATTATGCAAGTACAGATATATAATTTTATTATACTATTATTTTTGTTCTCATTTGAGGTTAATATTGCTTATAAACCTATATATGTAAATAATAAATTTTATTATTTTACAAAAAGTTTGGCAACAATGTAAATTTTTCAACACACCCACCTTGATGACGTGCACGCCACTTTGTTTGGCGTTGACTATATTTCTGCTGTTCTATTAGCGCACTGATTATTTCCGAAAAATATTTCGATAATCTCAACTCTTTCTGCTGTGGAATATACCATGGTCAATTTATGTAATAAAGCGTTACAAGTTATTTTAGCAACAAAGTTTCGTCAAATCAATCGCAAACTATGTACTAAATTAGTATTTAAAATAAGAACGAGATATTTCCTTATCTTTCTTCAAGGAATAACTTTTTGCCATAAAGAAAACGCTCCAATAGCTATTTTCAACAACAAAACGATAAACAAACCAAGGGGGGAGTGAAGAAAAGCATTAACTTATTAAGTAAATTCCTTTAGTCAAATTTCTTCTGAAAGTAGTACAAACTAATCTGGTGTACCTATTGAAGTCTACTTTAAGCTTTCAATCAATAAATCTTCAAAACTACTAAACTGAACCTCATGTATTTTACCTCAGGGAATTGGAAGACCTTCAAAATGAGGTATCACTCGACCCCCCTTTCCATTTAAGATTTTAGGGTTGGTGTCACCCCCGCCCAGGGGGCTGCACGTGTTAACGTGATTTTTTGCCAGACTTGTGTCCCCCTCGAAAACAAAATCGACGGGTGTGAGCGTTAATCAAAAAAAAAAACTGAGCTGCCAGTAAATGCGTCTGTTTCGTCTTCGATGCGCCACCCTGTATAAATTATAGCAGTTTTTCAGTTGAAACCTAAAAGGTTTGAAACAACTAATTCAGGTATATTTATACAAAATAGTTCTTAAGATTTTGATAATTTTGGAACTTGATTTAATTATGAAATGATGAATACTTGAAGATTTTGCTAATTTTGAAAATTCCATAAATTTTGGAAATTTAGAAAGTCTTAAAAATATTCGAAACTTTATAAATTTTAAATCTTTGATAGTTTTGAAATTTTCGATAGTTCTGGTTTTGGATATTCTGGTGCATGTTCTAAGGATTTTTAAAAAATTCGAATTTCTGAAAATTTTAGAAATTACTAATATTTTTGAAATATTGATTTTGGAAACCTTGAATATTTCCAGATTTTTCCAAAAAAAAACATGTGGTGACACTCAGCCTTCAAGTTTTAGCAAACATTTATTAGATTTCATTTCTTCTTACTTGCATGATAGAAATCAGTGCGTTTCTTACAATGGTTTCAAATCTTCACCTTACTCAGCCTCATCCGGTGTACCGCAGGGATCAAATTTAGGCCCTCGGCTCTTTCTTTATTTTATCAATGACCTCCCTAACTGCTTAACCCGTCCTTCTCTGTTGTTTGCCGATGAGTTAAAAATATATGCTCAGATTAACAGCATTGATGACTGTCTAATCTTGTAAGCTGACCTGAATCATATATTTGAATAGTGTTCGACTAATAAATTATTTTTGAATGTTAGCAAATGCCAAACCTGTTCTTTTACCAGGAAAACGAATCCAATAGTTTTTGATTACACACTGGAAGGTGTCAATTTGATGCGTTGTTCAGAAGTAAGAGATCTAGGTGTGGTGTTTGATGTTAAATTAGGATTTACAGGTCATATTAGTACAATAAGTATAAGAAACTGTAAATCGTTTTGTAGTGAAACGGCACTGAAGGCTTTATACTGCACCTTGGTGCGTTCTTAGCTGGAATATGCTTCTAGTGTATGGCATCTATATTACCAAATCTATACTAATGAAATTGAAAGTGTACAGAGGATATTTCTTAAATACTTGACTTTCAAATTAGATGGTGTTTATCCCAATCGTGGGACTCCCCAATCAGCGGTGTTGCTCAGATTTGAAATACATCCTCTTGACCTGAGAAGAGTTTGTAATAGTTTAAAATTCCTTTACAAGCTCGTACACAGTGATGTTGATTCTTCTTCAGCTTTATTAGCTAAAATTGATTTTCATGTACCGTCCCGCACTTCTCGAAAATTTCTCGCTTTTTACTTAAAAACACCAAATTCTAATGTTATGATTAAGCCACCTGTGTACTTTATGTGCCCCAGCTTTAACACCATAGCTGATAAGTGTGACATTCATCATGATAAAGTCAAAGATATATTAGCTGTATTCAGCGACTACTATTATTCAATTTATAGCATTTAAGACAGGTAGGTGAGTAGGTTCATTTTTTTCATTTCTTTTTCAGAAACTGGGCGAGCTATGATTGTAGTTAAAAATACTGTATCGTCAAATTGTACCAATTACATTGTCTTTTAAATGGATGTTTTTGTTGGGCAATAAATATATTATTATTATTATTGTTATTATCTTTTTATTCCACAGACGTATCTGTCTGGTAATAAAGGATAGACCAGATATCAACCAGATATCAAAGAGACTATAAAAGGACCTTCCTTTTTTTTGGTAGAGTGCTGGTTTACCGGGTATTGAGTCACAATTTCCGTGGAAGGTTTTGGTGATAGTTCCTAATGCACCGACAACGACAGAAGTTATCCAAGCTTTCATATGCCACATCCTCTGTATTTCTATCTGGAGATCTCTGTACTTAGATATCTCATTTTCTTTCGATTTTACATTGGAATCGTCGGGAACCGCTATATCAATTAGTTGACATGTTTTCTCCTTTCTGTTATGAATTATAATGTCAGGTCGGTTTGCTTTTATTGTCCGATCCGTTATTACCGGCACATCCCACATAATACACACATCAGTGGTGTCATTCTTGATGTTGGTGACACTCTGGATTTCATGCTGATAATATTTATCTGTAACTGGAATACCAAACGAGTCACATATTTTCCAGTGAACGTAACTAGCTACATTGTTATGTCTAGCGGTATACTCTGAAGGGGCTAGTACTTGGCAACTTGCTACTATATGGCTGATGTGTTCGTCGGACTGCCCGCATATTCTGCATTTACTGTCTATACTTTGTTTTAGTATATACTTTTGGTGGTACCTTGTATTTAATGCTTGATCTTGTGCAGATACTATCAGAGCTTCTGTTTCCGCGTAGAGCTTCTCAACCAACTGACACTTCCACGTTTATCTACCTCTGTTCTCTCGAGTTGTCGGAAGAACTGTCCGTACAATGGTTTCGAGGCTACTTTTGCTAGTCTGCCTCTTTCAGCGACGTTCTTGATCTTGTGGATTCAGTTTCTGTTGGAGTTTTCGCCTCCTAGACGTTCCGACATACTCTTCTTCATCTCTTTCTGGATGGAGTATTTGCAAAGGCCATTGTCCCATTGTTTCACTATTTTTGACAGTTTGTCCTTCCCTTGGGTTATATATTCTCCGAGACCAACCATAGATGTTTCATATAGAGCTTCAATTTCTACCATTCCGCGTCCTCCATTGCGCCTCTTTACATATGACCTGTCCACGTCAGCCTTGGGATGGTGTATATGTGCCATTGTCAGCAGCTTCCTGGTTTTCCGGTCAATTCTCAGAATATCTGACTTCAGCCAATTGACAATTCCAAAGCTGTAACTTAGTACAGGCACAGCGAAGGAGTTGATTGCAAATATTTTATTTTTGGAGCATTATTCTGTCTTAAGAATCAGGCGCACACAACGATAATACTCCCTCGATATTCTGGATTTGGCATGTTCATCTTCGATTCCATCTGTTTCTTCAATGCCTAGATATTTATAGGTTTATTCAGGCTCCATGTTCATTATTATTGTTGCTTTATCTAGAATTATATTCTGTGCTTTAGTGAGTTTACCCCTTTTGAACATTGCTGTTGCACACTTATCCAGTCCAAATTGCATATTTATATCATCCGAGAATGTTTTCACTGTCATTAAAGCGCGACGCAAATCGTTCTCATTTTGGCAAATAATTTCAGATCATCCATGTATAACAGATGATTAACTGTATTGTTTGCGTCTATAACAAAATCAGTTTTTTCTCTGTTAAGCATACTGGTCAGTGGAATTAGTGACATACAAAACAGTAGGGGGGAGAGATTATTGTTATTATTATTATCTTTTTCTTCCACAGACGTATCTGTCGTATCTATTATTATTATTATTATTATTATTATTATTATTTTATTATTATTATTATTATTATTATTATTATTATTATTATTATTATTAGTAGTAGTAGTAGTAGTAGTAATGGGTGGGCCATTTAAAAGTTTCGATTTAAAAATAAAATAAAACAAAAACGGTTTGAGATATTGCCAAATTTATTTTTTTGTTTTGAAGTACAATTGTTCCGCTCAGAAATGAAATATTACTTCATTCAAATGGCTGCCGCGGCTGGCCTCACAGTAGCCCATTCGATCGGACCAATTTTCGAGCACTTTTTCGAGTGTTTGGGGCCGTATCTCGTCAATGGCATCACGAATGTTGGCCTTCAAATGGTCAATTGTCTCTGGATGGTCGACATAACACTTGTCTTTAACAGCGCCCCACAGGAAATAGTCCAATGGTGTCAAATCGCAGCTTCTTGGCGGCCAATTGACATCACCATTTCGACTGATTAAACGGCCATCGAAGGTTTCGCGCAATAAGTTGATTGTGGCATGCGATGTGTGACAAGTTGCACCATCCTGCTGAAACCAAACATTCTCCACATCAATACCATCAAGAGCAGGAACAAAAAAATCAGTTATCATGGTGCGATAGGTGTTTCCATTGACAGAAACGGTTTGCGCCGTCCCCGTCTTCAAAGAAATATGGGCCAATGATGCCTCCGCTCCACAATCCACACCAAACAGTCACTCGCAAGGGATGCATTGGCTTCTCTAAGACCTCGTGTGGGTTTTCCGAGCCCCAGATACGGCAATTTTGCTTATTGACGTAGCCACCAATATGAAAATGAGCTTCGTCTGAAAAGATTATTTTTTTCGCAAAATCGACATCATTGATTAGTTGCTCGTTGGCCCATGTAGCGAAGGCAGAACGAAGTGGATGGTCACGCGGCTTCAACTCTTGAACCAATTGAACTTTGTAAGGCGTCATACCGAGATCTTTCCGCAAAATTCGTCGTAAACTGGTGCGGGAAATGTTCAATTCTTGGGAACGATGACGTGTTGACGTTGATTGATTTTCACGCACACTCGCAGCCACAGCATCGATACCTTCGGTTGTACGCACTGTACGAGCACGCTGACGTGTTGGAGCATCAACAATGAAACCAGTTTCACGCACTTTATTAATAAACTTGCGTATACCGGGCGCTGTTGGTGCTTCGTTGCGACCGAATTTTGAACGGCATTTTCGTGCAATTTCTGCCCAATTGTCTTTGTTTTGGAAATAAATTTCCAATATTACCCACGTTGCTCAAGCGTAAATCGATTCATTTCGTTCAGCGGAGATAATATACTGAATTTTATGACAAATCAGATTGACATAAGTATTGTCAGCGTCAATTAACACGTGGTTCAAATCGAAACCGATAGATTGGCCCACCCTATAGTATTATTATATCAGTTATTCAGTTTTCATAGCATAAAAATATTAAAATCAGTTGTTCAGTTTTTAAAGCACAAAACCTAAAGATTTTTAAAATTGTTTTATTATGAAAGTTTTGAGAAAATTGAAAATCTTGAAAATTTTGAGCATTTGAAAATTGTGGAAATTTCAAAACTTGGGAAATGTGGAGCTTTTTGAAAATTTTCGAAATCTTTTGATTACCGTTTTTTAGAATATGCAAGATATTAGAAATCTAAAAAACTTTGGTGATTTTGAAAATGTTGATGATTATGAAAACAGAAAATTTTGTAAACTCGACAATTTTGGAAATTTTAGGGATTTTATAGATTGTCCAACTTTTGAAAATATGGATTTTAAAAACATGGAGAATGAAATGCTGAAAGCATTGGACATTTCTGAATTTTAGAAGCCTGTGATGACACTCAGCCCTCAAGGACCGACTTTCAGTGTGGCCTTAGATGCCTATACCTCCGCGCTTCTTAGAACTTTGTCACACTGTGACCACTAACTCTGGAACACTCCGTATATTGAGTGTCAAGTATAGTGCACTAATAATATCAGGAAGCATCTGCGAATCCATCCGTGTAAATACGGAATCCCCACCGACGCACGTGACACCAGCTGCCGTCGGTAAAAAAGTGAGAGTGGGCCCCCAAGAGCAAGAAAGTGGGGTCCCTGCTGGTGCAGACCACGGCAGGCTGATGGATTGGGAGTCAGTTGTCTCGCATACTGCGCCTGTGGTTGCAGACGCGACAGTGACGCGCGCGTTAGAATTTGCACGTGGGTAAGGAGCCTAGTGTCAAGCGGTGTCCACTGCAGCGTCGTTGTTACTTGAGGTAGGTTCATCTCGAGGCTTATGTATTCCTTCTTACCTATGGGCCTCCAAATACTCAAAGTCAAGATGTCTGTGTATCCCTCCGGGGCCGTTCAAGTATTACGTAAGCCCCCCCCATCCCCCTTGTCAGCAAAGTAAGCAAAGCTCTTACCCCCTCCCCTCATGCTTACGTAAACATTTGTCAATTAATGTATTGTTTTTTTAATATTAAAATTATAACGTTATAATTATAATTTGAAAAATAAGAAAATAGATTTAGGATAGAGATTATACATTTACTGATATGGTATTCAACATGGAGTAAAGGACAAAAATATTATATCTTACTAACATAACAAACCTATTTTAAATTTTTGGTACATATATTAAATTCAAATTAACAGTCTTCAGTCCATGAAACCCGAATACATGATTCTAAGTTTTCGATGACATTGGATTGCTTCGATTGCTGCTCAGTGTTGTGAGTTTGCTCGCTTTCATCGGATATTGGAATGCCTACGTCGTTCTCATCGAGCCATTCAACATCATGGTGCTCTAAATTTTGAACAATGCACATCAGTTCATTAGCACGACGAGCAGCGACTCTTACAGGTCTAACTTTCCTATCAGTGTGCGTGTTTACCTTTTTATGGATATTTTCGATGTGTCGGACAAAAATAATCGTAGGGCATTTGCAGGAAATCTTTGAGTGAAGCACTTAAGCGTAGAGCTAAATTGACTGGAAGATTAAGAAATTGCCCTCCTTCATCCAAAACCAAGTCATCAACTGTTTGTTTTACTTTTACAGGTGGTGGAAGAAACCTATTGTCTAGTAATCTAAATAGGCCACTTCTTGGACGACAGCTTTCTGTATTTCTACATTTTACAATTTGAAGCAAGTATTGGCTCTCACGCACATGTTCTGAATACCATTTAATGTCTGGAAAATCAGGAAGATGTTGTTCACCTGCCCCAACATATTTTGCATTAGCATTATAGCCATCAATTTCCACTGAACTCCATACTTCAGTTAATACATTTCCTGCAAATTCGAAATTAGATCTTTCTGTTCATCAGTTCACCGAAATGAGACCCAAAATGGTCATGAGGCAATATTAAACCAGCCAGTTCCCGACTAAGAGGAGCCATTCTGTGCTCTACTCTGTTATACGCACTTCTTCCAGGAGCATTGGTAGTTAAAAACAATGCATCGAGATCATGTCGCCTAAAGTGTCATGATTACCACTGGTTTTACTAGTCCATGGTCAGTTTTAGCTAATGGTCGAAACTCTTCAAGTTCGAGAAGCGTCTCGAAATCCTGAGCATAAATTTGCCGCAGTTACGCCAATAGGGACTCGAGCTTTATCATCTTGAGATATGAAAAATACTTGATCTGGTCCAAGTATGGATGCTATGTTCTCTAAATAATGGATTGATGTTTCAGCGAACTTGCTATCTAAGTGGCTCTTGTGGTGATCAGTTTGAGCCCGAATGAGCTTGATAGGGATTGTCGATACATGTCTTCGTCCCTCTGCAGAATTAGATTTTCTGGGAATCAAACGAAGATATGTCCCACTGCGACTAATGTCAAATCCTATTTTACGTAATTCTTGGGTGAGTTCATCAAGAGTTTTTACGCTGCGAATTGATTCCGTTCGTCTTCTATCATCTGCTGCACTCCTAAATAAAGCTATATCCGCGTTTGTTTTCAATAGTGAATGTTGATTGCTTTCAAGATTAGGACGTCCCACTGAATCCCTCAGAGATAGTCTTTTTTTATTTCTAGATTTTTATGACAAATATCTTGTAACTTTCTTTTCATACCATCCCTGTGTTTCTTCTGGGCAACTGCGTTTTGAACCTTCCTGTTTAAAGACTGTTTTGCTGTTTTTATTTCCTCGCGCAACTTAATGATCTGTTTATCAACTTCAGCACGGCTTGGCATAGTATCTCTGGCAGAATACAAAGCATTCAGATTTTTTTCGAGTAGAGCAATCTTATTTTTCATAGCTTCCTGAGAAGGTTTTGCTCTCTGTTTATCTGTATTTTCATTAATTTAGCATTGCTGTTGTGATTCATTACCGGGTTTTATTTTATCTTTTTTCTCTTTTTTAATATTTGATGCTGACTGTATTATAATTTGTGTTTTTTCTGCAGGTTTACAGGTTGCCTAAAAATAAAAACTTACTATGGCTTCTGCTAAAGATTCTCTTATTAAGCTACATATATACGAAGTAAGGCAATATATATGGTAAATACAAAACCCTATGCTTTAAATCCAATATGTTTAAACGAGCAATTCGTTCCGGTCACAAAATACAGGGTGTTAGTTTTCTGTATATATGTATAAAACTAACATCCTGTACTTTGTGACCAATTGACGGAATCAATCATAAGAAATAAATCTATAATATAATGAATATTACCTCTATACTTTGAGATAGGCCATAATATTTTCTAATCAGTAGAGAGAAACTTTTTGGCGATTTCTAATATTTCTAGTACTCATAGGTACCTAAAATGATTTCGTCACTCACCTTAGAAAAAAAAATTAGTAGATTGGATTTATTCTTAGTCGCCACTTGCAATTCTTCTTCGATTCTCTTAGATACAATAATATCTAGTTCCTTGTCGGATTTTGCTTGTAATTTGTAATTTCGCCACATTTCGTTAACTAACTTTTGTACATTACTTTTGTACTTACTTTCGTACTTGTATGAGATGTTTTAAAACTTTCAAACACTTTTTGGTATAACTTGGATTTGTCTCTGTGAAACGACATCTTATTTAAACATTAAACTTTGGCCAATGGAATCAATGGTAACACAAATGTTAACTTGCTTTACTATGCTTACAATACGTCTACTCGTTATAGTATCCAAACGAAAGAATACACTGATAGAGGAAATTTAGACAAGTGAACACCGCGCGGTAAGTTCCCTACTCGGTTCTAAATCGAGTAGGGGAATTACCGCGCGCTGTTCACTAAACGTATGCATTATTTGCGGGAATCCCCGAAAATGCGTTTCGTTTTCAAGCAAAGACAATGTGAGGGTTGCCATTCGTGTAAAAAAGTAAATAACTACCGATGACGTAATCATCATCTAGACTCCCCTACCCCCCATGTCATCCAAAATAAGCAAAGCAAAGAACCCCCCGCCCTCCCATAGTGCTCACGTAATACTTGAACGGATCCTCCCCCGCTCTTCAACGGCAAAATAGGGCCACGAATTTTACTTTGCCCTACGGCCCCTTCAATTTCAGGAATTGTAAAAAACATGATGAAATTTTGATATACACTCTGCACTTTCTTGCGACCATGCATGCTTTGGCTACAACCTACATTTCATCAGCGCAACATTTCTCTACTTCCTCCACCGCGGCTGCTATGTGGAGCTTAAATAAACTTTGTTAATCCGAATTGCCTAAGGTTAGTAGTACTCGGAAACGCCTCCTCAGATAGATTGTTCCACAATCTTGATACCCTAGGGACAAAGAAGCGGTCCTATCGGTTCTGTATGTACGAAGTCTGACACAATTAAATGGTCACCAACAATACCCATCCACATATTTAAAGAAAATTGTTCCTGGTGGTGACATTTTACGTAAGCATGAGGATTTTCGTCTCTCCATACATTGTATGATTTTATTAAAATTTCTGTTATTATTAACTTTTTGGTAATACCATTGGCAAAACTGTGAACGAGGTAAAAAATCTCTTGGTAATAATGCTTGCACACGTTGAACATGATATGAATACAAGTGAGATACGAAAAACATACAAGAGGCAAAGAAGTTGTATTTTTGTAAACAACAATTATTAAAGTTACAAAAAAGGCAGTTGTGTACATTTTTTGCAAATAATATTCGCTAAGGTGCCCCCTGGGATACCGCTGGACCTTATAATTTTAAGTCTATACAGGGCTAAATTAGATAAATTACAACAAATAATATTGCCAAATTTCAAAAGAATCGAGTAAATATTTTTAAAGATATTAATAATTTATTTGTTTTAAGTTATCGTGCTTTTCCGGACCCATGTTTATAGAAATCATTTCCTTATTTTTAACAGGGAATCACCCTCTAAAATATCTCGGTCTATTTTACGAGCACCGTTAATCTATACTAAGTGACATATAAATCCGAACACCCAGTTTAAATGGTTTTATTTTCATAAAATTTTGTATAAGTACTTAATGAAGCATAATAAGTAAATAATAAAAATTTCAAAATGATTGCACTGCTTTAAAGCCCTTTGACCTTTAATAATGTGTGGATGCACCCTGATGTGCTACGCATTCTCCAACGCGCCTAGGCATGCTTCTGATCAGGTGGTCAATGTCCTCCTGTGGTATCTCATTCCAGGCAACCACCAACTCCTCTCGAAGTGCTTCTAGAGTCTGAGGAGGACGTTGCAAATTGAGCAATCTCCTCCCATCATATCCCACACGTGCTCAATTGGGGATAAGTCGGGAGATCTTGGTGGTCATGGTAACAATGTGACATCATTATGTTGAAAGAAGTCTATTGTGACTCTTGCAACATGTGGTCGGGCATTATCTTGTTGGAAAGTTGGATCTGCCAGGGTGTCAAGATAGGGTTCTAGAACTTCGTGGATATAACGCTGCGCGTTCATGTTACCTTTAATGAAGATTAAAGGTGACCTGGAACCATAAGTTATAGCACCCCAAACCATAACTCCAACAGTGTGATGAACGTGTCTTTCAACAAAAAACTGTGGATTCCAGCTTTCACCACGTCGCCTTCTAACCCTGGGCACGACCATCGTGCATGCCTAAACAAAATCGAGACTTGTCACTAAAGACAATACTGTTCCATTCCTGGTCCCAGAGTGACCGTTATCTGCACCACTCAAGGCGATTACGTCGGTGTTCTCGAGCTAAAGGGAGGACCCAGTGTGGCCGGTATGAAAACAAGCCAAAACTTCTCATTCGTCGGTAAACACTTCGCATGCCAATAAGTCTTCCGTGTTCTGCAAACCATTCATTTGCAATGGACCTGGTAGTGGAGAAACGGTCCCTTAAGGCCAATAATCTTAGGCGGCGATCTTCACGGTCTGTTGTTCTACGGCGGCGTCCAGTGCTCCTTGCTCTTTGCGCACGGCCTTCTCGAAGCCATGCCTGACAACATCTAACCACAGTGTCTACTCTTCTTTGCACTCTAACTGCAATTGCCCGAAAAGAAAGTCCAGCTTCCCGAAGTCCCACTATACGGCCCTATCAAACTCACTAAGTTGACGAAATCGTACAGGTCTCCGTACTCTAGGCATCGTAACCGATCGTAAAGGATGTCAAGAACCAAAATCCGCCAACGTTGATTCTTTACTGCGGCTGAAATATTCATTTTTAGAGCGTTAGTGAATTAAAAAAAAGCAGTATAAAAACTGGAATGTCCAACTGATAAGACTGAAAATTTTTTCGCTTGTTATTTACAGTAAGATAAATACATTCACCAACTTTTATTAAAATAAAACCATTTAAACTGGGTGTTCCGATTTATATGTCACTTAGTATACTTAATCTCATTTCAATATCTCAATGGCCATTCTAAGAACGTAAGCTGAATGATCAAAGACAAGCAACTTCAAACATCTTGTATTTTGGAAATGGAAGCGTTCTTCCATATTTGACCCTGTTAACCGTGCGATTCTGTAAGGAATTTTCTGAAAATGCTCCGCAGGGGTATCATGTAAACAATCTATAAAATGTCAAAAAAACCTAAAGATGTCATCTTGCAAACTAGGTAGTTTTTAGGGCGCAAACAGTCATTCCACGTTTGCTCACTAGGATCGTTGTGAATGTCCATCTAAGGAGGAATCACTCAACTAAACAACACGCATTATTGGTTGCATATGTTTTGTGGTACTTGTCTGTAGCTTTTCTCTCTGAGAAGAAAGTTGGTTGAATAGCAAGATCGCATCTGGATGATTATGTGTATTGAATATGTTGCCAGTGAAGTATATCTATTGGCTATGCCCGACGGATTATTTTTATGTTGTGCTTTCCGAAGAGAACTTATTTATGCTCAAAGTTATAAATTACGAAAAATTGAGGAGAATTACGGGAAATCATCACCGGCCCGCGTTGTGTGTAATTACTGTCAGCATGTATACGACTTGTAATTCGACAGTGTACAGTGAATATATGTAATTATTTCTTATCTCTCTCATTTTTGAACTTGAAAAGGTGGATGAGCAACTTATGTCTAGCTTTGAATCTCAATTAAGTGTATTTGAGACAAGAACCCAATGTGATTATCATCATTACATACAACTCACAGCTTAGACCTTCAGTAATGCCATCTCAGAAGCAGATTTTACATCACATCAGAGCCAAAGATTGATAACAAGCTTCATGACGTTTAGGCATGACGTACAACTAAGTGAAAGAAAAACCCACATAATGTCAAAAGACCAGCATAATGTCAAAAAAATCAGCATAATGTCACTTTTCAAGATACGTGATACCCGTGCCGATAAGTTTGAGAAAAGCTATGGATATTGTCCGTTAGTTATATTTTCAGATACTGCTATGTTTGACATCATGAAAATCAATAAGAGGTAAGCTTAAAATGGTACGCTCGAGTCAAGTGGGTTGTCACTCTGACAGTGACAAGCATAGATTAGGAATACTCATACGTTGGCAACAAAATTTAAGCCTCAGTAGTTAGGTGTAAGTTTACGTCGATGTTAGACATGTAGTGATATTGGAATTCAGATTTTTGTTTTGGCGGCGCACAGAAATTATAAAAGCATCTATGTGACGATTCGAAAAAATACACTTTCGGAAAATTCGTTTCGTTCTCATTATTTACGCACACCTACAAAACACTAACACAATTAAATTTCATTGTCATTGCTGCTCTTGAGACCACATTGTTGTCCTCGATATATTTTTCAACATATTAGTTTCGCATTTGACGCTGTTATATAAGGTGATTCAAACAACAAGTCACACTTTCATTTTGAGAATTTTGTTCGATCATTCCTTTCAAAGAACAATTGTTTTAGATATTCGAGGTAAGGTCTGTACAGGGAGGTAGATAGAAATTATGCTGAAAATTGTATGGACATATTTTAACCCATATAAAAGCCTATTGCATCACTAAATAGAATGATAAACATGATAACTGTCTATTGGATTGAATATTAACTTACTTTCATCAGGATAAGCTGAAGTTAAAGAGTGATATACAGGGTGTAATTTAATTGATGACCATTTCAGCATAAATGCTAGGGAATTTCTAAATGAAGCATTTACGAATCGCTGGATAGGTAGTGGGGGAACTCAATCTTGGCATCCCAAGTCCCCCGATTTAAATAGTTTAGACTGTTTTTTTTGTGGGGGCATCTCAATACTTGATACTACGTCGGTTCATACTGTAGAAGAACTAACATTTTGCTCTCTTGCCAAACCATAAGAAATACTTCTGGAATTTTAGGAAGGATTCGCCAACCCATGAGAAACAGAATTGAAGCCTGTATTCTAGCAGAAGGACATTTTCCACAATTCTGGTGATAATGAAATTATACAGGGTGTCCGCAAAGTTGGGGTTTTCTTTACACGACGTGTAGATCTTGAAAACATAAGCAATTTTTCTCAGTACCATATACACCAATGTCTTAAGGGAACCGAGATAAAGGGCTCTGCAACATCAAAAATATCTGAATACCGTCCTGTAGGCGCGACTCGCGACATCCCCGACTGGTACTAGGACACTAGCTCAACCCGACGACAGAACTGGGTCGGGGTCAGTGTGTCAGGTCAGTATGCAACCTTCAACCGACGGTTACGGTCACTCGTGTAGAGGTAAACGAACCCGTATAATCGATTGCGTTTCAAAAAACAACAAGCACTAGAGACGTGGCTAGACAAGTGCAAGTATCAAAAACTAAAGTGTGGCAAACGCTGCGTGAAGAGGGGCTGTATCCGGTTCACGTCCAACGTGTACAAGCCCTTCAACCTGACGATTTTCCAGCAAGAGTGCGGTTTTGTGAGTGGTTGTTGCATCAACATGACAATAATCCGGACTTTTTGAAGTGCATATTGGTAACAGACGAATCTACGTTCACGCGTAATGGGGTGAATAACTTTCGCAACACTCATGTTTGGTCAGTAGAAAATCCGCACGCTGTCCATCGGGCACAATTTCAACAAACATGTTCGGTGAATGTTTGGGCTGGCATGGTGAACGGTATGCTCATTGGACCATTTATTCTCCCAAATCGATTGGACGGGATGCAATATCTAGACTTTTTACGCAACATTTTGCCTTCCTTGTTAGAAGATGTGCCATTAAGGGTAAGACAATCAATGTGGTTTCTGCACGATGGTCATATTTGTTACCTCTGTTCGTGGTCTGCACCACCGCCGGCGTCTGCTCGGTAGCGCATCAGCTGATTTCATTTTCGGTTGGAGCGGTATGATTTCGGGCAGAGACGTACTTAGCCCTTCTCGTCAACTGGAGAGTGAGTACTTTTTCCTATATTTTTTTTACTTGGTCGCCCTCGTTTCGCTACACATTACCTTTGTTATTTCAAGGGTAGTTGTTTCTGAAAGGAAAACCCCAACTTTGCGGACACCCTGTTTAGTATTAGTTTATTTGATACACAGAAATTGTAAAAACTCGTTACAAACGCCTCATGTGGTAGATGTGTTTTTGTTTAATTTTTATTCTTGTAAAATCAATTGATCAAAATAGTCAAATTCGTTTTTATTTACGAGTATCATCATTAACGGTGTAAGGGATGAAAAAAAGTCAAAAGAGGTCAAACGTTGCAAAATCAATGAGGATTTCAAAAATGATTTCTATTTTCGAAAAAGCAATGGCCTATCGTATTTTTTTTTCAATCTCCAGCATACATCCCGTACGGACGCCACTGGTAGAAATATAAAAAATATTCTTCAGCAAAAAATGCATATTGGTGCTTAGTAGGAGCGTTTCAAATTTCAACAAAATATAATAATAAAAACAGTAACAAAGTTATGATAAGAAATAGTTATTTATTATACAAGGGGAAAAGTATACTAAGTGACATATAAATCCGAACACCCAGTTTAAATGGTTTTATTTTAATAAAATTTTGTATAAGTACCTACTTAATGAAGCATAATAAGTAAATGATAAAAATTTCAAAATGATTGCACTGCTTTAAAGTCCTTTGACCTATAATAATGTGTGGATGCACCCTGATGTGCTACGCATTCTCCAAAGCGCCTAGGCATGCTTCTGATCAGGTGGCCAATGTCCTCCTGTGGTATCTCATTCCAGGCAACCACCAACTCCTCTCGAAGTGCTTCTAGAGTCTGAGGAGGACGTTGCAAATTGAGCAATCTCCTACCCATCATATCTCACACGTGCTCAATTGGGGATAAGTCGGGAGATCTTTGTGGCTATGGTAACAATGTGACATCGTTATGTTGAAAGAAGTCTATTGTGACTCTTGCAACATGTGGTCGGGCGTTATCTTGTTGGAAAGTTGGATCTGCCAGGGTGTCAGATAGGGTAGAAGATGGGGTTCTAGAACTTCATGGATATAACGCTGCGCGTTCATGTTACCTCTGATGAAGATTAAAGGTGACCTGGAAGCATAAGCTGCAGCACCCCCAAACCATTACTCCAACAGTGTGATGAACATGTCTTTCAACAAAAAACTGTGGATTCCTCCTTTCACCACATCGCCTTCTAACCCTGGCACGACCATCGTGCATACCTAAACAAAATTGAGACTTGTCACTAAAGACAATACTGTTCCATTCCTGATCCCAGAGTGACCGTTGTCTGCAGCACTCAAGGCGATTACGTCGGTGTTCTCGAGTTAAAGGGAGGACCCAGTGTGGCCAGTATGAAAACAAGCCAAAACTTCTCATTCGTCGGTAAACACTTCGCATGCCAATAGGTCTTCCGTGTTCTGCAAACCATTCATTTGCAATGGACCTGGTAGTGGAGAAATGGTCCCTTAAGGCCAATAATCTTAGGCGGCGATCTTCACGGTCTGTTGTTCTACGGCGGCGTCCAGTGCCCCTTGCTCTTTGCGTACGGCCTTCTCGAAGCCATGCCTGACAACACCTAACCACAGTGTCTACACTTCTTTGCACTCTATCTGCAATTGCCCGAAAAGAAAGTCCAGCTTCCCGAAGTCCCACTATACGGCCATTATCAAACTC
This sequence comes from Acanthoscelides obtectus, assembly GCA_963669975.1. Lineage (NCBI taxonomy): Eukaryota > Metazoa > Arthropoda > Insecta > Coleoptera > Chrysomelidae > Acanthoscelides > Acanthoscelides obtectus. The sequence continues at coordinate 14,099,899 of CAVLJG010000003.1, forward strand.
ACTAAGTTGACGAAATCGTACAGGTCTCCGTACTCTAGGCATCGTAATCGATCATAAAGGATGTCAAGAACCAACGTTGATTCTTTACTGCGGCTGAAATATTCATTTTTAGAGCGTTAGTGAATTAAAAAAAGCAGTATAAAAACCGGAATATCCATCTTATAAGGCTGAAAATTTGTTCACTTGTTATTTATAGTAAGATAAATACATTCACCAACTTTTATTAAAATAAAACCATTTAAACTGGGTGCTCGGATTTATATGTCACTTAGTATACTAGCTAAAATCTAGTATTTTTCCCGTGTATAATACACATTTTTTTGTGACGGGAAAAACGACGATTTTATATTGAAAAATTAAATTATTGCGATATCTAAGTCAATGTGAAATTTGAATTTTGAAATTAGTATGCTATGTTGTACTTATAGCGACAATTAGACCTGGGTTGCTAAGGAAACTTTTAAAGTAATCAAATAGCTGTCAATTTAATTTTGTGAATTGATTTAAAAATGATGAACCTAGTGGTTGTTTAGAAGTTATTTTTAATACTATAAAGTAAAAAATGTCTGATTCCGAGTTTTCTTTGACTCCACTGGAATTAGTGTCGCGGATATATATATACATATAGTATATACAATATCCGAGAAAAATGTACTCATTTTTTTCCCGGGGGAAAAAGTAATTTCATAAAAAGTAACATTTTTTTACCTGTCAACAGAGATAAAATAAAGTTTTTTCCCATCAAACGATGTTTTTCTTAAAATTTTAATATCCTGTAGCTCAAATGTTAAGAGGCTTAGGACATATATGCATATAAAGTTTTCTTACTAAAATGAGCTTAGGGAATCACACCCTGTATTTTTGGCCAACAATTAAATTACACCCTGTATAGTATATCCATATTATTTTAAGAATATGCATGTACAATGTACAATAGCTTGAATTTCAAATAAATAGACCTTATATTAATTTAGTATTATATTTCCATGTACTTTTGCTCTAGAAATATGGCTACAGCTTTTCACCCTGTATATATATTTGTTTACTCATGTAATTGCTCGAAAATGAATCTAAGTCCCTTGAATTTGATGGTTATTACCATTTATGCCATAAATGTTTCACTTTCTCACGCTTTGATACAAGTTTGTTGGAATTGGCCTTGATTTGAACGAGTTAATATACTCTTCTTACACATTACTTTGGATCTCGATGATGAAACTGTACGCTTTGTCCTCACTAGGCGCTATAATGGAATTTGTCGAACTGAAGACTCTATCTGATTTTGTGATGCAACAACACGGAATACAGGGATAGTTTCTCCAGTTATTGTGTCTCATACTATATCACTAAGAGCGTAAAGTAGATCAAAAAACAAGTCAAGAGCTCACATAAATCTGGGTCCCAAAGTACCCCACTATTGAGATTTAGGGTGTTGATGATTTCGAAATTGAAAAAAAAAACTATATCCTCGGGTTGGAGGAAGATACCTTCTTCTAAGATTGTGAAACAAATGCGTTTTAGATTTGAACAGCAAAAGAGAAAAAGTGCAACACGATTTTATTTGAAAATGAGCCAAAGAAGCTTAATTATAATTTAAAGCTTAAGGCTTACATGCTGAGTGACAAAAGCTTGCCATGAACAACAAGTGATAAATTGTTCAGGTTTTTCCTAATCCTCAACACATTATTGAACCAGTTTCTGCAGTCAGTTGACGAATCAAGCTGAAAATTTAATCACTTTACTACTAAGGGACACTGAACATATACTATATACCAAAAATTATTAAAATCGGATAAAAGTACGTAGGTTATTACCTTTTTTGTCAGTATATGTATATATGTATACCAATAATCCTACAAAGCGATATTACTGACCACTTCTCCACTATTTTACTGATATCTTCAAATGAAAAACATTCTAACATCCCTACCGTTAATAACAACCAGAAAAATTACAAATTTTTTGTCGACAATTCAAAACTAATATCAAATGTCAAACAAGAATCCTGGGAACAATTATACTCTATAAATAATATAGACAAAGCAATGGGACTGTTCATAGAGAAAATAAAAAAACTAATAGATATTAGTACCAATAAAGTAATAATTAGTCACAAAGAGAAAAGCAGAAATGCCTGGATTACCAAAGGATTAATAACATCGGCAATAGAAAAAGAAAGACTATATAATGTAATGAAACTAACGCCAACTACAGAGAATACCGACTGCTACAACCAATATAAAAATAAATTTATAGAGCTTGTAAGGCAAACCAAACGAAAACATTACCTAAATAAATTGAATAATAACTTAAATGATCCTAAGCGGCTTTGGATAACTATTGATGAGATTACTGGGAAAACAAAAGTTAAAGAGTGTGTCACTGAGTTAAATTCAACATCGGGAACAGTATTAAAAAATACTTAACAGATATGCGATGAATTTGTACAATTCTTTACTGACATAGGCGAAAATTTAGCAAGTAATATACAAGCAAATGTAGAAAATACTCAGCCTCCAAAAAGAACTTTGTACTCATTTATTTTGGATAATGTCGAGCAATGTGAAGTATACACCACTGTTATGTCCTTAAAAAATCGGAAAAGTCCTGGATTCGATGGTATTAAAAGCGAGCATTTGAAAATTATAGCCGAGGACATAACAGAACCACTCACTTACCTAATCAACAAATGCTTTGAATCTGGCATATATCCCTCAATTTTAAAAAAAGGTAATATAATACCGATACATAAATCAGGAACAAAAACAGATGTTAACAACTATAGACCAATATCAATAATATCCAGTGTAGCAAAGGTTTTTGAAAAAGTTTTATCTACTAGAATGATTCGATACCTCACAAAATTCAAAATTTTAAGTGAAAATCAATATGGATTTACAGAAGGGAAGGCTACATCGGACGCAATAACTAAAATTGTAAATCAAATATATCAAAATATTGATAACAGAATCCCTTCAATCTGCATTTTTGTTGATTTAAAGAAGCTTTCGACACAGTTAATCACAAATTATTATTAGAAGCATTGGAGAGAATTGGTTTCAGAGGAAACGCGTACTCACTGATCGAAAGTTATTTGTCAAATCGCCCATAATCTGTGCAGATATCAGGATCATTTAGTAAAGAAATGTATATTAAGTGTGGTGTCCCACAAGGAACTGTCTTAGGTCCGCTGTTATTCAATATATATTTAAATGATATTTTCCAAATTAATTGTGTTGGCAAAATAACTAGTTTTGCAGATGATACTACAATATTATATGAAGGCACTGACTGGTCTGATCTGAAAAATGTAATTGAAAATGATTTTATCAAAATTATTCAGTGGTTTAACAGTAGAAAATTAAGCGTTAACTACTCTAAAACACATTTTTTACCATTTGGATCTTATGCTAGACTTCTGCCAAATTACACAAATTTATCCTTCAATATTAATAATCAAAAAATGCAAATTAATAGAGTGCCCAACATAAAATACCTTGGAGTGGTCTTGGATCCTCACTTACGATGGGACATCCATGTCAATTATATTTTAAAGAAAGTTAGATTTGTATCCTACAAAATTAAATACCTTGGGAATATATTGACAGAAAAATATTTTCGAACATTATACCATGCACTGATTGAGCCTCATCTCACATATGGTATATTAGCATGGGGAGCTGCATGTTCCTCACATATCTATAATTTAGATGTTTTTCAAAATAGTATTCTAAAAATGATATTTAAAAAACCGAAACTTTATCCCACTGAAAAATTATACGCAGATGTTCGAATGTATGATATAAGACAGCTTTATTTCTTACACAGTATCACTCACTACCATAAATTTGTAAACACCGACCAAAAAATTAAACATAATCATTATACCAGGTACAAAATTCGTGGCACAGTAGTTCCTCAACCGCATAAATCTATAATGCAGCGATCATATCTCTATTTAGCGCCTAAATTTTATGAAATTATACCTAAAGACTTAAAAGATTTACGTTTCGGAAATTGTTTCAAAAGAAATTTAAAAAAGTAGCTACATTCTATATCTAGGACTGAAATTCATAAACTCATAAATACGAACATCAACTAAATACATAATCTACTGTAGCTAATTTTTGTCCTTTTTTGTCATTTGCATTCTACAGTTTCAACTTAAATTATTGGTCCATGTACAGGCGATGCCTTCTATTGGGCCTGTTTTGATTTTATATTTCTTTACTCATATTGTTTGTTATGTTTGTACATTGAGTGAATAAATATTATTATTATTATTATTATATGTTTAATTGAAAGGACTACTTTTAAGTGCTTAGTCCATTCATCAACAGCTAACTAGAAGCTTGTTTCTAAGCTTCCTCTTTATTTATTTAGCAACAAAAGACGCATAGCATTGATCTTTGTCATCGATCCTTTCCAGAAAATAATTTTTACCAATAACACATTGCTAAGTATCTTAGAGCCATATCTAAATTTAAAGTTTCAGAATTGCTCAGAAAAGGAAAACTGGGCTGAACTAAAAAAACTAAATATACTTAGAAATAAAAATAAATACATCCTTGACCATTTAAGAAATGTTAATGAACTTATTACCTACTTTGCCCAAATATCACAAAATAATACTCCAAAATAAGAATTGTTGCATTTCTATAACAACAACTCCTTGCTTAATGAAACCTTCTCATTTAACCTAATCGACGAAGATTTTGTTTTAAATAGTATCCTCAGTATCAAAACGAAGGCTTTTGGCGCTGATAGCCTGAACGTTACCCTGATTTCCCTGTGTTGCCCTTTTATAGCTCCTTATATTACCATATTATAAATAGTTGTATTAGAAGGCCCTATTTTCCTAAAAGCTGGAAGCTGGCCAATGTTCTTCCATTAGCTAAGGTTAACAATCCGACAGGATTTGGTCAACCACGTTCAATCTCGCTTTTACCGACCCTTTCTAAAATTTTGGAAAATTCAATCGCTATATAAGTTGCTAACTACGTTTTTGCCAACAACATTATCCCCCCTAGACAGTCAGGGTTTAGAACCGGGTACAGTTGTTCCACAGCATTAACAGATCTTGTGGATGATGTCATCAGAGAACAGGATGCGGGAAATGCTACTGTCTTGGTGTTATTGGACTACACGAAAGCATTTGACATGATTAATCATGAGACACTAATGGCTATTTTGAAATATACTAAGTGACATATAAATCCGAACACCCAGTTTAAATAGTTTTATTTTAATAAAATTTTGTATAAGAACTTAATTAAACATAATAAGTAAATGATGAAAATTTCAAAATGATTGCACTGCTTTAAAGCCCTTTGACCTTTAATAATGTGTGGATGCACCCTGATGTGCTACGCATTCTCCAACGCGCCTAGGCATGCTTCTGATCAGGTGGTCAATGTCCTCCTGTGGTATCTCATTCCAGGCAACCACCAACTCCTCTCGAAGTGCTTCTAGAGTCTGAGGAGGACGTTGCAAATTGAGCAATCTCCTACCCATCATATCCTACACGTGCTCAATTGGGGATAAGTCGGGAGATCTGGGTGGCCATGGTGACAATGTGACACCATTATGTTGAAAGAAGTCTATTGTGACTCTTGCAACATGTGGTCGGGCATTATCTTGTTGGAAAGTTGGATCTGCCAGGGTGTCAAGATAGGGTAAAAGATGGGGTTCTAGAACTTCGTGGATATAACGCTGCGCGTTGATGTTACCTCTGATGAAGATTAAAGGTGACCTGGAACCATAAGCTATAGCACCCCAAACCATAACTCCAACAGTGTGATAAACATGTCTTTCAACAAAAAACTGTGGATTCCTCCTTTCATCACGTCGCCTTCTAACCCTGGCACGACCATCGTGCATGCCTAAACAAAATCGAGACTCGTCACTAAAGACAATACTGTTCCATTCCTGATTCCAGAGTGACCGTTGTCTGCACCACTCAAGGCGATTACGTCGGTGTTCTCGAGTTAAAGGGAGGACCCAGTGTGGCCGGTATGAAAACAAGCCAAAACTTCGCATTCGTCGGTAAACACTTCGCATGCCAATAGGTCTTCCGTGTTCTGCAAACCATTCATTTGCAATGGACCTGGTAGTGGAGAAACGGTCCCTTAAGGCCAATAATCTTAGGCGATCTTCACTGTCTGTTGTTCTACGGCGGCGTCCAGTGCTCCTTGCTCTTTGCGTACGGCCTTCTCGAGGCCATGCCTGACAACACCTAACCACAGTATCTACACTTCTTTGCACTCGAAAAGAAAGTCCAGCTTCCCGAAGTCTCACTATACGGCCCCTATCAAACTCACTAAGTTGACGAAATCGTACAGGTCTGCGTACTCTAGGCATCGTAACCGATCGTAAAGGATGTCAAGAACCAAAATCCGCCAACGTTGATTCTTTACTGCGGCTGAAATATTCATTTTTAGAGCGTTAGTGAATTAAAAGAAAGCAGTATAAAACCCGGAATGTCCAACTGATAAGGCTGACAATTTTTTCACTTGTTATTTACAGTAAGATAAATATACTAAGTGACATATAAATCCGAACACCCAGTTTAAATGGTTTTATTGTAATAAAGTTAGTGAATGTATTTATCTTACTGTAAATAACAAGTGAAAAAATTTTCAGCCTTATCAGTTGGACATTCCGGTTTTTATACTGCTTTTTTTTAATTCACTAACGCTCTAAAAATGAATATGTCAGCCGCAGTAAAGAATCAACGTTGGCGGATTTTGGTTCTTGACATCCTTTACGATCGGTTACGATGCCTAGAGTACGGAGACCTGTACGATTTCGTCAAGTTAGTGAGTTTGATAGGGGCCGTATAGTGGGACTTCGGGAAGCTGGACTTTCTTTTCGAGCAATTGCAGTTAGAGTGCAAAGAAGTGTAGACACTGTGGTTAGGTGTTGTCAGGCATGGCTTCGAGAAGGCCGTACCCAAAGAGCAAGGGGCACTGGACGCCGCCGTAGAACAACAGACCGTGAAGATCGCCGCCTAAGATTATTGGCCTTAAGGGACCGTTTCTCCACTACCAGGTCCATTGCAAATGAATGGTTTGCAGAACACGGAAGGTCTATTGGATGCGAAGTGTTTACCGACGAATGAGGAGTTTTGGCTTGTTTCATACCGGCCACACTGGGTCCTCCCTTTAACTCGAGAACACCGACACCCTGGCAGATCCAGCTTTCCAACAAGATAATGCCCGACCACATGTTGCAAGAGTCACAATAGACTTCTTTCAACATAATGATGTCAAATTGTTACCATGGCCACCAAGATCTCCCGACTTATCCCCAATTGAGCACATGTGGGATATGATGGGTAGGAGATTGCTCAATTTGCAACGTCCTCCTCAGACTCTAGAAGCACTTCGAGAGGAGTTGGTGGTTGCCTGGAATGAGATACCACAGGAGGACATTGACCACCTGATCAGAAGCATGCCTAGGCGCGTTGGAGAATGCGTAGCACATCAGGGTGCATCCACACATTATTAAAGGTCAAAGGGCTTTAAAGCAGGTGCAATCATTTTGAAATTTTTATCATTTACTTATTATGCTTCATTAAGTACTTATACAAAATTTTATTAAAATAAAGCCATTTAAACTGGGTGTTCGGATTTATATGTCACTTAGTATACATTCACCAACTTTTATTAAAATAAAACCATTTAAACTGGGTGTTTGGATTTATATGTCACTTAGTATATATTGGATTAGAGCAGCCGGCCTATGCATTAATAAATTCTTTTTTATCTGAAAAGATGCAGCGCGTGACTTTGGACGGGAACATATCAGATCCAGTTACAATTACATCAGGGGTGTCCCAGGGCAGTATTTTGGGTCCATTATTGTATAGCCTATATACTTTTAATTTCATGGAGTCGCAAATTTATGCCTCTTTTAAACCTGATCTGGCAGAACTTATAACAAACCGACTGAATACCGACTTGAATAGACTTCTCAAAACCTCTGAAGATCACTTGTTAAAGATAAACCCTAGTAAATCGACGGCTATATTGTTTTGTAGTGATTCCTGCAGAAACGTATTAGAAAATAATATTATGCTCAAACTAGGGGACAATATAATATCATTTATGGATTCCGTGAAGGATTTGGGCTTAGTGGTTGACTCTAAACTTAAGTTTAGAGAGCACATTACTCTGTGCAAGCATATTCAATGTTCTGCGAAGCTTTAGTGTTGTCCCACTTCAACTTTGCTGATATGGTAAGTGCGAAATATGCCATAATCGACCCCGAAAAACAATATCGAAAAACGCAAATGTTGATGTTCCCAATGTTCCTGAATATTCTTTAAGCATCCATTAACAAAATTCGAAAGCATCTGAGGAGGTATTGTTATTGTAACGTGCTCTGCGTGAGTACGACACTAAAAAATAATAGTTCACCATAACAATACGTCCTGAAATGCTTTGGGACTTGACGATGTTTGAAGATAATTTAGGAATATTGGTAACACTGAAGTTTTCGTTTTTTCATATTGTTTTTTGGGGCCGAAGATGGCATACTCGTATTTCGCAGTTTTTCAAACATTGTACCGCTTATATATCGAAAACTGTCAACAAGAAAAGTTCTAAATCACCGCTTTTGCTTAGAACATCTCAAAAATCCTCAACACGCTTTGGTCGGACCAAAAGAAGCAATTTTTAAAATTTGTTTGAAAAAAAATGTAAAAACAATTTTTGACGCAAATTTGAGCCTGGCAACATGCAGACCCTTTTCGAATGAGATGATGCATAAAATCCAAATCAGAATATTTTTCCGAACGTATTGCCTGTACTAAATATTTCCGAGTCCTTCGTAGACGACCTTGCTGTCAAAAGCTAACTTTATTGTAACTTTACGCTTAAAACAAATATCAGAAAATTATTTATCTATGACATAACTCTTGAAAGTTCAAGTTAAACGAAAGTAAACGCCATAAAAACGGCTCGACAGGCAGAATATACAGCAACAATAATTATACTAGAACGTCTTCTGCTTATAAGGTAACTTGCACCGTCAAGGCGTGTTAAAATCTAGTTTATTGGATTACTTTGAGTGCTTCAGACGTATCTTGGCAAGTTTTACATCCGTAGCAATTTCGTAAAGATTATTGCAAATTGCGAGTATCTAAACTATCGTCTTAAGAGTGGCGTTTGAGCATATACAGGGTATCCAATATAAGGCTCCTTTGCATGGGGATCTCAATGCCTGTGGTAGATGCAGCTTTGGTTAAATTGGGCAAAAGCTGCGTTTTCTGAAGCTGCTGAGAAACTTGTAAAACTTTCATGGCGTACTGAGATATATGGGAAAAACACAAATTCTTATTTTTTATGGTATTTTTAAATTTTGTGTTTGACGGCTCGTTTTTGAGGCACCATCATCAACATTATTTTTTCATAATGCTTACCAGAAGTTTTGAATCACATTACTCATATTATAAATGTTTCCTTAGAGACAGGGATTTTCCCAAGCTGCTGGAAGGAAGCTATCGTTTTGCCTTTGGCGAAGATAAACAGCCCCTCTGAGTATTCTTACCTACGGCTCATCAGCATGTTGTGCTTTTTGTCGAAGGCTTTAGAGAAAATTGTCTACATACAGCTGGTCCACTATTTTGAACAAAACAATATGATTCCTCAATATCAGTCTGGTTTCCGTACAGGGCATAGCACAACAACCGCTTTATTAAATATTACGGATGATATCATCAAAAATGTAGCTGATCAGATAGGAACCGCTCTGATTCTGCTAGACTTCTCTAAGGTCTTTGACATGGTACATCATGGTATTCTCTTGAGTAAGCTCACATTTTATGGTCTCTCTGACAAGCCACTACGTTTCTTCGATTCGTATTTGCGCAATCGTACCCAGAAGGTGAAAACACGTCCTTACGTCCTTGATTTTCTTCGGCAAAGAGTGTGGCATCTGGCGTACCTCAAGGCTCTGTGTTGGGACCATTACTCTATTTAGTTTATACTTTTGATCTACATACTTGCCTTCAGCACTGTAATATTCAAACGTATGCAGATGACACGCAGCTAACTCTGCCTTTTGATTCTTCGGACATGCATGAAGCATCATATAAATTGAACTTGGATCTAGTTAACATTGATGAGTACTGCAAAAGACATTGTCTGAAGATCAATGCTTCAAAATGCTCTACTATGCTATTTGGCCCAAAACAGTTAGTACAACGGTTAGATGGCACAATTGTTCCTAGTCTTAACGAAACCCATATTCCTATAGTAGACCATGCGAAGTATTTAGGGATCACCATGGATTCAGATTTGAGGTTTAAACAACATGTTACGCATTTATCTCGCTTAACATACATGCCTTTGAAGTTATTACACCAATCGCCATATTCTGAATTTCAAGACTCGCAAAAAACTGGCTGAGACTCTGGTTCTATCGTTAATAGATTATTCAATTGCTGTTTACTTTCCTTGTCTTGATTACGTGACTAGATATCGAGTACAAAAAATTCAAAATAGCTGCTGTAGGTTCGTTTGTGGTCTGCGAAAGTTTAGCCATGTGTCTAAGAAGATCAATGAGCTTAGATGGTTGCGGGTTGACCCGCTTTTCACATATAACTTACTAATTTTAGTACAACGAATAAAAATCAATAGGCTACTTATCTACTAAAAAGGCTGGTACCACGTGGGGATCTCAATTACAGGAATCTGAGACATAACTCTGACTTCCATATACCTAGTTATATAGGAGCAACATTTTCCATCGTAGCTTCACCTACCACGCTGTCAAGGTGTATAATAGTCTTAATGACAATTACAAAAAGATGGGATTACCTGCATTCAAGAAAGCCCTTAAGAACCACCTTCTGGGGTCTGCTAGCCAAGCTGGCTGATATATATATTTTTTATATGGTCCGAAAAAAGCACAACACAGATTAAGCATTTTTTTATAAAATTTTACCCCATCATATCATTATGTAATATACAGGGTGGCCCATCCATGTGTGGACGGAATATTACTCAGAAACAACTGATTTTTGGGAAAATATATTTATAGCATGTTATACATGACATTTGAGGGCACATTTCTAAAATATTGGCAGGGTGTCCAAATTTTGACTTACACATCTAAGTTGTGATTCTTTAAATGGAATGCCTCAAATTTTATTGCATATTTGGATAAAGCCTTTCAAAAGAAGAAGATTGATTCTACATACTATGGGGTTTTGGTAATTAGCTACTGAAATGTAAGGTGTTTTGTCCAGAAAAACCGTCCACTTCGGCAACCCCTCAATACGCCGTTTTGGAATTTGAAGTGCTGAATTTTGTATCACAAAGAACTTACACACCCCAGCTTTTATCTTATTTATTACGTTTTCGAATTTTCATTTTTGCTTATACAGGGTGGTCAGAAATGCGAACTGTGCTTTTTCTCAAAAATTTCAAATGCATCACCCTGTATATTTTTACAAGTGTGGATTCAATTTTTTATATCCTTTTTTTGGTATAAGGTTTGATTCAGATGAAATCACTAAATTTTGAGTTATTAAGCTTTTAATAGAACAACACACCAAAATTAAGGAAAAAAATCACATCATCCATGGAAACTAAAGACAAACAGTGGGCTAGTTCCATATTGCTACTAAGAGTACAGATTTGACGTAAAAACTAATAACAATCAGAACAGTATAAACCAGCTTCAAGCGTAATAGAGAAAAACAACTATTTTCATTAGCCCCATAACGGTATTTCTGCTGATTAACCATGTCATTAAGATGAAAGTGAGCTTCATCACTCATGAACAAAATGAGGTTCTCATATTGCTCGATAAGTGCTTCCATATCACGTGCGAAGTTTATTCGCTGTGCGTAATCTCCAGTCTGTAACTGTTGCACAATGGCTAATTTGTAGGGATTCGAACCATTCGTGGAGCTCCTAGAAGTCTTTTGTTGATCAGTACACCACGTGTGCGACGAAACTCACTCAGTGATGTCGGACAAAACTGTCGTACGCGAAAACGCCAAGCTCAACCGTCCACTGCTCCAGAATGTCTACTGGTAAAAATGCTAGGAATGCCCGAGTCGAACGGCACTCTCCCCCCCACTCTTGCCCAAATAAGCGGTGAGTACCAGCCATTTCAAAAAGCATCCGTCCTTTGTGCCGGACCCTGTACTATATATACTATACAATATAACCTCTGGAAGTCAAGTAACCTCTTAAAATTACACACCATGCATGATCCTCGCATGTATAGATAATATCACACTCACCTCGTACGTGCATATTGCCACACCGGCTACCTGCTTTTTCTCACGACAAATCTTGCAACTCGAGATCGAGAGCACCAGCGATGCAGTCATATGCAGTGAATCGTTTTCGAAGTCTTAAGGGCGAATGTACGGGGAAATTAGTAGAAGTGTATTAGTATATTAACATCAAATAATTTCGATACACCCCCTAAAAAAATTTGAAAAAATTATAAATTATAAATTATAATTATATTTTTCGCGATTCTATCCCAGCAGCATGGATAGTGGAAGAAATTTTCTCGTGACAGCTGGAGACATTTTTGCACGATCAATCATATCTAGCGATTTTCTGATCAATAAATAACCCTATCGAATTTTTAAGACCGGGTTATTTGGCAGACTTTAGACTTATATTGTCTGATATGACCATGTTCAATTGTTTATGATTCGGTTTATTTCAACTGAAATAATATAAATAAAAAAATCTAATTTGCGAAACTATGAGCGAAAATGCACAAGGTCAAAAAATGTAGATGTAATAATAGAAAGTCTCTTTAATATTGCTAATTTAGAAATAATTCAGCAGGTGGTCTCTATTACAATACATTGACAAGGCAAATTTTCAAACTGTATATTATGTCCGGTTATTATAAGTATTTTTTGCAAACTCACTCGCCAAAAATCATAAAAGCAAACTTTTACCAGCCGATAATGAAGTGGCATTATAGCCCAAGAAAATAAGGCTGGAGTAATTCTAGATGTCTACTATCCGTGTCAGCGTCAGCGGTCTCCTATTGCGAGGTTATGGTTTCTGTTTGATTTGTAGAAAATTGCAGGCTGAGAAAGCAGATGATTTATATCAAAAGCATGAACAATTCGATGCAAATATACTAAGTGACATATAAATCCGAACACCCAGTTTAAATGGTTTTATTTTAATAAAATTTTGTATAAGTACTTAATGAAGCATAATAAGTAAATGATAAAAATTTCAAAATGATTGCACTGCTTTAAAGCCCTTTGACCTTTAATAATGTGTGGATGCACCCTGATGTGCTACGCATTATCCAACGCGCCTAGGCATGCTTCTGATCAGGTGGTCAATGTCCTCCTGTGCTGTCTCATTCCAGGCAACCACCAACTCCTCTCGAAGTGCTTCTAGAGTCTGAGGAGGACGTTGCAAATTGAGCAATCTCCTACCCATCATATCCCACACGTGCTCAATTGGGGATAAGTCGGGAGATCTTGGTGGCTATGGTAACAATGTGACATCATTATGTTGAAAGAAGTCTATTGTGACTCTTGCAACATGTGGTCGGGCATTATTTTGTTGGAAAGTTGGATCTGCCAGGGTGTCAAGATAGGGTAAAAGATGGGGTTCTAGAACTTCGTGGATATAACGCTGCGCGTTCATGTTACCTCTGATGAAGATTAAAGGTGACCTGGAACCATAAGCTATAGCACCCCAAACCATAACTCCAGCAGTGTGATGAACATGTCTTTCAACAGAAAACTGTGGATACCTCCTTTCACCACATCGCCTTCTAACCCTTTCACGACCATCGTGCATGCCTAAACAAAATCGAGACTCGTCACTAAAGACAATACTGTTCCATTCCTGATCCCAGAGTGACCGTTGTCTGCACCACTCAAGGCGATTACGTCGGTGTTCTCGAGTTAAAGGGAGGACCCAGTGTGGCCGGTATGAAAACAAGCCAAAACTTCTCATTCGTCGGTAAACACTTCACATGCCAATAGGTCTTCCGTGTTCTGCAAACCATTCATTTGCAATGGACCTGGTAGTGGAGAAACGGTCCCTTAAGGCCAATAATCTTAGGCGGCGATCTTCACGGTCTGTTGTTCTACGGCGGCGCCCAGTGCCCCTTGCTCTTTGCGTACGGCCTTCTCGAAGCCATGCCTGACAACACCTAACCACAGTGTCTACACTTCTTTGCACTCTAACTGCAATTGCCCGAAAAGAAAGTCCAACTTCCCGAAGTCCCACTATACGGCCCCTATCAAACTCACTAAGTTGACGAAATCGTACAGGTCTCCGTACTCTAAGCATCGTAACCGATCGTAAAGGATGTCAAGAACCAAAATCTGCCAACGTTGATTCTTTACTGCGGCTGAAATATTCATTTTTAGAGCGTTAGTGAATTAAAAAAAAGCAGTATAAAAACCGGAATGTCCAACTGATAAGGCTTTTTCAATTGGTATTTACAGTAAGATAAATACATTCACCAACTTTTATTAAAATAAAACCATTTAAACTGGGTGTTCGGATTTATATGTCACTTAGTATAGATATTTGTAACATAACCTCAAAATAGAGTGTTGACACGGAACAGTAGAAAACTATGAAAATCAAGGAGGCCATAAAGACGTCATGCAATTGTATTGCCTCCTTGATTTTCATGGTCTTTTCTCTCCTTCAGAAAGGCTGGGGTAGTTCTAATGTCTGATGTTCGTGTTAGCGTCAGCGGTCTTCTATTGCGAAGTTATGGTTCCTTTTTGATTTGTAGGAAATTTCAGGCTGATAAAGCAGATGATTTAAATCAAAAGCATGAACAAATAGATATTGTTATCATCAAATAGATATTTGTCACATAACCTCAAAATAGAGTGCTCACACGGAACAGTAGAAAACTTGTCATCAAGGAGGCCATAAAGGCGTCCTACAATTATTGTAGTTGTAGTTCGGCTTATAACAAGATTTTACATATTCAACCGCTTCCGAGTTAAGATAAATATAGTTTGAGAGGACGTTTTCTAATAGTTGATTTATTAGGGTTCCTTCAAAATTATACATTGTGTTTCAGGAAAAGCTGGAATTATTTCTAGGGTCCAAATATAACAAAAAAGTTGACAAGGACATGTTTTCACAGCGCTGTTTCGTGCTCGTGAAAATCGCATCAGTGCGGTATGGGTCTTGGGTCTAGTCGTGGAGACAGACAAAACGGAAAGCAAACACGTGGATATAGTGGATAACTCAAAACATTGTACGCAAGAGCGCACTACAAAGGATGTTCTCATAAACATAGCTCTTGCCCATTACCCATATTCAGGGTGTTATCAGTTTTTACGACATTGATGAGACTGAATAAGTACAAAATACACTACATGCAATTATCATTGTCGCGTTGAAGTTTTTTATATGGATTTTGCCTAAAATATTCAAACCAATTTTTCTTCACGTTACGAAATAATATAAAACTACAGACATTAATTCCAGGAAGTCCATTCCATTATGATCACTAAGAAAAATTAATCGCTTACCTTATAACAAATGGCTTAACAACAACACACGTATAACAAATGACGGTAGGCGTGGCCAGCGGGAGGCAGATTTTTCTTAAAATTTAAATCAAACTGCAACGAGAGCTCAAAACCCGTGGGAGCTTAAAAGTTGATCATTTTTGCAATGTTTTGTACAGGTTTTTGTCTCTGACCAGGGTGATTTTTTTCTGGAAAACTCAGTTTAATTTTTTGACAAAACCAAGCCTTTTTCGAAAAGAAGTGACAAGACAGGAATCATCCATGATAATCTGCTTTGAACGTGAAAAATTGCCATGCAATTTCATAGCTGTACTATTATTTGTTGGCAAGCAACGATTGCCGAAAAATGAAATAAATTAAGAATACTTCTTCAAATATACTAAGTGACATATAAATTCGAACACCCAGTTTAAATGGTTTTATTTTAATAAAAGTTGGTGAATGTATTTATCTTACTGTAAATAACAAGTGAAAAAATTTTCAGCCTTATCAGTTGGACATTCCGGTTTTTATACTGCTTTTTTTTAATTCACTAACGCTCTAAAAATGAATATTTCAGCCGCAGTAAAGAATCAACGTTGGCGGATTTTGGTTCTTGACATCCTTTACGATCGATTACGATGCCTAGAGTACGGAGACCTGTACGATTTCGTCAACTTAGTGAGTTTGATAGGGGCCGTATAGTGGGACTTCGGGAAGCTGGACTTTCTTTTCGGGCAATTGCAGTTAGAGTGCAAAGAAGTGTAGACACTGTAGTTAGGTGTTGTCAGGCATGGCTTCGAGAAGGCCGTACGCAAAGAGCAAGGGGCACTGGACGCCGCCGTAGAACAACAGACCGTGAAGATCGCCGCCTAAGATTACTGGCCTTAAGGGACCGTTTCTCCACTACCAGGTCCATTGCAAATGAATGGTTTGCAGAACACGGAAGACCTATTTTCATGCGAAGTGTTTACCGACGAATGAGAAGTTTTGGCTTGTTTTCATACCGGCCACACTGGGTCCTCCCTTTAACTCGAGTACACCGACGTAATCGCCTTGAGTGGTGCAGACAACGGTCACTCTGGGATCAGGAATGGAACAGTATTGTCTTTAGTGACGAGTCTCGATTTTGTTTAGGCATGCACGATGGTCGTGCCAGGGTTATAAGGCGACGTGGTGAAAGGAGGAATCCACAGTTTTTTGTTGAAAGACATGTTCATCACACTGTTGTTGTTATGGTTTGGGGTGCTATAGCTTATGGTTCCAGGTCACCTTTAATCTTCATCAGAGGTAACATGAACGCGCAGCGTTATATCCACGAAGTTCTAGAACCCCATCTTTTACCCTGTCTTGATACCCTGGCAGATCCAACTTTCCAACAAGATAATGCTCGACCACATGTTGCAAGAGTCACAATAGACTTCTTTCAACATAATGATGTCACATTGTTACCATGACCACCAAGATCTCCCGACTTGTCCCCAATTGAGCACGTGTGGGATATGATGGGTAGGCCATTGCTCAATTTGCAACGTCCTCCTCAGGCTCTAGAAGCACTTCGAGAGGAGTTGGTGGTTGCCTGGAATGAGATACCACAGGAGGACATTGACCACCTGATCAGAAGCACGCCTAGGCGCGTTGGAGAATGCGTAGCACATCAGGGTGCATCCACACATTATTAAGGTCAAAGGGCTTTAAAGCAGTGCAATCATTTTGAAATTTTTATCATTTACTTATTACGCTTCATTAAGTACTTATACAAAATTTTATTAAAATAAAACCATTTAAACTGGGTGTTCGGATTTATACTTTGATGTTGAGTCATTAATTTTCAGATAATGATTGTAGAAGGAAGATAAACCAAAATATGTGTGTAAAATAAAAAAAATGTACTCAATTCTTGAATTCTACCTTTTTTGGCACTCTGTATAATAAAAAACTTTTGATCCAAGTTATAGAACGTCAAAACAAAAACCCGTGCAATTGTTCAGTGTCATTATCGTTCATGCCGAGGTTGGAACCTTATTTTCCTGGGCTACACGGGGTACTACCGAGCCGAGATAAAGGTGTGTGTGGATATGTAAATGATGTTTTGTTTTGTTAGCGGTGATATGTGGAACGGAGAAAGGTTGGTCGGTACTATGGTACCACGAGTGGTGCTGCCGGTACTACCGACACCTCTCTTGCTCAAGACACTGGTAAACTGGCGTAGAAAAAATGCCATCCAAGGACGAAGAGCGATTTACGGTATATAGGGTGATGCATGACGCGAAAGTAATTTATATCGGCTGCTAAGTATGCTGTCTTTTAAGTTTTGCATATGGAAATAAAACAACACGGTAGTTTTAAATGACTTTATTGTTTTTCGAAGTATTCTCCACGAAGATTAATACACATATGCATGCTCACGAACCAATTTTCGAAGCATTTATTCCACTCGTTTGCTGGCAGATCCAAAACGGAAGTTTTTAATGCGTCAACTGCTTCTTCTGGTGACTGGAACCTTTGACCGCGCAGTCTGTTTTTAATTTTCGGGAAAGTAAAGAAATCGTTAGGACTATATGGAGAATGGTCCAATAATTCCACGTTTTCTTCCGTTAAATACTGCCTTGTTTTTTGGGCTGTGTGCGAGCTTGCATTGTCTTGATGGAGGATGATTCTTATTTCGGGGTTGATTTTCGAAGCTCGGTGATAACTTTTGGCAAACAAATTGTGGTAGAGTAAAGCGGGGAAATATGGCAACATAAATTTGAAACGCTCACATCCTGACCTCCATCGGACATAGTCGCAATAAGATTATTGAACCTTAGAGCTTACACTTGCAGGTTTGCGGTATGAAAGCTCTCGTCACGACAAAAATACTATAATCAAAAATGTCCAATGACTCAATATTACCCGCACCTATGGGTAATATGGCATCTAGCTCTGGGTAATAAGGCAACATGTTTTCGTAACGTAAAAATTAGGAAATTCAACTTTTTATAGAAACTGCTGATAATTGCAAAAATACACTTTTATTTCCAATGAAAACACTCAAAAAGTGAAAAACAAGACAGACAATCCGAATAATGCTAATATACTTAGGTATAGGTACTGGTAAATATCATTTAATGTGATTTTGTGTTGGAAGCTATTTCGGATAACGGCGTACACTCTTCGCAAAATCTGTCAGATTGCGTATACTTTATCTGAAGTCACTTGAAACACTGTGAAATACCGGGTGCGTTTTATATATCTATATTTAACACGCTCTGTTGCTGCAAAAATCGCCAAATTTCGCAGCAAATATATATATATATATATAAGATCAAAGGCAGTTTCACCGGTCCACGTGGAGTAAAGCACGCCTATGCGTGGACATAGCCAATGAGAAAGCGTGTATTTCAGAGCTCCGAACAAGTGCAGGTGGCTACTGAAAACTGAAACAGTTTAGCCAGTGCCGTGTAGCGGTGAATAAACGTGTTTTCTTTAGTCTGTCCGTGTTTTTTCATAGATTTTATTAGTTTGTGTGTTTTTGACTTTTGAATACTCAGTTTACTTGTTGATTTAATTGTTGTGTTGATTGTTCTTGTGTGTCCTAAATATGGCTCTTTGGAGACCTTAGGAAAATGCTCCAAGCCACGAGGAGATGGTTGATGAACCTGTGCAGGCAAAATTCTTTCATAAAGATTTAGAGGAACAGACCCAAAGAGTAATCCTAAATATGTATGATTGTCTGAAAAACGAAAATCCAGATTCTTCGCAAAATCAAATTTTAAACAGAATTTGTATCCTGAAAAAAATCAGTCGGTCTACCATTTATCGGGTTATAAAAAGGGGAGATGTAGTCAACCATTACTTCCACATAAGGCGCATAGGGCAAAAATTAAAAAGAATAGACGTGGGTTTTCAGGAAGATATTCGTCGTATAATATACGGATTTTATAAAGAAAATTTGGTGCCAACGTTGGAAATGATACGGGATAAATTAAAAGATTATCCTGAAGATTTTTGTAATTACAAATGCTTAGACTCACTGCACTGTATTGTAAAACTGTGTAGTTTTCAATATCAAAAAATTAGATAAAAGAATGGTGATTATGGAGTCGTCTCGAATCGTTGAATTGCGTCAAGAATTTTTGCACAAAGTTAAAATCTATAGAGAGCAGAAAAGAAATCTGATTTACCTGGATGAAACGTTGTATGATACCCATGATGTTGTGCAGTACGGCTGGGTTGACGACAGCAACAAGTGCATTTTAAATGCACCATGCAACCGTGGAAAACGAATCATTATTCTCCATGCTGGCAGTGAAAATGGATTTATACCTAATGCCTTGCTGTTATCTGCCAAAAATATCAAAGAATCATGTGCCGACTATCATGAGGACATGACCTCCGACTTATTTGAAAAGTGGATAGAGCAGCAGTTAATACCAAATATTTCCCCAAATTCAGTGATTATGATGGACAATGCGCCATACCATTCCCGACAGAAAAACAAAATTCCGAATACAGGCACAAAAAAACAAGACATTATTGATTTTATGAAGGATAAGGGAATGGAAATACCACAAAAATCAACCAAAGCCATATTATTGGATCTTATTAAAAGACAAAAATTTGAAAAAGAGTATGTTGTTGACAATCTGCTTCAGCAAAATGGCCATGAAGTATTACGTCTACCTCCCTATTACTGCATTTTTAACCCGATTGAGTTGGTCTGGGCTGCTTTAAAAAAAAAGTAAGAAAACATAATCAGACCCCTCAATTAAGTGAATCGCTATTGGCCACAATAAGAGATGCAGTATCACATATTGCTGCCACAGACCTATGGAAGCAGAGTTCTAGGCATATTATTGAAAAAGAAAATGAATATTGTGTTTTGCCTCCTGTAAATCCCGTTGTAATTCCTCTACAAGATGACTCTAGCGACAGCTCCGAAGGCGAGGATGATATATAAAAACCTATAATGTAAGTCTTTATATACCTTTTTATATACCTACCTGCTATGTAAATATTTGCCTATGTCAAACGTTGGAATTCTGTAATTTTTCCATTTCTTAACTTTCAGTCAACATAAATTAAACTCCCAATATAAGTATTTTTTATCCCAAATCAAAAAAATAAGAAGATAGTAAAATCCATTTATTGTGATATAAAAACATTATTATTATCGTTCTAAATAAATGACCGCACGCCTATTATACGTCATGAAATTACAAAGGACGCGCCGACCAAAGGTTTTTATGCTATTTCAAGTGACTTCAGATAAAGTATACATATTTCATGTTACACATTGGAGCTAGTCGCATTTGGGATCTTTTTTATCGTAAAGATACCCATAACATGCTGCACAAAATTATGACTCATCAGTATCGATTTCTGAATCGTCGCTTTCTAGGGTTACTACCTCGGTTTCGGTGACTGACGAATTCGGGCTTGGTGATTTTTTAGTCTTCTTTTTTGGAACTACGGGTTTCTTCCTATGGTCAACAATACTTTGCGTTTTTTCCGTTCTTCTTTTTGTTTTAATTTTGTTCTTTTTACTTCTTCCTTTGTTAGTTTTGCGCAAATTGTTTCTGGCGAAGTTAGTATTTCGGCATGCTGTTTTCGTCTATAGCCACTTGGTCCTGGTTCCATGCATGGAACCGGTGAAATTGCTTCAAAGGGGTTTCTATTTTCGGGGTTATTGACTGCAATGACACTACCTGGTCTGTGGTCGTTTTGCTCCTCAATGAGAATGTCTTGTGGGTTGTGTTTGTCTTCAGCTGATGGTTCGTCGTTAATGGTAAAAGCATCATCGGGAATTTTTTCGGGATTAAAAGGGTAAATCCCACAGGTTCTGAAACCGGAAGTCCCATTTTTAATTGTTTCAGCCTTACACCAGGCAATATTTAAAAGTTGGGCGAACTGCAATCGGTTCAGTTTTCGACCAGGATTGTTATGAACCCAGCTTTGACAAGTTTGAGCCCAATAAGATTTTAAAGGTTTGAAGAATGAGTGATCAAGCGGTTGAAGCCAATGTGTGGTGTGGCTGGGCAAACAAAACAGGATGCCGTTATTCGCTACAGCAGAATCCAACAGTTCGACATTAGAACAGTGCGAAGAATGTCCATCCATAATTAATAGAACCTTACCGGCACCTTTCCGCGGAACAAAAAATAACAACCTTTCCTCCAGGTGGTAGACCATCTTCAAATTCCCTTTTTTTGTTTTTCCCTTTGAATATACAGCAGGGTGGGAAAAAACTTCCTTCTGCGTTTACACACGTTATAACGGAAATAGTTTCTCCCTTTTCAGCACTCGTGATACAGTTTACCATTCTAGCGCCTTTAGTTACTGCAACTTTGCCTGGATTATTATTTAACTGCAATCCAGTTTGATCGAGATTAAAAATGTTTTGAGGCTTATTTAATAAATTATTTTCTCTCAAAGCGTTTCCTAGCAGTTATGGTTCCTTTTTGATTTGCAGGAAATTTCAGGCTGATAAAGCAGATGATTTAAATCAAAAGCATGCACAAATAGATATTTGTCACATAACCTCAAAATAGAGTGCTGACACGGAACAGTAGAAAACTATGAAAATCAAGGAGGCCATAAAGGCGCCCTACAATTGTAGTTGTAGTTCGGCTTATAACAAGATTTTACATATTCAACCGTTTCCGAGTTAAAATAAAAATAGTTTGAGAGGACGTTTTCTAATAGTTGATTTATTAGGGTTCCTTCAAAATTATACAGAGTGTTTCAGGAAAAGCTGGAATTATTTCTAGGGCAGAAACTACATCCAAATATAACAAAAAAAGTTGACAAGGACATGTGTTTGCATAGCGCTGTTTTGTGCTCGTGAAAATCGCATCAGTGCGGTTTGGGTCTTGGGTCTAGTCGTGAAGACAGAAAAAACGGAAAGCAAACAAGTGGATATAGTGGATAACTCATAACATTGTACGCAAGTGCGCACTACAGGGGATGTTACTATAAACATAGGTCTTGCCCATTACCCATATTCAGGGTGTTATGAGTTTTTACGACATTGATGAGACAGAATAAGTACAAAATACACTAAATGCAATTATCATTGTCAAACTTTACGCGTTGAAGTTTTTTATACGGATTTTGCCTCAAATATTCAAACCAAATTTTTTTCACGTTACGAGATAATATAAAACTACAGACATAAATTCCAAGAGTCCAAACCGTTGTTAAAAGCATTCGCTGATCTAGAGCTCACTATACTTTAAGGAAGTCCATTCCATTATGATCACTAAGAAAAATTCATCTCTTACTTACCACCATCAACCTTATAACAAATGGCTTAACAACACACGGTAGGCGTGGCCAGCGGGAGGCAGATTTTTCTTAAAATTTAAATCAAACTGCAACGAGAGCTCAAAAACTGTTTGAGCTAAAAAGTTGATTGTTTTTGCGATGATTTGTACTGCTTTTTGTCTCCGACCAGGGTGATTTTTTTCTTGGAAAACTCAGTTTGCTTTTTTGATAAAACCAAGCATAGAATTTTCCAATGAAAACACTCAAAAAGTAAAAAACAAGACAGACAATTCCCTTTTTTTGTTTTTCCCTTTGAATATACAGCAGGGTGGGAAAAAACTTCCTTCTGCGTTTACACACGTTATAACGGAAATAGTTTCTCCCTTTTCAGCACTCGTGATACAGTTTACCATTCTAGCGCCTTTAGTTACTACAACTTTGCCTGGATTATTATTTAACTGCAATCCAGTTTCATCGAGATTAAAAATGTTTTGAGGCTTATTTAATTAATTATTTTCTCTCAAAGCGTTTCCTAGCAGTTCGAAATATTGGGCACATTCTTGTCTCGTCATGCCTTTGGCTCTGGCAGTAGACATTCCTTGAGCTTTACGTACTGCCAGTTCAGGATGTCGTTCGTCTCATGAAGGCGAGAAACCTATCTTGACCTGCCCTTTTTCGTTCGGTATTAAAATTATGTGGAATATTTTGTTGGATCGCAAAAGAATATGCAAGCTGTTTTATATCACGAGCAGATAAAGCAAAGCCGTGCGATGCCATGTTTTGTATACAGTGTGTTTCAGTTTATTGTTGCATAACTTTAAGATTCGATAGAACCTTTAAAATTAATGCATAAAGTCTATATAAAGATGGGTCGAAAAATGCGTGGCTTCCGAAATACAGGGTGTTTAAATTTACTTTCTAAAATACTTTTTTTCAATATTTCGAACAATATTTGATGTATAACAGTGAAAATTGGTGTACAAGGGTTTTTTGGTACGACAAAACGAACCACGGGCATAGTTTTACTATAGCCGCTAGAGGGCGCTCTCTACTGTACCTGTAGTGTATTAAAATTACCGAAAAATTTTTCTTAGTGCAATTTTTTGCTTTTTGAATAAAAAAACTGATTCTTCGCACTTTTCAACATAAAAAAGCTCTCCTGCGAGTTTTCGTTATAGTTAGCCGTTTTTGAGATATTTCGATTTTTAAGGTTCGATGCATTTCTAATTATTTATGGGAAAATAATATCTTATTTACATTTTGGATTTGGGCATTACAAGTAATTAAGATGATCGTTTAGATTGTGTTTTTAGACACAGCAATAATTCCTAACTCCAACTAAACACAAAAAACAGAATATTAATTTGTTTAATTTTCCAATATTATCTTTAACAAATTAAATTAATTATTTACAACTAAAATGCTATTGGATAGTTAGGACAAACATACAAAATCTAAAGTAGTTGCTCAAAATGTAAACCCAATTGTTCAATATACAATTCACATCTACGAATGATCGAACGTGGTATAGCATTATTCAAATAAGGCCTTATTTCATCACATGCATTCCTGATTCTGTTTATTAGCATATCTCTTGTGGTTACGGGAGTCTGGTACACTTTTTCTTTTAGAAATCCCCACACAAAGAAATCTAATGGATTTAGGTCAGGGGATCGTGGAGGCCAGGCGACTGGTCCTCCACGGCCGATCCATATTTCTGGATAATTTTCGTCCAGCCAGTTTCTAACTATTCTCGAATAATGAGCTGGACAACCATCAAGCTGGAACCAGGCCAATCTTCTTAAATCTAATATAACATCATCCCACATATTTGCTTGATCAGCCTTTAAAAATTCCAAGAAGGTCGCAGCATTTAACTTTGCAGGCAAAAGGTAGGGTCCTAATAGTCGATTACGGTAGATACCAATCCACACGTTCACACTAAATTCATGCTGAAAATTTCTTTCCCGAACTGCATGCGGATTTTCATGCGACCAAACATGTTGATTATGAAAATTTACCACTCCACGTCTAGTGAAGCATGACTCCCTATTATTATCAGTTCTATCAAGAATCCACTGACAAAATGTAATTCTTCGTTCTCCGTCCCCTGGCTGTAGTCCTTGCACAGGTTGCAAATGGTAAGGACGTCTATGATCATTTCTAAGAACACGGTGAACATGGCTTGCTGAAATTCCCAAGGCACCAGAAACTCTCCTAATACTTGTGGTCGGATCTCTATCAAACTCACGCAGAATCATACGGGTAAATCTGCGCTGACGAACATTTATGTTTTGATCCCTTTGGAGATTTCCAATACCATTTTCAATTATTTGGCGATGCACTCTTACAAATACTGAGCGAGTTGGATGTCGTCTGTTTGGAAATCTTCGTGCGTATTCTCTGGCTGCTTCTGCTGCGTTTCCATTTACAAAGCCATACACAAAATGAATATCCGCTAACTCTTGATTGGAGAATAAAAATCTCATTTTTATAAAACTTACAAAAAAAACAGGTAAAAGAAACTAGGTTCGTGCATTCACAATTGCAAAAAAACGTTTCAGGTTTCAACAGACAACAAAACTAACTGTCAACTAATTGACGTTTAACCTTATTCTGCTTTCAATTTCAAAAATATTTGCAGCCACAGCCTACTTCTAAAAATTATCGAGATACTGACTTTTTAACGTTATTTTATCATAAATAATTAAAAATGCATCGAACCTTAAAAATCGAAATATCTCAAAAACGGCTAACTATAACGAAAGTTCACAAGAGACCTTTTTTATGTTGTAAAGTGCGACGAATCAGTTTTTTTATTCAAAAAGCAAGAAATTGCACTAAGAATAAATTTTCGGTCACTTTAATACATTACAGGTACAGTAGAGAGCGTCCTCTAGCGGCTACAGTAAAACTATGCCCATGGTTCGTTTTGTCGTACCAAAAAACCGTTGTATACCAATTTTCACTGTTATACATCAAATATTGTTCGAAATATTTAAAAAAAACTATTTTAGAAAGTAAATTTAAACACCCTGTATTTCGGAAGCCACGCATTTTTCGACCCATGTTTATATAGACTTTATGCATTAATTTTAAAAGTTCTATCGAATCTTAAAGTTATGCAACAATAAACTGAAACACCCTGTATATTTGACTAAACTTGTTTCTTGTACTATACTGAGTAAGCTTTTGCGACCTAATGCCACTTTATTTAAGTTTCCCGACCGCATTCTTCTCATTAAGATTCTAACTGGAGCATTATAAGTACGACTTATCTCTCGAACCGATGCTTACCTCCATGAATAGCAGATACTGCATTCCGGAGGTGGCATTGTGTTAATCTGAAATAAGCAGAAAAACGCACCACATTATGATCTGTCACATGAAAAAAATAAATGGGGTAATATGCCGCACCGTCACTTTTATGCGGCATATTGCCCCACTGCGCAACAGTAACATTTGAACTAAAAAGCACAAACCCCGTGTAAATCCAGGAAGCGGTACATGTGTTAAATGTTAGGTTATGGATCTTACTTTGCCTAGCAATAAGGACCACGAAAACTTGAAAAAACTCTTATCATATCTCATATAAAAATAATTTTTGGTTTGTACTTACCGGTTTTTTGGGTCTATCTTACACTAAATCACGTAATTAACACACATTCAAACGTAACGGGCTTGCTTGCATTTACGGCGACAGATTAATGTGGTAGGTGCCCTCTGTAACCGTCGGGTGAACTATGAGCGAAGTAAGGCGTATTACCCGTTGCGGCATATTTCTCCGTTTTACTCTATACCAATTCGCAGTAACAGTTATTTGCTCATTAAGAGGAATTGTTGCAATATCTATGACCCGCTTTTGACACAAATGTCGCGACCATCTTTTTCGAGAACGGATGACTTTTGTTGGCTTTTCTTCACCTTGGAACACCCAAACAGCCGACTGTCGTCTATTTTCTGGTTCATAACAGTAAATCCACGATTTATTACCACTAACAATGCTGTACACATTTTTGAGTTTCCGGAATGAAAACGGTCAAGCGTGTATTGACACTAATTAACCCTGGCTGCTTTCTGCTCTTCAGCCAACAGGTGGGGTATCCAACGAGAAACTAATTTTCTTACTCCTAACTCTTCATGTAAAATTTTTTGAATTGAGGTCTATGAGATCTCTCGCGATATGTCACATGTCTATCTTCAATGATGAGTTTGCGCACAGCATCGACGTTTTCCTGGGTGACTGCCGTTTTTGATGCACCCACCCTGGGATAGTCGCTATGACTCACCCGTCCACGTTTGAATTCTCCATACCAGCAGGAAATTGTCGGCTGATGTGGCGCTTCGTTGCCGAAAACTCGCAACTTAGCAAGGCATTCTTGTTGCGATAATTGTCTCTGAAAGTTGTAATAAATTATGGCGCGACAATGTTCTCGGTTGCGTTCCAGTTTTCTAATGACTTGGTGAAACTTAAAAATTCACTGTAGTGAGAACACTGCACGTATTGTTGTGAAACTTTGAATTTAAGTTTACTAAACGGTGAGGTTAGGATTCAGTACTGACGTTCGATCCGTGCGGCCTCCTATGTTTCTATATGCAAAACTTAAAAGACTTTTTTCGAACTTCGGACTATCCTAAAAAACGTAATTTGTCAGTTTTTTGGAAAGTTGGCTGTAACTCAAATTACCGAATTTTAAGAGTTACATTCATCCCTGAAAAAGGGACTCTTGAGATTCGTTATTTTTTCTTATACTGTTGCATAGGGGAATTTCTTGCGCTCGAGAAAGTATTGAAGCACCCATTGAACGTTATTGCCTACAGTGCTGTGCAGTAAACATCCTACTTTGATATTATGTAATTTAAACCGAATTTATAAGTTTTACTATACAATTAGGCTTTAGATGGCCCATGCGCAAGGTCAAATTTTGGCTCACTCTCTCCAACATATCGGCCGGTATCTCACGAATAAATGCTTCAATATTGGCTTCCAGTGCGTCAATCGTTGCTGGTTTATCCCTGTAGACATTAGCCTTAACATGGCCCCACAAGAAATAGTCCAACGGCGTTAAATCGCACGATCTAGGCGGCCAATTGACGGGCCCCAAACGTGAGATAAACTGTTCACCGAACTCGCCTCTCAATAGGGCCATTGTTTCGTGTGCGGTGTGGCATGTGGCACCGTCTTGTTGAAACCACATGTCAGCCAAGTCCAGCTCTTCCATTTTGGGCAAAAAAAAGTTTGTTATCATCGCACGGTAGCGCTCGCCATTCACAGTTACGTTCCGGCCATTGTCGTCTTTGAAGAAGTACGGCCCGACGATGCCACCGGCCCATAATCCACACCAAACAGTGATTTTTTCGGGATGCATTGGTAGCTCTTGCAATGTTTCTGGCTGGTCTTCACTCCAGATGCGGCAATTTTGCTTGTTAACGTACCCATTCAACCAGAAATCAGCCTCGTCGCTGAACACAATTTTTCGATAAAATGTGGATCTTCGTCCAACTTTGCCAGCGCCCATTGACCAAATGGGAAACGTTGTGGGAGGTCGTGTGGCTTCAATTCTTGCACCAGCTGTATCTTATAAGATTTTACACCCAAATCCTGTCGCAGAATTTTCCACGTAGAGGCTCAATTGCTGCGAACGGCGGCGAATCGACATTTCACGGTCATCACTAACACTGGCGGATACAGCCGCAATATTTTCTTCAGTCCTCACTCTACGTCTGCGTGTTGGTGGTTTAATGTCCAATAATGTAAACTGGGTTCGAAATTTAGTCACAAGCTTCCGAATAGCTCCCTCAGTAGGCCGACCAAATTGCCCATAAATTGGAAGCAGTGCTCGATGCACTCTCTTAACCGAGCATGAATTTTGATAGTAAAATTCAATAATTTGCAAGCGTTGTTCGTTCGTAAGTCGATTCATGGTTAATTTATAGACCAAACTGAATAAGTTTGTCAATGACACAAGACACGATTCACGCGTCATCTGTCAAAAACAGTGTTGCCAAGAAGATACTAGCAAAAAATCACCCATTACATGCTTTGCTATATCCGCTTGGTCTCCATCAGTTCATGGTTGGTAGTTGGACACTTGATCCATTCGTTTGACTGTGCAACTATGCTGTTCACAACTCTATCCACAGTCCGAGATACCTTGACTAACACCAAGTTCCTGACCGATACCTTGTTGATATCCATGATATTTTATGAATACATGAAAGTGCTCCTCCTCGAGTTTCCTCATTCTCAACTAAAAATCTGTCCGCAAGCCGTTTACTTCAAATTATTATAAATACCATCTGGAGGATTTCCTTCAAAATTTGCAAGTACGTAGTCGTGCCATAAGTTCTGTCCCATGATAATCTCATGATAAAAATGAAACAAGATAAGATATATTTATATGAAAGATATTATTTATTCGACAACATTTTTAGAATTCATAATCAAACAGTTTTATTCAAAATGTCCCCCCTTGGCCTTCACACACTGCTTCAATCTCGCGGGCCACTCATCTATCACTGCACGCACAGCTTCCAAAGGAATAGCTGCCGCTGATCGGATCAAATCCGCTTTCAGGGACTCGATATTACGGTGGGCTGTGGAGCAGGCCAACTGCTCTAGCAGGTCCCACAACTTGTAGTCTAAAGGATTGAGGTCCGGACTCCCTGAGGGCCAATCTTCCGCAGCAATGAACTCTGGCACATTGCTTTCCAGCCAGCGCTGCGTACTCTTAGCCTTGTGAGCGGGGGCGGAATCCTGCTGGTAGACCCAGTGTTGGTTGGCAAACAATGTACCACTTAAAGGCTTGACGATAGGATCCAGTATGTCGCTCTGATAGTTTGCCGCTTTTGTTTTCACGCCCTGTTTACAGAAATGGAGCTGAGTGACCCCTTCGTAGGACACCCCCCACCAAACCATGACTGACGCAGGGTGGTGGCCTCTCTCAACTCTCGGAATGATCTCCGAAGCTTCCTGTGAACTCCTTGCATACACTTTGTCATTTTGTCGGTTGAATTTTTCTTCTATGGTGAAGATTTTCTCATCCGTGAACAAAATCTTTCGGAATCCCCCAGCTGCGTACCTCTCCAAGAGCTTCTTGGATCTTGTCGCCCTGATGTGTCGCAAGGTGGCCGTAAGTCGCTGGCCCGTACGTCTCCGGTAAGCCCCTAGCCCTAGGTCTTGTTTAATGATGCGCGACATCGTCCGGACAGGAATCTTCATTTCCCTGGATAGGATCTTCTGCTTCCGGAGTGGATTCCTTTGAATCCTGGCTTTTACGGCTTTGATGGCTGCTGGAGTCCTTACTTGACGAGGTCTTCCGCTTCTTGGCCTGTCATCAACAGAGGACGTCTCATTGTACCGCTGAATGGTCCTAGACACAAATTTACGCGATATTTGAAGGCCGCGTAAGAGTTCAAAAATCTGACTAGCACTGTGATTACACTTATGTAAAGCTATCACTGCAATACGGTTCTCTGCCTTGCCCCACTCCATCGTTATGCTTCGAGAGATCAATACAAACTGAGGTATATGTAATTACCCGAAAAGCGCTTAATCAACTGACACCACAATGTAAACAATCGGACAAGTATTAACAGGTCTACACTTGTTTGAAAACGAGGGACAGAACTTATGGCATGACTACGTACAATGATATCCTTTGCTTTATGAATACAGGTTCATTATTACTATTTCAGGCCGATTTGTTAAGGAATTTTTAATTGAACTGCACATAATCCCACGAAAATATATTCTATCTAAAATTTTAAGATGTATATTGTAGTTAACTGTGTCAAACCCTTTTTTATAAAGGAAAAAATATTGTAGATCGCACAACCACCGTTGTCCAAAGAATTCCACTTTGTTTTCGATGACTAAATTTAATGAAACTTACTGATTCAATCGATGCATTTAGAAAGTAAAAACAAAGTAAAATATTTGATCTTTGCGCAATCAATTATCAAGGAGGAATCAGTTCATTGTAAATACGATAGACATCCGATTCAGTTTCGTAAGAGATTCTGTAACGATGATGACAAATGGACAGTCATCTTCTGTTAACCGCAATTTGAAACCGCAGAGTTAGTTCCTGAAATCGTTTTGATTTGATAATTGGACCTAGAGGTTATTAGATCATTTGCGGATATTGGTAAATTCGATATTATTGATAACTTTACTTCGGTATCACCCAATTTTTATTATAAATCTTACCACGCATTTATGTGTCAGAATAACATTTCAAATTTTGATAACTTGGTGGGCTTCACATGAATATCCAAAACAACTAACATTAGGTCGCTACGAGGTCTGTAAATTAAGTGGCGAGACTGACGTTTTTAAATGTTCTCATTCAAATATAATTATAATTTCATATTGCGACTCTAAAGATAACTTTCTTCTGAAGCCACAACGCGCTAGAGATGATTCTTCCACTTATCGTAGTAGTGCTGTAACTCCGATACTGGAATAGAGTTCAGATGGTCGGTTACAGCCGTTTGAATATTTTCGGCATTTCGACTGTCCCAAAATGAGTTCCCTTGAGATGATTTTTCAACTTTGGGAAGAGAAAAAAGTCACAAGGACTCAAGTCAGGGAGTGGAGACCTACAGGAATGCTTTTACTGGCCGTTTATTGACATTGACGAGGAGCATTATCGTGATGTAACACCCAGTTGTTCTTGTTACGATGAACGGTGGTGTGAATCAAATTTAACTCTTCCCCGATCATTCTGAACGTCAACCGCCGATCTGACCCTTCGTGATTCATCTTGAGTCGACTCTCTCCGTTCTGAAAATGCCTCGAAAAACCTTACTCTCTTGACAAAGCACTATCTCGTACGCCTGTTTAGCAAGTTTTCGTTCCACCGTGCCCAAGTCTCAAGCAACGCGCTTCCGGTGTTGCCAGATCGGATGCTGCGTTGCCAGTTTTATCACTTAATTTACAGTTCTCGTAGCTCCAATACTATAATGCTCATTTTCTGGATATTATTGGTTGAATTAGGGCCGATTTCACCAACATTAATATCATGGACCAAAAGGAAATGCAATTTGACGGAAGCTGTCAAAGGTATCAGAATATCAGTGATTTCTATTAAAATGTTGAATAAAATCGTGAAAATTCGACTGTATTATAAACAAGACCACTTTTTGATTCCAACATGATGCCTTTGTACAGAAAAAACAGGACAACTTTCATGTATTTTGATTTATGTTATAGGTGTACATTTGACCATCCGTTATCCCCTCAGCGAATGGGAATGGGAGAAATAATAGGTGGATTTTCTAGCTGTTAAATTTGCCAGCAGGTTTGGTCGTTTGTTAATTCATGGCAATCTCGAAATTTGTTAAGTTCAATATACTGTGTGTATATGTGATCATTATAGCTACACATACCTGTTGAATTGTGTGGATTTGCAAGAAAATAGAATATAAAATGTATTCCAACCAATTCCTCATCGCTCTTTACATCATAA
The DNA here is from genome assembly GCA_963669975.1 of Acanthoscelides obtectus. Taxonomy (NCBI): domain Eukaryota; kingdom Metazoa; phylum Arthropoda; class Insecta; order Coleoptera; family Chrysomelidae; genus Acanthoscelides; species Acanthoscelides obtectus. The sequence continues at coordinate 14,132,116 of CAVLJG010000003.1, forward strand.
TAGTAATCATTTGTTATAAATTCATGGGTTAATGAATTTCTTCAAAGCAATCAAAACAGTATGGTCGTCCCCATCCTAAAACACCGATATGTGTAAAACATGTTAATCCCTACATCTCCGAGGTGCATAATGCAATTACTGTAGACATAGACCTAAAATTATTAGTAATTACTGAAAAATAAGAGCTAAAAAGAATTATAAATAGTGATAAAATATTTGTGGTTAAGGTTTTTGACTGGTGACTGGTGGGGATACAATATAGGGATGGCGACGATAGACGATACATTGATGTATCGAAAACATCGGTACATCGGACGTAGAACATCGATCTTTACGCATCGATGGTTTCATGACGATATATCGATATCGAGAGGAATCATAAACATCCGTAACCGTATACCCCGAGTGTATCCTTAACTGTGATACCATCTCTAAGCGAAGACTGGTAGCTTCGAAATTGAAAGGCCAGAAAGCTATTTAGGTGCTTAGTAGTATTTGAATATTATCATTACAGACGAGCACTGAGCGACTGAGTGGCCACTAAGCACTGTAGTCTTTTCTTCATTCTGTACTTCCCCAAGGGATAGAATAACATAGACTGAAAACAGCGCGTTTAATGATTTTCAGTTCTCAGAAAAAGAGTTTCCCCTGCCGGCCGTTGACATCGTTTCGAAATATGAAATTCTGGAAACGCTATAAAAATGAATACACAACGCCTACTTACCTATTTCAGACAAAAACAAAACAACTGCCACATAACGATTGTCACCTTAACATCATTCTGCAATCTGTCAAAGTAGTGATGGGCGTGCCTGCTGCACGGTATACGGTATCGATATTCGATAAAATATTTTTCTTTCTACCATGAATGCGTGGAAAAAACAAAACAAGGAGAGATCTAAAATAAGGAGTTATTGAAGGCCTAAAATAGCCAGGCGCTAATAATTCCTGGCCGTATTTGAATATCTAAGCAGGCACAGGAAAACAAAAGACTTGGAATTAATAAAGTTTATTTCGACAGTTGGCAGAGTTTGCTCCACTGGGACGAAGTGTTGACGGATCCCACAGAATTATGTGTCACTTGTCGATATGGTTAGTTTTAAAATATCAGGAGATAATCAGCTGTTATTCAAATCAGATTCAAATAACATCTAATATAAATATAACCCAGAATATCTACTCAGTGAAAAAAGAAAAATATTGCAAATTTCTAGTTTTTCTGCGGGTTTTAGGTTTGCTGGTAGCTCTACGACATATATTTTGGTATTTCTTAATCGCTGTGAATATAGTGTGGATGTTTGTTAAGTTCCTGAACAACGAAAAATATTGAACTTTATGGATGTATGGATATTAAAAAACCAGAACGGTTTTGTGGGAATATCAATCTAAGGTGCCATAATGGTTCTGATGAACGGCAAGTAAATGAATGAATGTTTGGAAACGAGCAATATCTATGAACTTTTTGGTATAGCCAGTCATCAAGTAGTTGCTTAACGGCTATCTGCAAGAGGTTTATAGGAAAAAACACCCAGTAGATGATCTTGAATCAGTAAAATCGCATATCAATTGAAGGAAATAATATAAACATGAATAAAAAATCAACAATAGTAATTAAATCATGAATTTTATTCAAAAATCAAACATTTGTTTTAATTTTGACTGAACTATATGCAATTTCTTAATATTCAATTAGCTGATGATGTTTCAATGACAAGATGTCATCTCATACTTTGACAGTATTTTGTTTTCAACATTTCATAGCTATCCGTTGCTAAAATTTATTGATTGGAACTTGAAGCTCATTCGCTGTATTTGACGGGCTGTTACCCTATAGGTGGAGAATAACGGACTGTTGTTGGTGAAATTGGCCCTAAGACTTTTAAAAGCTGTTTCATTACAGATCTCAACAAGCCGCTGAAAAATCAGAAGCTGCAAGAACAAGATCAGCACCTTCTTCATCTTCCTCTGGTAGAAATAAGAAATTAAAATAAATTCATATACTGATTTACATCATCTTTCTAAAATCTAACTATACGCCAAACCTTTCATCTTGTCATTCTTATTTCTAGTTTTGGAACATATATATATATATATATAGATATATATGTGTATATATGTATATATTTATATATATATGTATATATGTATATATGTATATATATACATATATATATATATATATATATATGTGTATATATATTTTTGTAGAATACATATATACGTACTCCTTAGAATAATTGAGTAGTGTGGACTGATTATTTTTATTTTTTTTATACTATTTCTTTACTATCAAATAGACATTAATTTACATGTAAGACATGAAAGTTGGTCATCTTAATGTTAGATCGCTTTTGTCAGGATTTTGTCTACTCCAGGATTTTGTGATATCTGAAAATTTCGATATATTTGCAGTCACTGAAACTTGGTTGAATGATGATATCGGATCTTCGGCTATCCGTATTCGCAATTACAATTTTATACATGCGGACAGAATCGGTAGAGGGGGAGGTGTCGGCTTCTTTCTAAAAGAACACATAAAATTCAAGTTGCTCCGTACAGATATTGATCCCCTTTTGGAAGAGCAATGGATCAGTTTCAGATTCGATAGCAAAACGTATACCTTCGGTGCATTGTATCGACCTCCTTGTTCCAATATTCTGCAAACATTTGACAGTATAGAAAACACCTTATCTATACTATTACCATCTGCGGATGTTATTGTAATTCTAGGTGATCTCAATATAAATTTATTGATTAATTCATCGGCTACGGATATTATGCTAAATTTTTTAGAGTCTTTCAATTTGAAGCAGGTAGTAGATGCCCCCACGAGAGTTACAAGCCACTCACAAACATTGATAGATGTTATTATCTGCTCAGATGGAGAAAATGTAAGAAACTGCAATGTTGTACCAGTTCATGAGTTATCTGATCATTCAGCTGTTGTTTGTCACCTCCATAAAACGTTAAGCAACCGGACGCAGAAGTTTTACACGTTTAGGGACGTTTGTAACTTTAATGAACGTACCTTTTATGATTTATTTCATTCGACTCATTGGGATGATATTTTTCAATTAAACAGCGTTAATGACATGGTAAATTTTTTAAATAGCAACATACTAAATTTATTTGATAATTGTGCACCTATGAGAACACTTAGAGTTACTAAGCCACCAGCTCCTTGGCTAACATACAATATTAAAATGATCAATAAAGCTAGAGATAAAGCGTATCTAAGGTTTAAAAGAAGTAAGTCAACTGCCCACTGGAACTATTATAAAGAACTCCGTAATTATGCTGCTGCTGCTCTGCGGAGAGAGAAAAAGGCTTATATGGAATATATCCTATCTGGGAGGAACAGTAAAGCAATATGGAGTTCTCTTAGGAAACTTAATATAATTAAGTCCTCTATAAATACTCTTCCAGATAGCTTCAATGACGCAGATGAAATAAATTCACATTTCTCAAATATTCCGATCATAACCAAGACACAAAAGCAATTAGAACTACTGAACAAATATCAAAACAATAAGTTTCCCAAGTCATTCTGTTTCCAAAAGGTTGCCAAAGAATCTGTTGCGAAGAGTTTCTCATTTATTAAAACTAATGCTGTAGGGGCTGATGGAATCTCACTCATTATGATAAAATACATTTTCACTTTGCTCTTAGACCATATTACATTTATAATCAATCACGCAATATCAACATCCTGTTTCCCTGATGCTTGGAAGCAGGCTATCATCATACCTATTCCTAAAGTAGCGATTCCCACATCTGTAACGCAACTTAGACCAGTCAGCTTACTTCCCGCATTTTCGAAGCTTTGGAACGGGAAATGAAGATACAAATATCTCAGTATATTTTCAGTAATGAAATAGTTCCATCAATGCAGTCTGGATTCAGGGAAAACCATAGTACAACAACTGCTCTAGCCAATGTCACTGATGATGTTATAAGAGGCCAGAGACCAAGGAAATATCACTTGTTTAGTTCTGCTGGATTACACAAAAGCTTTCGATATGATAGACCCTGAAATTCTGCTACTTAAGCTGCCTTACTATGGTTTTACTGATGCTGCAGTCAATTTGATAAGCTGCTATTTGTCAAATAGAAATCAAAAGGTCCTAACGGCTTCGAAAATGTCACAGTCAATTGCTATAAGTTTTGGTGTTCCTCAAGGTTCCATACTGGGACCTTTACTTTTCTCTCTATATATATCGGATTTCAATCAATATGTCCATAATTGCACAATCCATCACTATGCTGATGATACTCAAATTTATTTTAGTTTCCAACACAAAGATTTTAAAATTGCAGAAGCATTGCTCAACGAAGACTTAACAAGGCTAGTAGACATCTCGTGCTCGCATAACCCAAAATTAATCCATCTAAATCTTCAGTTATGGTTTTCGGCTCAAAAAACAAAAGAACATTGATCGAAAAGGAAATTAACCTTAAAATCTATGATTGTCGGCTTCCTATAATGAATGAGTGTAAAAACCTGGGACTCTGGATTGACACAGAACTAAAATACAAAAAACACGTAAATTCGTTATGTAGTGCATCATACTGCATTTTGAAACAGTTTTATCCACATAGGCAAATAATATCTACTTCAGTAAAGCTGAAACTGTGTGAAGCATTAATTATATCAAAGATCAGTTATTGTGACAGTATATATGGCGCAGCTCTATCATATAGTGAACAAAACAAATTACAGCGTATTCAGAATTCGTGCATCAGATTTTCTTGCGGAATACGAAAGTTTGATCATATTTCTCATAAATTTAAGGAACTTGGTATTCTGCAGATTAAAGGCATGCAAAAGCTTCACTTATTGAAACTCACACATAAGGTCTTAGCAACAAAACAACCACAATATTTGCATAATAAGTTATCACGATATAGTGACATAAATCAACTGAATACAAGGAATAGTGATACCCTTACATTCTAAGGCTGTCTACAAAACATCATTCAGCTACAATGCTATTAAATTATATAATGATCTGCCTGTTACATTCCAAAACTATACGTTATTTAATTTTAAAAAGAGGCTTAAACTAAAACTACAAGTCGAGGTCTGATGATGAGTACAAAATGCTAGAAATATGGGCTATTCTTGTAATTGTTCTGTGTTGTTAATTATTTAGTAATTATTGAGAATTATGGATACATTTTTGTTGGTAGAATGTTTTATTATATATATATTTTTTTTTTTTGTTAAAATTAAGGTTAAGTTGAAAAACGCTAATCTTAGCGACACCTCGCCTTTTACTTAAGTACGAAATAAAGCCCATTTATTATTATTATTATTATTATCTATTAATAATGGTACTGGATGAAGTATACTGGTTCCGCTATTTAGGAAACCTAGTAAAAAAAGGGTCTGAGATCTAGGTTTCCTTCTCTCAACCTTCGGCGTACGGTATCAGGAGAAACAATGATACCATGAACATCATCCAATCTTCGAGTCAAAGCTGTAGCAGGAACTGTCCTTTCTTGAAAAGCTCGAAGTCTCAGAAACCGATGTTCAACGGCGTTTGTTGCTTTGCGTCTTCCCTGCCCAGGTCTTCTTGAGTAAGAACCAGTTTCTCTAAATCTTTGTATCGCATCGAATACCGTACTGCGATATACCGAATGGACGACCATCATCTTGTAAAGCTACAGCTTGCGCTACATGTTCCGGTGTCATTTTTGTTGAGTATTGCTTGACAAGAATCTTTTTGACATGCCATAAAAATCTAACAGACACAGCCCACTTGAAACAATTTCTTACCCGGCAAAGCGTGCTGGAAACAATTTGTTGTTTATGGCTATGATTCACATGATTTTCTTCAAAGCAGCATATATTCTTCAATAATTGAGATATTGGTATGAATCAAAAAAATAATTGTTGAGGAAAGTTGAGGCTTAAAATTCTCATACGAATCCAATGTTTCCGCAGGGCAAAATGCACCTTTTAGTTACACCCTGTATACTAAAACATTTTCAATTTTTTTTCCAATAATTGATGGAAAGGTTAAAAAGTTATTTAAAATTTAAATTGAACAAAATTTTGTTTGTCCGGTTAATTTTGCGTGACAGTGTAGTTACATGCTCATATTATCAACTTCTTATACAGTTTTTTACCGGGTGCTTCTAACCCTAGACGAATCCAAGCCAAAAATGTTCAGGTCATTTAATCAAATTTTAAATTTATGTGGTGAATGGACACAGTGTAAATCGAAAGAAATGGATCGTCTATCTTAAAATCAGTTCATTTTATTGAAATTAAACAAGCATACATTTGTTTCAGATAAAGTATTATGCTTTTCAATAATATTATTTTTAGGTCATGATTATAATAGAGTGTAAAATTGGTGCGTCAAGCGGTAAGCACACGTGCAGTGATTCGTTTCCCTTTGCACAGAAATGCTTAATGCTTACATTGATAGATTTTGGCTGATTGAGCTTAGTCATTCACTTATTAGAAACGAAAAGATTCATGTTAGTCCTTGATACATATTGCAACATTTATTTAGCGTTCCATAAGACAATGCAAAGGAAATTTGTCATTCAGGACGTGGTAAAAAAGAACAGCAGAACAAAGAAAGGTGAGTACGACATTGTTTGCATACAGCGCCAATAGTGAAATATTGGTCTGAATTATTTATGGCATTGACATTTCTTCCAGCACTATTGTTCACATTCTCCCGCCAAACTGTGCGTTCGTTTGTTTAAACGGTTGTGATTCACGGTAGATTAAAAAATGATAACTATTACATTATCAACCTGTGTTTCAAATCCTCAGTAATTCCTCGCCAATTTAAAGAAAGCATAGTGACACCAATATTTAAATCTGGAAGTAAAGAAAATATGTTCAATTATAGACCTATTTCAGTTATCAATGATATCAATAACAGACTTTGTTCTTTTCTTGAGAAATATGACATAATATCGAACTGTCAATTTGGGTTCCGCAAAAATTGCAATACAGAGCAATCTCTACAAGAACTTACAGGACAAGTGCTTGAAATTTTCAAGATGGAAGTAAGACTGTTGCAGTTTTCCTAGATCTTCAAAAGGCTTTCGATTCAGTATCTCATACAATTTTATTAAAGAAGCTAGAAAGTGTTGGAGTGCGTAGCGGAGTTCTGAACTTATTTGAGAACTATTTGGCTGATCGATTACAACAAGTTAAGGTAGGGTCAGATTTAAGCAACATTCAAAAGATCAAATAGGTGTGCCTCAGGGGACGGTTTTGGGACCAACACTGTTCCTCATATACATAAATGAGCTACTTCGATGTAATTTCAACTGTAAAATGATATCATATGCAGACGATACTGTTTTAGTTTGCACTAGTCATTCATGGGATGACGCAATACGGAATGCCGAGTTGTCATTAAATAAAGTCAAATGCTGGTTGGATAACAATTTACTTAAACTTAATATCTCTAAAACTAAGTATGTAACGTTTTCTCCAACCAAAGCAGGCATGCCATTACACCACCGAACATTAATTATAAATGATAGTGCTGACACTGTCGAAAGAGTTGAAGTTATTAGATACTTAGGAATCACTATTGACAGTAATTTAAAATGGCAGAGTCATGCCGAGCTTTTGGCATCGAAATTAAGGAGAATTATTCATAAGTTTTTCACTCTTAGGAATATTTTAAGCAGAAAGAGTCTTCTCTCAATATATAACTCGTTGTGGGTCTCTACTAACTTACGGATAAGTATTTGGGGAGCTGCATACACTAGTACTTTAAAAATACTACAAACCACGCAAAATTATATTGTCAGGACTATTTTTCGTATCCCATGTAGGTCAAGTTGCAGATTTGTTTACATTGAAAATGATCTTTTGAATGTTAGAGGTTTATATATTTTTGCTGCTCTAAAATTTGTTCACTCCCGAAACAATGTCCCAACCAGCCACGCTTATGAAACAAGAACTAAAATAAATATAAGTTACACCTATACCAGAGTGAATCAATCTGTTTGCCAAAAATGCATAAAGTTTGATGGTATTAGGTTGTATAATAAATTACGCCTAGAATATAAAATCCTCTCGAAATATAGTTTCAAAAAAAGAATTAAGAAGTTCATCTTAAATAACTTTGACATGCTTGCATCGACGGTAGCTTAACTCAACTCAGTAATTTCGTTTCTATCTAATGTTTTTTTTATTTCTTTTTTTTTTATATACTTACATTTGCTCATAAGATACCTTATAACCATTAGCCATGCATTGAATTTGTATATTGTATGGCACACACAAGCTTATAGCTTAGGTGTCTATTCTTTTGTAGTAAATGCTTTTGTAGTAAATTGTAGTACTCTTGTTTCTCTGCTTAACCTTTACGCAAAATTTTTATTGTTTAAACAACATATTTCTATATTATCATATTTCAGATATTCATATTTTATGTACTCTATATTTATACTTCTGAGTGTTTTTAGTATATTGTTATGAATTTTAGATTTGTTTATGCAGACACGTAATTAAGGATTTGTGACGACAAGATTCAGACATTTACCCTTTACGAAAGTATACAGAATTCTCACAATTCATATACCGTTACTTGCTGGTTCTAGATCTGATGCTAGTATCTTTGCTCAGATTTCTGTTGCAATCTTGGTTATTCAGGGTAGCAAGAGTATACAAGCTCATGTATTTTATTTTTGAAGCCTTTTTTATTTAAATTGTACTGAAGGTTGTTTTTTAATTTGTAAGTTATATTGGTTTTTGAATTTGAATAAACTTTGAACTTTGAAACTTTATTGTAAGAGATGATATGAAGAGATGGTAATAGAAATATAACGATAAGCGTAAACAAAAAAAACAACAAACCCATCTTAGAAGGTTTCGAAGTACTACCCTGTACCTTCCCACTTTTATTACGAGAGTAGTACATACACAACTTAACAAGGGCTTCAATGTCAGGATAATTTTAAAGCCACTTACTTGGTGACGTTAACGAGAGGGGAGTTGTTCTTCGTCGGCGAGAGATACGGTCGATAGAACTGCGTTGTCGGGGCCCCAAGCCTATTTTTGGGAAAAACCGTTTGAGTACCTTCCATATTCTACCGACTCATGACATGCACAACTCTACTGTCTATTCATTATGTTAATTAGCTGTCTCAATACTGATCACAAAACAATATAATAATGGCCATGATATTTCTCAATTATATTATTATAAATTACATTGCATGGGGGAACGGTAGCATCCTACCGCATGGAAGTCACACCCATGTCCATAACGAGGGGAACGGTAGATTCCTACCGCATGGAAGTCACGCCTGTTATGGAAATATACTAAGTGACATATAAATCCGAACACTCAATTTAAATGGTTTTATTTTAATAAAAGTTGGTGAATGTATTTATCTTACTGTAAATAACAAGTGAAAAAATTTTCAGCCTTATCAGTTGGACATTCCTGTTTTTATACTGCTTTTTTTTAATTCACTAACGCTCTAAAAATGAATATTTCAGCCGCAGTAAAGAATTAACGATGGCGGATTTTGGTTCTTGACATCCTTTACGATCGGTTACGATGTCTAGAGTACGGAGACCTGTACGATTTCGTCAACTTAGTGAGTTTGATAGGGGCCGTATAGTGGGACTTCGGGAAGCTGGACTTTCTTTTCGAGCAATTGCAATTAGAGTGCAAAGAAGTGTAGACACTGTGGTTAGGTGTTGTCAGGCATGGCTTCGAGAAGGCCGTACGCAAAGAGCAAGGGGCACTGGACGCCGCCGTAGAACAACAGACCGTGAAGATCGCCGCCTAAGATTATTGGCCTTAAGGGACCGTTTCTCCACTACCAGGTCCATTGCAAATGAATGGTTTGCAGAACACGGAAGACCTATTAGCATGCGAAGTGTTTACCGACGAATGAGAAGTTTTGGCTTGTTTTCATACCGGCCACACTGGGTCCTCCCTTTAACTCGAGACCACCGACGTAATCGCCTTGAGTGGTGCAGACAACGGTCATTCTGGGATCAGGAATGGAACAGTATTGTTTTTAGTGACGAGTCTCGATTTTGTTTAGGCATGCACGATGGTCGTGCCAGGGCTAGAAGGCGACGTGGTGAAAGGAGGAATCCACAGTTTTTTGTTGAAAGACATGTTCATCACACTGTTGGAGTTATGGTTTGGGGTGCTATAGCTTATGGTTCCAGGTCACCTTTAATCTTCATCAGAGGTGACATGAACGCGCAGCGTTATATCCACGAAGTTCTAGAACCCCATCTTTTACCCTATCTTGACACCCTGGCAGATCCATCTTTCCAACAAGATAATGCCCGACCACATGTGGCAAGAGTCACAATAGACTTCTTTCAACATAATGATGTCACATTGTTACCATGGCCACCAAGATTTCCCGACTTATCCCCAATTGAGCACGTGTGAGATATGATGGGTAGGAGATTGCTCAATTTGCAATGTCCTCCTCAGACTCTAGAAGCACTTCGAGAGGAGTTGGTGGTTGCCTGGAATGAGATACCACAGGAGGACATTGACCACCTCATCAGAAGCATGCCTAGGCGCGTTGGAGAATGCGTAGCACATCAGGGTGCATTCACACATTATTAAAGGTCAAAGAGCTTTAAAGCAGTGCAATCATTTTGAAATTTTTATCATTTACTTATTATGCTTCATTAAGTACTTATAAAAATTTTATTAAAATAAAACCATTTAAACTGGGTGTTCGGATTTATATGTCACTTAGTATATAATACCTCGCACGGGGGAACGGTAGCTTCCTACCACATTGAAGTCACGCCAGAAATGGATAATACCTTAATAATCTGGTGATTAGACAATCCCTATATACATCTTGCCATGAGGTACTTCCAGACTCCTGCGATTGCCTCGAGAAGAACCTAGGCGGTCACACAGACCCAGGATACAACGCCGGCCAATGGCCGTTGTGTCAATACCCAATACGCTCCGACATTTCCTCTGACAGAACAAACCGAGAAGTAATTCCCCCGATGGCAACCCGGCTCTGTAGGTCGCATAACAGCCTCCAGGATATGGAGGCGTCACACCTCTGTAGATGTTTGACGCTAAGTTACCTTTAACTTTATCTTGACTGTTTGATAAACATATCTCATCTGACTAGCTTTGACTTATTACAATTATTATCATGATTATAAGGGTACCATGGTTAGAAGGTACCCATGACATGCAGTACAGCAAAACAATAAAAGATACTCAGTGAAAACCTTCACCGTTTGATCGAACCTTGACCTGAACTTGATATGGACACTATTCACAAAATCATAACACACAGACACTTCCACCTTTCAAGTGTTAGAACAATATAAGAATGAACTAAGAGGGCCCGCTCTTTCTTAGCATTCCAAGTGTCAAGCGGTACTTTTACAGGGTGACTCACATGCAGAAAAGTGTCTAAAATATTGTGTATGCTTACACTATCTACTCATGTTATTAATACAGCTAACCTAGATACTATATATGTGAAGTATACACAACTGTTATGTCCTTAAAAAATCGGAAAAGTCCTGGGTTCGATGGTATTAAAAGCGAGCATTTGAAAATTATAGCCGAGGACTTACCTAATCAACAAATGCTTTGAATCTGGCATATGGCAATGTTTATCAAATTTCCACAAGAACTAACATAGGTTTAAAAAATCCGATCACAGACGCAATTAAGAAATTTAATAATTTACCTCATTGTATAAAAGATTCAAATAACTATAGAAGTTTTGTTAGAGAATTGAAAGATTGTAAAAATGTTAATGAATTTATTTGTTGAAATTATGAGCAACATTGCAGTGTACCTATAGTTCATAGATATTAATTATTGTCTTGTTATTCTCGAGGCCAGTGTTTGCAAACACTGATTAGGGAATTATTGTTATACTTTTTGTATTATTGTGTTTAAATAAATTATTTCAAAAAAAATATATCCCTCAATTTTAAAAAAAGGTAATATAATACCGATACATAAATCAGGAACAAAAACAGATGTTAACAACTATAGACCAATATCAATAATATCCAGTGTAGCAAAGGTTTTTGGAAAAGTTTTATCTACTAGAATGATTCGATACCTCACAAAATTCAAAATTTTAAGTGAAAATCAATATGGATTTACAGAAGGGAAGGCTACATCGGACGCAATAACTAAAATTGTAAATCAAATACATCAAAATATTGATAACAGAATCTCTTCAATCTGCATTTTTGTTGATTTAGAGAAAGCTTTCGACACAGTTAATCAAAAATTATTATTAGAAGCATTGGAGAGAATTGGTTTCAGAGGAAACGCGTACTCAGTGATCGAAAGTTATTTGTCAAATCGCCCACAATCTGTGCAGATATCAGGATCATTTAGTAAAGAAATGTATATTAAGTGTGGTGTCCCACAAGGAACTGTCTTAGGTCCTCTGTTATTCAATATATATTTAAATGATATTTTCCAAATTAATTGTGTTGGCAAAATAACTAGTTTTGCAGATGATACTGTAATATTATATGAAGGCACTGACTGGTCTGATCTGAAAAATGTAATTGAAAATGATTTTATCAAAATTATTTGGTGGTTTAAATTTCTCCTTCAATATTAATGATCAAAAAATGCTAATTAATAGAGTGCCCAACATAAAATACCTTGGAGTGGTCTTGGATCCTCATTTACGATGGGACATCCATGTCAATTATATTTTAAAGAAAGTTAGATTTGTATCCTACAAAATTAAATACCTTGGGAATATATTGACAGAAAAATATCTTCGAACATTATACCATGCACTGATTGAGCCTCATCTCACATATGGTATATTAGCATGGGGAGCTGCATGTTCCTCACATATCTATAATTTAGATGTTTTTCAAAAAAGTATTCTAAAAATGATATTTAAAAAACCGAAACTTTATCCCACTGAAAATTATACGCAGATGTTCGAATGTATGATATAAAACAGCTTTATTTCTTACACAGTATCACTCACTACCATAAATTTGTAAACACCGACCAAAAAATTAAACATAATCATTATACCAGGTACAAAATTCGTGGCACAGTAGTTTCTCAACCGCATAAATCTATAATGCAGCGATCATATCTCTATTTAGCGCCTAAATTTTATGAAATTATACCTAAAGACTTAAAAGATTTACGTTTCGGAAATTGTTTCAAAAGAAATTTAAAAAAGTGGCTACATTCTATACCTAGGACTGAAATTCATAAACTCATTAATACGAACATCAACTAAATACATAATCTACTGTAGCTAATTTTTGTCCTTTTTTGTCATTTGCATTCTACAGTTTCAACTTAAATTATTGGTCCATGTACAGGCGATGCCTTCTATTGAGCCTGTTTTGATTTTATATTTATTTACTCATATTGTTTGTTATCTTTGTACATTGAGTGAATAAATATTATTATTATTATTATTATATTCTCAAAAAACTGTATCAGCATATAGCGTATATTTGGCTACAACTCTGTCTATGAGCATCTAAGCTCTTCAAAGTAGATTTCTGGCTAGTACGGAGAGGCAAAAATTTAGTCTCGTCATCTAGCTTGATCTGCTTGTCATTTAACCTGATATTCATGTCATATAACTTCTTCTGTACATTGTGAAATCTTACGATAGCAGTCTTCTATGAGTTTAAGGATAATTGATTTTGGGCAAGCCATTTTTCAAGGTTCTCCAAAATGTCATGAAATTTAGTTACCAATACATTATCGTGAGGATCTAAAGTTATGATTAAGGCATCGTCTGCATATAATGAAAGATTGATCTGTTTATTAAAGCACATTTTTATTTCAGGCCTACCCCAACATGCAAACGTCAGCATCAACCCCCTGACAAGATATCCACACCCCTACGATAATGGCGCTACTGAACTATTCTTTGCCCTTTTTAGCAACGCCTCACCCCCCTGCAGCATCCTATTATATCCCGCCTCCCGTCCCTACGCAGGAGGGTCCCTATTCCTATCCGCCCCCGCAAAAGCCGTTTTTAAGGGAGGACCTTGGAGGAGGAGGAGGTGGGAGCGGTAAGTTCATGTTTTACATTAAGATTAATTCGTTTTCACTCTTATTTTACTGTAATCAAAATGTCGTCAAGTTGATTGAGTTAGTACTGCCTACATATTAGCGATAAGTGAAATATCAGAGAGAGAAGAGTATTTTGAATACGCTCCAAAATTAAGATAATGTTGAAAATATCAATACCAGCGGCTACCTAGTGCACAAGTTTACATTCTACAGATTTGTTTTTTATTTTGTCTATGGCAAAAACTAACGAACTGAAATCGATTTAATAATAATTAATGATTCGAAATTGAGTATTACATATTCCAAAAATAAGTGACCATTCCTGGATATGTATCGAGGTGGAAAATATGTTTCATGAGAGAGAATCAAGAGAAATCACAATTATTGACTTTGAAACGTCACTCTTACAAGCCAATATCACTGAAATGTTTAATGATGCTGACACTTACTTCTTAAAAATTCTGGATAGTATGGAGAACTGCATAAGAGACACACAAATTAGGAAATAGGTATATCAAAGGAAAAAGCCAACACTCTGGTTTTCACAAATATTTCTAGACTCTAAACTGACGCGTGATAATGACTATAAAAAGTTTATGATCAATCAAGCTGACGAAGATTGGATACAATATAAGAAATCAAGAAACAAGTGCTTAACAAATCTTAGGAATGAAAAGAAAAAATATTATGAAAACAAAATCGATAGCAATAAAAATAACAGTAAAATGATGTGGAAGACACTAAAAAATATTGTATCTCCAAGTAGGAAGAATGAATTATCAAGAAAGTGCTTCGAAGATGGTACAGTAACAAAAAATATTGATTGCAGAACGAATGAACGCTTATTTTATAGAAATTATAAATGAGATAGTGGAATCAATCGAAGATGGGGATCCAAATCTATGTCACATGCAAGTTACTCGTAATTCTTCTGTGAGAAAATTCCAAACAATAAATATCAGCTATCTTTCAAAAGCTATTACAAGATTGAAATCGAATAGAAATCCTAGTGAACATCTTTCAAAAATGGTTCTGAAGAATGGAGGCGAAATATGGATGAAAAAAAGTTTACAGTAACATTGTTCTTAGATTTTAAGAGAGCATTTGAGACTATTGACAGGGAGAAATTGTTAACGAAATTGCATTGCTATGGATTTCAAGGTTCAGTACTCAACTTATTGCAAATTATTTAATCAATAGAAATCAAAGAACTAAAATTGGCAATACATTATCAAACATTAAAAACATTTCGGTAGGTGTGCCACAGGGTAGCAAATTAGGTCCATTACTATTTATTTTATATATTAACGATATTCCTGATATTTTAAAACACTGCAAAATTCATATATTTGCTGATGATACATTAATATATATATATATACAGGGTGACTTTGAAGTTGAGTCATTAATTTTCAGATAATGATTGTAGAAGGAAGATAAACCAAAATATGTGTGTAAAAATAAAAAAAAATTAAAAAAAAAAATTTACCTCGTTTTATAAAGTATTCTCCCGACAAGTATTTCAGTGCGGACCTGTATTTGATCTGATCGTGAGGTCTTGGAGCACCCTCATGCCGTCCATATGTGAGGTCTTAAGTCAAATGATTCACGAACCAGTTGTACTACATTAACAAAGGCACGAGGGATTGGTTGCACTCGATTGGGAAACCGATCCGCATAAACATGTGCCATTTTTTATTTCGTTTGAGCCACGCAACAGACATCACTATCCACTACCGACTGACACTGACTGTATACAACTGAAATACTGAATGAAATAATTGTAAAAACATCGTTCCAAATTCTTTCGCTTTTTTGTTTCCGATGCGATGAACCGATAAGGCGAATTATATCCGTTGTCGCCAAACACGAGCACATAATATTATTATTGAGACAGGGCGGTACTCAAACTTCCAAAGGGCTATAACTTTGTTACTTTAATTTTACCAGAAAAATGGTAAAGGAAAAAACATTTCTTTTGATCAGATCTACTCACTGTTAAAATAAATGACTCAACTTCGAAGTCACCCTGTATATATATATATATATATATATATATATCAAATAAAGATATTGAAACTGCAATAGAGCTGTTAAATAATGATATGAAAAATGTAGTAAATTGGTTAAATGTAAGTAAACACAAACAAAATATATGCTAATAAGAGAATCTTTAGATCAAAGTACGATAAATCTTACAACTAATCATGAAAAAATTGTGTCACTCGAATCATTAAAATATTTGGGCATATACGTAGACAGTAAATTAAAATTTGATGGGCACTATGAATATATTATTTCAAAAATATCCAAGAAAATATATTACTTTTATAGAATTTCGCATAGCCCAAACGTTTATTCTAAAAAAATTGTGTACAACACTATCATTCTTCCTCATTTGTTATATTGTTCGACTAAGGCCATTGATAGAGTTGATCACGCACTGATGTGTGCTAAGCTAAAATCTTATGGTTTTAATAAAATAGGACTGCAGTTGTTCAAATCATACCTAACCCACCGTTCTCAGCGCGTCTCACTTTCTGGAGTTTTGTCAAATGAGCACTTTATTACTTCTGGTTTGCCTCAGGGCTCAATTTTAGGACCCTTGTTATTTTTAATTTATGTAGCCGATATTGCTAAGTCCATTCAAAATTCACAGCTACAGTCTTATGCGGATGACACTCAACTGCTTTACTTCTTTTATCCTGAGAACCTCCAGACTGCTACTATGGAAATTAACGAGAACATTGGCTCTATTTGCACCTACTCAGCCAATAACTGCCTAACCGTTAATGCTTCTAAATCTTCTGCTGTGCTGTTTTGTCCAAATCACAGAAGAGCCGAAGTCAAAGCTTCCTTGAGTATATCTATTAACAATCAAAATCTTCCTTTTTCTGAAAGTGTCAAGTGTCTAGGTGTGTTAATTGATGAAAATGTGCGGCTTCGTGAACATTTATTAAATAACCTCTTACAAAGAAGTTACATCCGTCTGAGAACTCTGTATGCGAACAAAAATTTGCTGAATTTTAAAGTGCGAAAAAAGTTGTGTGAATCTTTTGTGTTATCTTTTTTTAATTATTGCAATCTAGTTTATTATCCTTGTTTGGATGTTGCAAGTCGTCACAGAATATCTGTAGTACAAAATAACTGCGTACGATTTATATTTAGTTTAAGAAAATTTGATCATGTTTCGGATCGTTATCCTTTAATAGGTTGGTTAAAGATGACAGATTTAGTTAAATACAACTATCTAACCTTTATACATAGTTACTTGTCTCTGGAACTCCAATTAGTTACGTGAAAAACTAATTTTTAGGTATAATGTTCATCAACGACGTATCCGCAACACATTCGCTTTAACAATGCCACTTCATAGTTCATCTGTTTTTAACAGGTCCTTCTCCTATAATGCATGCATGTTGTACAATAGGTTAGATTAGAGAACAAAAAGCCTGCCGCTGTATTGTTTTAAAAAACACTTAAAAGCTCTTCTGCTCAATGGTGCTTCTTAAAGGTGTTTTTCTACAGCATTATATTTTTTAGCTGATTTTTGTTTAGGTTGTGATCAGTTACATGGGCATTTTCCTCCTTTTATTTTCTTTACAGCTGTACTTTTTTACCATCTATTATTCTTATGCAGTAAATGGTAAATTATAGATAATAATGTATGCATTATCTGTAATTTGTTTTTTCTAATAAAAGACGGTTTATTATTATTATTATTGATATTTTGTTTACTGCAAATGACACTGTATTTTCAAAATTACAAATATTACAAAATAAAGCTATGATAATCACCTTAAATAAAAATAAATATACTAGAACAAATTTTATGCTGAAAGAACTACAATCGTTAAATATCAAAAATTTCATAGCTTACTTGGTTTTCATTTGCATATTCAAGTTGAAAAATCATCTTCTACCAAATCACTTAGAAAATTTTATTGTATTGAACAATGAGTGCCACAATTATTCTACTAGAGGAAGTATAGACTTTCATTTACAAAACTGCAGTTGCAATTTAACGAGTATTTCAAAAAGGATTGTACGAATTTAATAAATTACGTAATGATATCAACATGTGTGTCAGTTTGAAAATGTTCAAATGGAAAATGAAAAAATATCTCATGGAAAACCAGAATTCATAGTAGTGATATTTTGTATAAAATATGTAGTCTTAAAGACATAATATATTTTGTGATATTCTGTGTAATATGGATGTTATGGACATTGTACCATTAATGCTAAATAAATCTGAAACAAAAAAAAATAACCCTGCGAGAAACGAAGTTTGGTGGCGTTGTGAGATTTTTCGTTATTTATTACTGGACTGATTTTTAAAAACTGCCAAGCTCTTTTGTCCTTGGCATCATAAATTGGCGACAAGTAGATTGACTCAGTACCTCCCACTCATTTATGATAAATGAGATGTAAGGAATGCCAATTACAAAACTTTTGAAGTCGACAAAATATTTTGGGTACGCCTTGAAGTGATCAGATAGTTGGAGCTTGTCTGAATAGTAGTATTTTGAAAATATGGAAATCGTCAGAAAAATTTGGCTAGACCAAAAAGTTATCAGAAACACGAAAAACGAAATCCTCCGTGTTTGTTTGGTAAATGATACCGCATATAATTGAAATATTATTTACTTGATACTTCGATGCAACGGTAACAAATTTAATTTTAGGATCGGTCTTGAAAAAAAGCCATGAATTATTAGCATGAAAGCCATAGGATAGGTTTCAAGTGTCACATTATCGAAAAATAAATGTTAGAGAAGTTCTGAATCTTAGTTATTCGCTTTTGGATCGAATTCCAAAATATAATTTTTGTCTTTGGCATGCTGGTCATCTTGTTTCATGGTTTCACCAAAATCGAGCAGCAAAGTGTGATATAATAGACAAAATAATGCTTTAACGCTAATGATTGTAGTACCTACTTCTCTAGTACTGAATCTGTCTTGTTGATAAGAAAATCCGAAGTGCAGATATTCTATTTTTGGATTATATACGATAGGAAAAGCTATGCTTCATTCTGTTCCTGTAGCTTTACTGTTACTGGATCAAGTTTCGACACCCAGAAACTTTTTAGTCTTTGATATGGTGGTATTCTTGTGTCAAAGTTTCATAAAATTGCGAGCGGTACTTTGCGAGTTTTAGTTTTTCGTGATATTCGTCATATAAACACATACCTACACATGTTACGTAAATATCGAGATTTTCTGCTACAACGTTTCCTCGCCGTCCAAACTAAGTCAAAAGCTTCAAAAGCGCCCGTACTGCGCTTTTCGATGCTTGTCCATTTTTCGTTGATTTTTGGGTGTTGTCAAAAAATTATTTGAGAGAATTGTTATTGAAATTTACTTGACTCCATTTTTTAAGATCCAAAAGGGGTAAATTTTGTTTAATAAGTAAATACCATTTTTTCCTCTTGAGGCGAGAGGAGAATTATTGTAATCTCGAATATTTTTTTGTGAAAAACCGTATTACTCTTTTTCGTCTGTGTGTCATATACCCAGGAACTCTAGATCTATCTGCAACTCCGAAAATTTTTTCAATAAAGAAGATGCTTTGTAGATTTTTAAAAATGCCTCCCTTGCGAAGTTATAGCGAAAATCCAAAAATTTCAGAACGTTCTTAAATATTGATTTTTCGATGTTTTTTTTTAGTTTCTGATAATTTTCAGGCCTAGTCAGGAAAGAATTTTTGAGGCAGTAAAAATTTTTGAAAAATTCCGAACAAACATTTTAGAGGGCTAACGGATCTATAAATCAAGAATGTCTCATATACAGATATCACATATTTCGATTATAATTTTTATACCTAAAATGTAATATGTAGATCAGTAAAATGTTAAATAGATTGAGTCAATGCATGATATACTGCTAATTGAACGTCAATATTTGAGGAGGCGGTTTTTGGGTTCATTTTAAGAAAACAAATTCGTATGAACGTAAGCGTCTTATCTTTTGACATACATTGTGATAAAGTTTTCAAAAATTAAATATTTATTATTAATATCTTAAATACTATTTTAGATATTTTGATAAAACGTCGCATAACACGCAGGTCAGAGGTATTTTTAAATATACTATATTTTTTAAATTTCACCAGTGGCGATCGCATGGATTTCACCAACCCGTTTTGGCAGACATTGATAGTGCGCCACTGGTTTCTCTTGAAGCAAAACATATTCTTGACCTTCTCAGTCATTTCTAAGCAAATTTGCGGTTTTCGCTGAAAAAAATTAAAACAGTTTCTCTGCATGCCCAGAACAACGCCGCTGATATGAAAATATCACCAGGCAGAGAAATTATTTTTTAGATGAAAAAACCGGGCGCCACACTTCAGATAAAGTTTGCTCATAAATCAATACAGATTGCATTTTTTTATTTTAAGAAAAGTCATTGGCGTGTTACTGACTTTCTATATTGAAAACTTTGCCACCCTGTATCTCAAAATTAAAGATGTTCATATGAAGTTATCATCTTAATCACCGCTTTAAATACTGCCGTTCAATTAGTATACCAAGACAGTCGACTTGATACGATGTTTTTTGTTACAGGAGGCCATAATGGAGGCGCCCCGATACCTCCCCCTCCCTATCCCCCTTACGGAGCTCCCCCACCCCCTAAGGGCCCCACTAAATCCCATTCGCACGCCAACGTCGACTACGGCGACTACGATGACGAAGACAGTGGCGTGCCGGTGACCCCTATTCAGGGTCCGATATTTATAAAGAACGGTTCAGTGCCTGTGGTGCCGTTGTATTCGTATCCTGTGCTTAGTAATGGTACTTTTGTACATATACCGGTAAGTTATTATATTATTTTTTATCATTTATTGCTTAACAGATTGTGTGCAACATAACCTTACATTCGACTATACCACCGTTGGCCGCTGTATGAGGGACGTGATATCTTGGTCAGCGCACAACAACTATTATATTTTTATCAACATTGCTTAACCTGAGTGGGCATTTACATTATTGCCCAGCCTTGCAGCGATAAGAGCGTATGACTAATTTTTAAATTATCAAATTTTCGTAAATAGCTTATCAGGGGAAATAGTTGACACTATGTATAAAATCAAATATCAGCAGTAGCTCTTTTTTTTAGTGCGGGCCAGACGGCCTTCTGGGACCCTTCTTATTATAAAATCTACTATGCATCGAAAAATCTGTATGTCTTTACTCGACTACTGGACATCGAGTCGTGGCATAAATGATCCTAATAGTCTCATGACAGCAAGTAAAATCCGTTCACCTTCATAATGCAGTATTTATTCGTTGCGTACCATTTAATTCTAGCGTTCTATCATAGCTTAACCTTTCATATGAGATAAATGTACAAACTCTATCATTGCAGTCGTTTGCAACAAATGCATGGGCGTACATCAAACTGTTTCTATTTTAATATTATTATTGCGATAACGGAACGGTAACCTATATAACTATATAACAATGGCACTTGATAACCAAAAAGCAGTAGCTCTCATACTTTTTGACTTTACTAAAGCATTTGACACCATTAATCACTCACTTCTTGTGTCTAAATGCAGTTATTATGGATATTCTGAAAAATCTCTTTCGTTTATTCAAACCTACCTTGAAAATCGGTATCAAAAAGTTCGTCTAAATCAACAGTACTCTACCGAACAAAAAATTTGTTCTGGGGTACCACAGGGATCACTCTAAGGACTCCTATTATTTTCATTATATATCTCAGATTTAGAAACAGAGGTAAAATCATGCAGCATACAATTTTTTGCAGACGATACTCTAATTTTCTATTCATTTAGGAGTAATGACTTGGAAACAGCAAATAATAGAATTAATTAAGATCTTGTCCCAATTGAAAAGTTCGGTAGTAGTCATAATCTTCGTTTGAACCCATTGAAGACAAATATGTTGATATACGCAAATATAAGAGAAAGAATACTTTAAAAAAGAACATAGACATACATTTAAAAGGTAATAAATTAGTTTCTGTGGATCATTCGAAGGACCTAGGTATTATAATGGACGATGATTTAAAATTTGTTGTACACGTTAACTATATATTTTCTGAGTTCTGCGCTATTCTCAGAAATTTATTTGCAAATAAGGCTATATTACATAAATCTAAGAGAAAGCAATGGTGTGAAACTTTCTTGTTTTCAAAGATATCGTATTGCTGTAGTGGTTTACTCTCCCTATTTAGATATTATAACAAGAAATCGTATTGAAAGTATTATGAATACATGTTGCAGACTTGTAAATGGTCTCAGAAAGTATGATCATATATCGAATGCCATTAATGAACTCAAATGGATGGAAATTGATAAAATGTATAAGTACCAGCTCCTGAATCTGACTCATAAGGTTCTTTATTCAAAAACACCGTCATATTTAGTAAACAAATTCATACGTAGAGGGAATATGCATGGTATTAATATACTAAGTGACATATAAATCCGAACACCCAGTTTAAATGGTTTTATTTTAATAAAATTTTGTATAAGTACTTAATGAAGCATAATAAGTAAATGATAAAAATTTCAAAATGATTGCACCGCTTTAAAGCCCTTTGACCTTTAATAATGTGTGGATGCACCCTGATGTGCTACGCATTCTCCAACGCGCCTAGGCATGTTTCTGATCAGGTGGTCAATGTCCTCCTGTGGTATCTCATTCCAGGCAACCACCAACTCCTCTCGAAGTGCTTCTAGAGTCTGAGGAGGACATTGCAAATTGAGCAATCTCCTACCCATCATATCCCACACGTGCTCAATTGGGGATAAGTCGGGAGATCTTGGTGGCCATGGTAACAATGTGACATCATTATGTTGAAAGAAATCTGTGACTCTTGCAACATGTGGTCGGGCATTGTCTTGTTGGAAAGTTGGATCTGCCAGGGTATCAGGATAGGGTAAAAGATGGGGTTCTAGAACTTTGTGGATATAACGCTGCGCGTTCATTTTACCTCTGATGAAGATTAAAGGTGACCCGGAACCATAAGCTATAGCACCTCAAACCATAACTCCAACAGTGTGATGAACATGTCTTTCAACAAAAAACTGTGGATTCCTCCTTTCACCACGTCGCCTTCTAACCCTGGCACGACCATCGTGCATGCCTAAACAAAATCGAGACTCGTCACTAAAGACAATACTGTTCCATTCCTGATCCCAGAGTGACCGTTGTCTGCACCACTCAAGGCGATTACGTCGGTGCTCTCGAGTTAAAGGGAGGACCCAGTGTGGCCGGTATGAAAACAAGCCAAAACTTCTCATTCGTCGGTAAACACTTCGCATGCCAATAGGTCTTCCGTGTTCTGCAAACCATTCATTTGCAATGGACCTGGTAGTGGAGAAACGGTCCCTTAAGGCCAATAATCTTAGGCGGCGATCTTCACGGTCTGTTGTTCTACGGCGGCGTCCAGTGCCCCTTCCTCTTTGCGTACGGCCTTCTCGAAGCCATGCCTGACAACACCTAACCACAGTGTCTACACTTCTTTGCACTCTGCAATTGCCCGAAAAGAAAGTCCAGCTTCCCGAAGTCCCACTATACGGCCCCTATCAAACTCACTAAGTTGACGAAATCGTACAGGTCTCCGTACTCTAGGCATCGTAACCGATTGTCAAGGATGTCAAGAACAAAAATCCGCCAACGTTGATTCTTTACTGCGGCTGAAATATTCATTTTTAGAGCGTTAGTGAATTAAAAAAAGCAGTATAAAAACCGGAATGTCCAACTGATAAGGCTGAAAATTTGTTCACTTGTTATTTACAGTAAGATAAATACATTCACCAACTTTTATGAAAATAAAACCATTTAAACTGGGTGTTCGGATTTATATGTCACTTAGTATATTAGATATAGAGAGACTTTTCAATTCCACGAAACAGCATCTCTATTTCAGAATACATATATTTACAATGCGATCAAATCACATAATTCTTTAGACCGCAGTTTAAAAGAAACCAATCCATTACCCAAATTCAAGAAGAAAGTAAAAGAAGCTCTACTTGATCATCAGCGAAATCTGTTGTAACCCATAAGTGTCCTCATATTTTCCTTATGCCTTTACTTAGATTATACTTTATTCTGTCGTTATTGTATACAGGTATTCATGTTGTATGTGTGTATGTTCAACAAATTCTGTTCTTTTTACATCTCGTATTGTTAAGGGCGTTAGATTCTAGAATAGATATATTATCTAAATCTCGCCTCCTGTAAGAATATTACAAATAAAAGACTTTAATTATTATTATTATTTTTTAATAATATAGAAATATAATATATAAATCTATAGTATAAAATATATAATCTCTTACATGTCTAAGTGGAAAATATCGCATTTTTAAATAACTAAATATGCAAATTCCAGATATTAATCGAAAAGGATATACTATTGTCATTTACTTTCAGATTCTATTAGCAACAAAAGATAGTCTCTGGGAAATGTTACACGACTAAATTTGTCAGGCATATATTCATTAATATTATTTTTTTTTGTGGTCATTATTATTATTATTATTATTATTATTCCGACTTTCGGTCAAACCTTGAATTTGAAAGTTATAGATCTGAAAGCCTAATTCTAATTCGACAAATAAAACACTGCTTTATTTGTATCTCATATCTCTTAGACACTTATCATTAAAAGAACATTATCTACTAAATTTATAAACCTGCTTGTATTCTTGCTTTTGTTCCACATCAGCTGTGATTAAGCCTTGGAAGTCTTACATTATCTTGACTGTTCTTTCTGCCGTATCGTTAACTGCTCTCAGTGCTTGCACCTTATTCTTAGCGCGTTGAAAAGAATCATTATGAGGACACTGGACGAGAAAAATGTCAAAAATTCTTGTAGCAACGGCTCTCATGCAATTGTAATAGATTGCACAAGAAGAAAATTTTGCAATACTTTTGCCTCCTTCTTTTCACTCCACAGGCAATCAATCATGTAGATCAGATCGTTCTTTTAAAATCTCGATACGATCATTTGGCGTGAAGATATCTGACTTTGAATGAAAAAGATTCCTTTTGTCTTCGGCCACTGATGTCTGGGAAAGTCGACCGCATTTTTGGGACTTCTAATGAAGAGGCTAATGTTTTTAGGTTTTCTTGTTCTTCAATGTACCCCTAATAACCCTGCTTAACGGTAGATCTATCCATTGTACGGTTTATCTGGACCGATTGTTCAAAATTTGAAAGAAATCAAAGGAGCACCATTTTTTTATCAAAACATCCTTTAATCTGGTTGAAAATGAAAAATCATTTTTTTTCTTTTGTTGTCACTAGTGGATATCTGTAACACCTTGAATTTGAAAAAAAAATCAATTGAAAATATTCCGTTGTTTTTGTTTTTGAGTAGTGCAGTGTCCGTATATCAAATTCATACCCTCCAGATTACGCTTCACCAGGTCAAAAAATAAGTATGGGGGACACGTTTGAAAAGGAGTATACTAAGTGACATATAAATCCGAACACCCAGTTTAAATGGTTTTATTTTAATAAAATTTTGTATAAGTACTTAATGAAGCATAATAAGTAAATGATAACAATTTTAAAATGATTGCACTGCTTCAAAGCCCTTTGACCTTTAATAATGTGTGGATGCACCCTGATGTGCTACGCATTCTCCAACGCGCCTAGGCATGCTTCTTGAGGTGGTCAATGTCCTCCTGTGGTATCTCATTCCAGGCAACCACCAACTCCTCTCGAAGTGCTTCTAGAGTCTGAGGAGGACGTTGCAAATTGAGCAATCTCCTACCCATCATATCCCACACGTGCTCAATTGGGGATAAGTCGGGAGATCTTGGTGGCCATGGTAACAATGTGACATCATTATGTTGAAAGAAGTCTATTGTGACTCTTGCAACATGTGGTCGGGCATTATCTTGTTGGAAAGTTGGATCTGCCAGGGTGTCAACATAGGGTAAAAGATGGGGTTCTAGAACTTCGTGGATATAACGCTGCGCGTTCATG
This sequence comes from Acanthoscelides obtectus, assembly GCA_963669975.1. NCBI lineage: Eukaryota > Metazoa > Arthropoda > Insecta > Coleoptera > Chrysomelidae > Acanthoscelides > Acanthoscelides obtectus. The sequence goes on from CAVLJG010000003.1 coordinate 14,158,129, forward strand.
TTACCTCTGATGAAGATTAAAGGTGACCTGGAACCATAAGCTATAGCACCCCAAACCATAACTCCAACAGTGTGATGAAAATATCTTTCAACAAAAAACTGTGGATTCCTCCTTTCACCACGTCGCCTTCTAAGTCCAGCTTCCCGAAGTCCCACTATACGGCCCCTATCAAACTCACTAAGTTGACGAAATCGTACAGGTCTCCGTACTCTAGGCTTCGTAACCGATCGTAAAAGATGTCAAGCACCAAAATCCGCCAACGTTGATTCTTTACTGCGGCTGAAATAATCATTTTTAGAGCGTTAGTGACTTAAAAAAAGCAGTATAAAAACCGGAATGTCCAACTGATAAGGCTGAAAATTTTTTCATTTGTTATTTACAGTAAGATAAATACATTCACCAACTTTTATTAAAATAAAACCATTTAAACTGGGTGTTCGGATTTATATGTCACTTAGTATATTTATAGTATAGTTACAAATGGTGGTAGAATTTTTCATAGCAATCTAGTTTGTTGCAATGTCTGCTTCATGCCTAGAAGATTGACGTGCACGCCAGTGCGAATAATCATGCACAAAACGATCTACATATAAATCCAATTGCAGTGATAACAGCAAAATGGCATAAGGAAAAAGTTACGAGTTACTATGCGAAGGCCGATCTTACGTGTGAAAGGCATTTCAAAGAAATCGAGTAGAATGTGCTTGTAGATCTGTTGGCGTCTCTCAGCCAGACATGTCTGCCATTTTTTGCTTAGTTCGTGGGTGAACGTCGTTGTAAAGATGTCGCGGAATGTAGATTATTTTAGATCTGCATTTTTTATTTTAATGAACACATAAAACCAAGCAGCATACTGCACACAGTGATTGCATCAAAATGAATGGACTCGTACATTTTAAAAATGTTACTCTTTAGTTGCTTGGTTTGTAAGGTGTAACCTTACATAGTACAGGGCGGCCGATATGTAACTGACTGGTTTATATCTTGAATATTTGTGAAATGAAATAAAATACGTCCACTTTTTCACTTTTTGGTAGGTTTCGGGAGGAATATTTTCAATCGCTTCCGTAATATTGTTCTTCAGCTGCTCTACAGTATTTGGTCTGTTGGCATCGTTATTTTTCGTATTAAGCTGCAATATTGCATGACTACACTAAGCTGTAGCTCCTGGATTAACTGATTTTGTATGGCCGCAAATGCAAGTCTTTTTTCAAAATAGTACATACTGACGTGCGACGAATACCTAGTTCTTGAGAACGATGTCTTGTAGACGTTTCAGGGCGCTCCACTACACTTTCGCGAACTCTCTCGATATTCTCCGGAGTACGAACAGTTCAAACACGGCCCGGCCCGACCTTGGCAAGTCTTTAGCTTTATCTGTTCAAATTTTTGCACCAACTGACGAATGGTGTTGACACTGGGCACATTATTTCGATCGAAATCTTGTCGTAGCTTCCGAATCATTGCAACAATATTTAAGTAAAACGTTTTAACAATACGAACCAGTTTTGGGATCGTCCAGCGATCCATGATGAATTGGACATAGGTGCTTTAGGCAACCACTACGGCGCCGTCTACAGAAACGCGTGTATCAAAAATGGCGCGCAATTTAAATCAGTCAGCTATATATTGGCCACCCTGTAGAATGGATTTTGATCCGTTATATTGTTGGACGTAAATTTCGGCAATCTGATGCGTTGTTTCCTGCTGAACCCTAGAGCCAATTGGTCCTGACTAGACTAGGCTTAGGCCACACATAAGTGAAATACCGTATGGTATGTCTCGACTTCGAACATTTTCAAAGTGACATATTCATTCCGGTAGGTGCACCAGTATATCTATGTATGGATCGAGTTCACATGTTAATGTACTCAGATATCATCACAATTCTATAAATGACTCCTTTCAGAAACCATACAGCGCTAAAGACGGTTCTTCTGTTCCTGGAACTTCAATACTTCACCCTGCCCTTCTGAAAATGCCTTAAGCCACCGACAAGCAACTCCAGTGTTGCCAGAACCTACGCTACATTGCCAATCGCATCCCTTAATTTGCATACCTCGTATGTAGGCCAGACTTTTTACGTTGACATACATACGGTGCCTCGACAAATCCTGGACATAACTTCCGGTCATTTTCTCCCGAACGTTGACTGGCAGGTGCTCTGCACTCCTTTTCTCCCGCAAAAAAGAGCATGATTCAGTTTCGAGCAAGTTGAGTCACTCCTAGCACTACTGGAGTAACTAAAAGTTTTAGAAATCTGTATAGCGCAAATGTAGTTGTTCGAACTCGTTAGGTGTAAAACTTTCGTTGACCCCAAATTCGGGCTCAGCATTGAAAAATACCGACACTCAAATTATAACTTAGGGACTGGATCTTAGGGCAGGCTTTTAGAGACCTGAGGATTTTAACCCAATACATCATGAACTGCCTTTTCCATATAAACAACAGCCTTGCTTTGTGCAGAACACACAGTGATGTTCATACAATACTACGTTTAAGAATAAACTATTGCCAGAGTACTATCAGGCAACAAGGTGTCAGAAGAGTCCAGAGTATCAGGGCAAAACATTTTCAATCATCTACCGAAAAGCTTCAGCGACACGCCTATTACCAAAAAAGAAAATTGTAAAAAGCTTCTTGATGTCCCGTGATTTTTATCGTACGTATAAATTTCTCCTGCATACTTTTTAAAACTTATATTTTATTGTTGATGATAATCTCTACTATTTTTTTAAGTCAGGTCCAACTTTTATGTCTTTGATCTGTCCAAGTAAATATTTATATGGGCATCAACAAATTTGAATTTGAAATTTTCATCTCTATAAGGGTAGTTTTTTGGTCCGAAGGTGAATTCTACGAGTGAGGGGATCTTTTTGACCACAAGTTCGGAAAAAATACATGGAAATACCATGCTCAAACATCTCGCATAGGAAACTCAATTTTCATCTTTTCCAGGGGTAGTTTTTGGACCCAGAGAAAAATTCTAGGCATCTATTTTATTTATTTATTTATTTCCAACAGGTGAAACCCAATTACAGGAAACGCTGAAAAAAATAAGAATTAAAGAGACATGGTTCTTAGACTTAAATCTATAGTATCACACATTCTAAATAAGATTGGATGATCTATAGCAGTTAATAATCGATGCACTGTCACTGTAAATATCACACGATTCAGTAACACTGTTCATGACGCAGCACATGAGATTAATTGGCGATTTTGTCATAACATTTGTACGGCCAGCTTGACAATAGAATGCCGTTTGTTGTCGACTCCCTAGCCTTGGAACGCGGAAACATATTTTTTCAAGTAAATTTTGACAGTCAATTTTATTGTGAATGAGGCCATACAAAAACGACAAAGCAAATATGTTTCGTCTTGTTGACAGTGAATCCAAATTGAAAAACTCTAATAGGGCACTATGGTCACAACCTCTTTCTGGATAAGAACCTGTGCATTTAAGGTGAAAATACTTTAAAGCTTTACGTTGAATGGCCTCAAGGATCACGACAGAATTTTGGTATATAGGAGACCAGATCAGATTCGCATACTCCAACTTGCTCCTGACAAAAGTAAAAAATAAAGTCATTAATGTATCAACATTGGAGAAACCCTTCCAGTTTCTGATACAGAAACCAAGTAGTCGAGTGGCAGCCGACGAGATATTGAGTATATGCTCAGTAAACGTTAGCTTGGTATCAAAAATGACTCCAAGGTCTCTATAAGAGGTGCATCTGTCTATAACCTGACCATTGATGTTATAATTATCATAAATTAAATAGTTAACTTTTCTTGTATAAGTCATAACGTTACATTTCGAAACATTCAGACTGAGACAGTTTCGTGAACACCATGACGAAATTAGAGCTAAGTCATCTTGCAACATGACGCAATCCTCGACTGTCTTGACTGACGTGCAGACTTTAAGGTCATCAGCGAAAAACAAATGGAAACACTTCAGTTCAAAAGACAAGTCATTAATAAATATTAAAAACAATAATGGACCTAGATTTGACCCTTGAGGTACCCCAGACGTGGCCCGATAGTAACTCGACCTATGACCATCATATTCGACAAATAACCTGCTATCCCTCAAATATGAATTCATGAGCGACAGCATTGCATCAGACATACCCACTGTTTTAAGCTTATCTAGAAGTGCATAATGATCAACTTGATCAAACGCCTTCTGAATATCTGTGTAGATGACATCAACTTGTCCCTGACCGTCCGGTACTTCAGAAATGTACTGAGTAATTAGAGCCAAGTTGGTGACCGTAGATCTGCCTCTCATAAACCCATGCTGATTCAGAGAGACTGCACCCCTGACCGAGCAGTAAACCGTTTCATAAGCGATGATCTCAAACAACTTGCTGAAATTGCACAGGATTGCTATTTGGCGATAGTTGGAAATATCAGAGATATCTCCACTTTTGTGAATAGGACATATTTTAGAGGTCTTCCAGATATTTGGATATGTCTCTGATTTTAGAATTACGTTGAATATGGAAGCCAGCGGTTTCGCTAGTATATGAATGCAATCTTTAACGAAAAAACTTGGAATACCATCACATCCAGACGTCATTTTGTTCTTTAATCTTTTCAAAGCCCTAATTACGTTTTACTCACTTATATTTTTTAAAGAAATGATATCGGTAGAATTATTCGTTGGAGGAGATGACCCTAGTAGACCAGACGGGATAAAAACTGTTGAAAAGAAGGTAGCAAAACTGTCCACTATATCCTGAGGCGTATCGCAGACATTCCCGTTAAGCATCATCCTTGGGGGATTCTAGATTGCTGTATTTTGATCTGGGCAAATGACCAGAATGTGCTAGGATCATTGACAATGGCATCCTCAACTAAGAACTTTTCTGATCCCAGATTCGGATTCAGCGTGAAATGATAGATGAGGATCATCATGGTCTGTCTCATGAATCTCGACCCCTTTTTTTGTGGGGCTATATTATCATCACGTCAAATTATTACCCGATTAGGATTATTTTGGAGACGCTCGCTACAGTGCACGTCGACACCAAAGCCATGTGTATAATAGAAAATAATCACTAGTGAAGCTTTCCGTTATAACTCCCAATTTGGTATAAATACCCTCCTGTCCGAAAAAGTAAAAAAAAAAATCCGCGAAAATAGTAAACCCGATAAATGCCTCTCCTTCAGATTTAATCTCTGTCTATAAATGCGCGGAGATGTACCGACCGTCGTGAATGTGACGATGATTAATCGCAAGGTCTGTGAAAGTTTTTTAATTTACGCAACGCATCGCGCGTCTGATGTCTTCAATAGACAGCGTGCGCTTTACAGCAATAGCCGTACCGTACCGGAAAATAATCGAAGATTCTTTTAAAAAAGTTTTCGAGTGACATTTTTTTTGCATGTTATATACTAAGTGACATATAAATCCGAACACCCAGTTTAAATGGTTTTATTTTAGTAAAAGTTGGTGAATGTATTTATCTTACTGTAAATAACAAGTGTAAAAATGTTCAGCCTTATCAGTTGGACATTCCGGTTTTTATACTGCTTTTTTTTAATTCACTAACGCCCTAAAAATAAATATTTCATCCGCAGTAAAGAATCAACGTTGGCGGATTTTGGTTCTTGACATCCTTTACGATCGGTTACGATTCCTAGAGTACGGAGACCTGTACGATTTCGTCAACTTAGTGAGTTTGATAGGGGCCGTATAGTGGGACTTCGTGAAGCTGGACTTTCTTTTCGGGCAATTGCAGTTAGAGTGCAAAGAAGTGTAGACACTGTGGTTAGGTGTTGTCAGGCATGGCTTCGAGAAGGTCGTACGCAAAGAGCAAGGGGCACTGGGCGCCGCCGTAGAACAACAGACCGTGAAGATCGCCGCCTAAGATTATTGGCCTTAAGGGACCGTTTCTCCACTACCAGGTCGATTGCAAATGAATGGTTTGCAGAACACGGAAGACCTATTGGCATGCGAAGTGTTTACCGACGAATGAGAAGTTTTGGCTTGTTTTCATACCGGCCACACTGGGTCCTCCCTTTAACTCGAGAACACCGACGTAATCGCCTTGAGTGGTGCAGACAACGGTCGCTCTGGGATCAGGAATGGAACAGTATTGTCTTTAGTGACGAGTCTCGATTTTGTTTAGGCATGCACGATGGTCGTGCCAGGGTTAGAAGGCCACGTGGTGAAAGGAGGAATCCACAGTTTTTTGTTGAAAGACATGTTCATCACACTGTTGGAGTTATGGTTTGGGGTGCTATAGCTTATGGTTCCAGGTCACCTTTAATCTTCATCAGAGGTAACATGAACGCGCAGCGTTATATCCACGAAGTTCTAGAACCCCATCTTTTACCCTATCTTCACACCCTGGCAGATCCAACTTTCCAACAAGATAATGCCCGACCACATGTTGCAAGAGTCACAATAGACTTCTTTCAACGTAATGATGTCACATTGTTACCATGGCCACCAAGATCTCCCGACTTATCCCCAATTGAGCACGTGTGGGATATGATGGGTAGGAGATTGCTCAATTTGATACGTCCTCCTCAGACTCTAGAAGCACTTCGAGAGGAGTTGGTGGTTGCCTGGAATGAGATACCACAGGAGGACATTGACCACCTGATCAGAAGCATGCCTAGGCGCGTTGGAGAATGCGTAGCACATCAGGGTGCATCCACACATTATTAAAGGTCAAAGGGCTTTAAAGCAGTGCAATCATTTTGAAATTTTTATCATTTACTTATTATGCTTCATTAAGTACTTAGGTATACAAAATTTTATTAAAATAAAACCATTTAAACTGGGTGTTCGGATTTATATGTCACTTAGTATATGATGAATAATCTGGGGACATGTTGGAAAACGTTCGGCAATAGCAAGAAATCTATCGCAAAGTAAAATACCAATAGAAATAACGTTGTCTTCACAGAGGCCTATCAGAATTTTTGGCTTGCTAAAAACGCAATAAGCCTTTTTATTTTCTTCTCAGAAAGAATACTGCCAAGCGCACGCCTATGGCAGCAAGAATACACGCACAGCATTTGTTAATAATAATTTACCTTTTTGGGGACATGGTTAATGTGTTTATTAAATATCTTCAATGTGATGTGTGATCAGTAGCTGGCTCCACGGAGCTTTGTTGAAACTTATCAATTAAAAACAATCGAATTATTGGAAATATACTAAGTGACATATAAATCCGAACACCCAGTTTAAATGGTTTTATTTTAATAAAATTTTGTATAAGTACTTAATGAAGCATAATAAGTAAATGATAAAAATTTCAAAATGATTGCACTGCTTTAAAGCCCTTTGACCTTTAATAATGTGTGGATGCACCCTGATGTGCTACGCATTCTCCAACGCGCCTAGGCATGCTTCTGATCAGATGGTCAATGTCCTCCTGTGGTATCTCATTCCAGGCAACCACTAACTCCTCTCGAAGTGCTTCTAGAGTCTGAGGAGGACGTATCAAATTGAGCAATCTCCTACCCATCATATCCCACACTTGCTCAATTGGGGATAAGTCGGGAGATCTTGGTGGCCATGGTAACAATGTGACATCATTATGTTGAAAGAAGTCTATTGTGACTCTTGCAACATGTGGTCGGGCATTATCTTGTTGGAAAGTTGGATCTGCCAGGGTGTCAAGATAGGGTAAAAGATGGGGTTCTAGAACTTCGTGGATATAACGCTGCGCGTTCATGTTACCTCTGATGAAGATTAAAGGTGACCTGGAACCATAAGCTATAGCACCCCAAATCATAACTCCAACAGTGTGATGAACATGTCTTTCAACAAAAAACTGTGGATTCCTCCTTTCACCACGTCGCCTTCTAACCCTGGCACGACCATCGTGGTGCAGACAACGGTCACTCTGGGATCAGGAATGGAACAGTATTGTCTTTAGTGACGTGTCTCGATTTTGTTTAGTCATGCACGATGGTCGTGCCAGGGTTAGAAGGCGACGTGGTGAAAGGAGGAATCCACAGTTTTTTGTTGAAAGACATGTTCATCATACTGTTGGAGTTATGGTTTGGGGTGCTATAGCTTATGGTTCCAGGTCACCTTTAATCTTCATTAGAGGTAACATGAACGCGCAGCGTTATATCCACGAAGTTCTAGAACCCTATTTTTTACCCTATCTTGACACCCTGGCAGATCCAACTTTCCAACAAGATAATGCCCGACCACATGGTGCAAGAGTCACAATAGACTTCTTTCAACATAATGATGTCACATTGTTACCATGGCCACCAAGATCTCCCGACTTATCCCCAATTGAGCACGTGTGGGATATGATGGGTAGGAGATTGCTCAATTTGCAACGTCCTCCTCAGACTCTAGAAGCACTTCGAGAGGAGTTGGTGGTTGCTTGGAATGAGATACCACAGGAGGACATTGACCACCTGATCAGAAGCATGCCTGGGCGCGTTGGAGAATGCGTAGCACATCAGGGTGCTCCACAGATTATTAAAGGTCAAAGAGCTTTAAAGCAGTGCAATCATTTTGAAATTTTTATCATTTACTTATTATGCTTCATTAAGTACTTATACAAAATTTTATTAAAATAAAACCATTTAAACTGGGTGTTCGGATTTATATGTCACTTAGTATATACACAGCGAGTCCAAAGATAAGTTTTAATATATGGTAACAAGAGTGAGAAAATTTATCATATTTGCATTTACTGGTAATAAAAGAACAAATTAAGAAAGCAATTAATGAGAAACGTATGCTACTTTAATCCATCTTGTTTTTATGAAAACTGTATTGGGACTATGCTTCATTTTTCTTAAAGCTTAAGCGATGAAATAAATACACCCTCTTTTCCTCTTGCTGTTAAATTCAAAACATGAGTTAAAGCAACTTTAAGTATACAATCACATATTTCCAATAGGAAAGAAATATTTTCAAATTTTATGTTATTTTTATTGGGACTAAATAAAAGTTTGTCTCAAAAAATGTTTTTCGTCTGTTTATATTTTACTTTCAACTATTAATGACTAATTTAGTAATTTTTATCTAATTAACATATATTTTATTAATAATAAACTCTAAAACTCCTTACTTTATTCTTATAACATATTACGTACGAGCCCCTTCCCACTTCAGTTGGCCCACTTGAAGATTTGTCATCATAAAACAAATAAACTATGTGCGAATAAATGCGCGAAGTTAACAAAGTAACAATTGAAAGATTACCATTGGGTAACATCACCTTTATTTTTTATTACGGCTGAAATTCTTTGGGGCATAGTGTTAACCAAGTTTTGGCAAAAATTTGGTGTAAAACAATCTCATATTTCTTGAAGCTTTTGTCTCAGTTCGGTGATTGTACGAGCAGGATGTTGTCGTAGAACCTTTTTCATCTCGTGCCACAAAGTTTCAATAGGTGAGAGATCAGGACTGCTAGAAACCCATTTCAAAAGTGGTACATTATTTTCGTCCATCCATTTTATAGCCTTTTTTGAGGTATGGCACGCTGCACCATCTTGCTGAAACACAAAATCTTGGCCGAATGTCAAACATTCTTCCACCACTGGTAAAAGCGATTCTTCTAAAATTGACAAATATTTGTTTGAATCCACATTTCCATCAATAAAATGAAGTTTTTCTACTCCTTTAGATGACTTACTGCCCCAGAATGGATGCTGGAAATTTCACTTTTCTCTTCAGACAGTCAACATGGAATGCTTCATTTTTTTTGCGAATAACTCTACTGCGACTGTCACCAACACAAACTTCGAATCGGGCCTCACCACTCCATTGTATTGCACACCATTGTTGAGGTGTCCATTGTCTATGTTCTTTAGCCCATCTAAGCCGATTTTTCTTTTGCAGTGGAGCTACTAGTGGCTTTTCTTTGGCCTATAAACAAGTTGTGCAACTTCAGGGTTTTTCACTTTTGTTTATAAGAAAACTTACCTTGCAAGTGCTAAATCCCAGTTTGTGGGCCTCTCTATGAGTTGTGGACCTCGAAATTCTCCTTCCAACAGCGGCTCTCCACAGAGCACTTAATTGTAAATGTTTTTCACGATTATTCTTAATGCATTTATGATATTACTTTTTTTCACATATCGTGGCTTAATATTAACTGAACCAGTTACGTTATATCTTCTAACAATATTTGTCACACTGTACCGCGATAAGTCTAACAAACTTGCAATTTCTGAGTTTAATTTCCCAGAATTAAAAAATTTAATTATCAGTAACCAAATTTTCTCACTAATAACCCATTTTGAAAACCTTAACTACCCAAAACTATTTTAAACGTATTCTGACAGCTGTGATTAATAAAAACAATTGTCATGGCTTTTATTTTTCACCGCCACCTATGCGTTATAGACTTATTTTGCATTGAAATGAAAATAGGTTGATATGCTGTAATTGCAACATGTGTTATTTTTATGCTGCAAATTTGATTAGGTAGTGATAAAGTTGGTGTTTTCTACTATATATTATCAAAGTATTCATTGCTAATATTTTATACGTATAACACCCTGCTACATTTTTATTATTTGTGTTTGATAAGAAAAAACTAAGATTTCAATAGTTGGGCCAACTGAAGTGGGAAGGGGCTCGTAAATATGGTAGTCGTATTTATATCTATTAGTATGCATGTCCAATTGATCAAAGAAATCAAACTTACTTCTATTTTGGCGAACCGTCTAATGTTAAAAATCTGAAAATTGGAATGTTTATTATAATGAGTATGTATTTAGCACAATAATTAACTAACTTAATCATCAGACCTTAGAACCAAGTTACTTGCCAAGGAAAATCAATCTTGATGGGTTTGCATCGTTTTATTACGAAATTCCCATGGCTACCTTCCAGCTCCACCATCAGATCAGTTCCATGTCGTAATAGATAATAGTGCATTCTAATATTAGACGTCCTCCTTAATGGACTTAAAATGACGTCGCTTTATTTACTGTGTTTCGCTCATAAAGCCATTACCTATAGCATAGTGATTACTGATACTACTTGTCACGTGCCAAAATCTCGTAACCTTTCTTTTTATTATTCTGGTCACTTATCAGCAATTTGAATTTCTCTTTATTGATTATAGAGTGCCCATTCCTAAACCAAACCCTTTTTGATGATTTCATTTTGGTAAATTTCGTAGCTTATTGATTGTAGAATTTCACACGTATTACATTCTCAGCGACTCAGTATTGTATTGAAATCTTTTGGACACTAATGTTATAGTATTATTAACGACAGTCTGAGAAATTTCCTCATAAAATATTGTTGGTCCTTCATAGACAGATTTGTTTCTGCCTACAGTCTGTCCATAAGCAATCAGCGCGCCATCTTGTAATTTTTACACGTACTTGCCGTATATGAATGTTTACCTTCCTATCAAGATACCTTCTGTTAAAATTTACCTTACTATCAAGATACCTTCTTTACCGGCTTTTATCTGTTCCTTTTGATGTTCTGTCAAACGTGCCTTTTCAGGGCCACTTATTCAACCTTCTTTTAGGGGGTTGCGTGCGCAGACTGTCCAGCGCCATTTTGTTTCCGATGCGATTTTGGTTATATGCGGGCGTTTTTTCGTTAACTTCCAGTTTATGGAGTATTACCCTTTTATTTTGTACCTTACGTTTAGTTTTCTTGGTTTGGGTACTACCCCTTCCATCTTCGAATGGGATTTTAACCTCCAGTGGTAAGTTCTCTTTTGTATACTATCGGAACATGTCCATTATTGATTTTGCTGAAGAAGTTCAATATCTGATTCCTTTTAGTGGAAAGCCATTGTGGAGAACCACCATTCACACTCCTCCAGCTTTGTTTTGTAGCTGCCTTGTAGCTGTTTCGCGGCCGATTTTGTTGGAAGCCATCTCTTCCCCTTTATAAAAACCCTGATGTGAACAGGGTTTTTTTATACCATAAATTTTGAGAACGAGGCAAGCAGCCCCTACCTTGTGACGTTCCTTACGTAACTGCTCACTACTGGCCACTGATTTTTGAGAGCTGAGAATATCACAGCTACGCCTAGAGCTGTAACTGGAAGAAGACCATGGTCTAGATAAGTTTAGGTTTAGGCGTTGAAATATTTGTAAGACCTATATTTGTAGAGCCTTGGTACGTGTACTATGGTAAACATTTTGCAGGGTTAATTATTACGGTCTATTAATTTTATTGTCAGGTAGTTTTTAATAACATCTTTCCTTTTAACTTGCGTTCCAGTGGTGGAGCATATGTGCTGCTTGTTTTGGCAATATATTGTTGTTCTTTTTTAGATATTTTGTTTTATTTGGCTCTCTGTATACAGTTAATTAGGTTTCATCATTAGTATTAGATTTTTTTTTCTTTGTGTGGTGATCAAGCAAAACAAGTTCCGACTAAAAACTCTTGACAGCTGTTTTGCTTTGACTGATCCTTAGATTTCATTTATAGTTATTTACTAATTTATTATTATATTTAAATAAAAAAAAGGAAAGAGGAATCATACCACCATTTCTTCATATTTATAAAAAAAGGCGTGGCATACTACTCTATAGAGCGGTAACACTGTTGATGATTTGAACACTGTAGATAATGATGTAGGTACAAATACAAATTTGGTCTGCTGTTAATAGTCTTTTCCTGAACAAAGCTAAAACTCAGAGCATGAGTTTCACTTTGAAGAATTTTACGACAATGAATTAGTTGCTCAAAAATAGGATTAATAAAGTTTCTTTAAGCTCCTCATAGTAACCACGGTGCCCTGGTATTTATGCTTCTGCCTTCGCGGCTGCTTCGGTATAAAAAATAAAGACTACTAGTACATCGCCATTTCACGGTATCCGTAATATTGAACTCCAAATGACGGCATTTAATTTATTGTTTATTGTCATGAAATCCAAACGTATACAGGTATATAATATACTAAGTGACATATAAATCCGAACACCCAGTTTAAATGGTTTTATTTTAATAAAAGTTGGTGTATGTATTTATCTTACTGTAAATAACAAGTGAAAAAATTTTCAGCCTTATCAGTTGGACATTCCGGTTTTTATACTGCTTTTTTTTAATTCACTAACGCTCTAAAAATGAATATTTCAGCCGCAGTAAAGAATCAACGTTGGCGGATTTTGGTTCTTGACATCCTTTACGATAGGTTACGATGCCTAGAGTATGGAGACCTGTACGATTTCGTCAACTTAGTGAGTTTGATAGGGGCCGTATAGTGGGACTTCGGGAAGCTGGACTTTCTTTTCGGGCAATTGCAGTTAGAGTGCAAAGAAGTGTAGACACTGTGGTTAGGTGTTGTCAGGCATGGCTTCGAGAAGGCCGTACGCAAAGAGCAAGGGGCACTGGACGCCGCCGTAGAACAACAGACCGTGAAGATCGCCGCCTAAGATTATTGGCCTTAAGGGACCGTTTCTCCACTACTAGGTCCATTGCAAATGAATGGTTTGCAGAACACGGAAGACCTATTGGCATGCGAAGTGTTTACCGACGAATGAGAAGTTTTGGCTTGTTTTCATACCGGCCACACTGGGTCCTCCCTTTAACTCGAGAACACCGACGTAATCGCCTTGAGTGGTGCAGACAACGGTCACTCTGGGATCAGGAATGGAACAGTATTGTCTTTAGTGACGAGTCTCGATTTTGTTTAGGCATGCACGATGGTCGTGCCAGGGTTAGAAGGCGACGTGGTGAAAGGAGGAATCCACAGTTTTCTGTTGAAAGACATGTTCATCACACTGTTGGAGTTATGGTTTGGGGTGCTATAGCTTATGGTTCCAGGTCACCTTTAATCTTCATCAGAGTTAACATGAACGCGCAGCGTTATATTCACGAAGTTCTAGAACCCCATCTTTTACCCTATCTTGACACCCTGCCAGATCCAACTTTCCAACAAGATAATGCCCGACCACATGTTGCAAGAGTCACAATAGACTTCTTTCAACATAATGATGTCACATTGTTACCATGGCCATCAAGATCTCCCGACTTATCCCCAATTGAGCACGTGTGGGATATGATGGGTAGGAGATTGCTCAATTTGCAACGTCCTCCTCAGACTCTAGAAGCACTTCGAGAGGAATTGGTGGTTGCCTGAAATGAGATACCACAGGAGGACATTGACCACCTGATCAGAAGCATGCCTAGGCGCGTTGGAGAATGCGTAGCACATCAGGGTGCATCCACACATTACTAAAGGTCAAAGGGCTTTAAAGCAGTGCAATCATTTTGAAATTTTTATCATTTACTTATTATGCTTCATTAAGTACTTATACAAAATTTTATTAAAATAAAACCATTTAAACTGGGTGTTCGGATTCATATGTTACTTAGTATATTTTTCAGCTTAATCGGTTAAAGCTAGTTGGTTCAAAATTCAGTTTGAAGATTTGTGTCCCCAGTATACAAACATGCTAGCATCTCAGCTTGTAATAAAATTGTAGTCTGTAACTGTCGTCTATGGTTCCTTCATAAAAACAATTTTCGATGATCGTAATTTGGTAGTTGTATCTCGTGGGAAGGCAGTGGGAAGTAAAGACGGTTGAATGAGCGCTATAACCACAAAATGCTCTTCGTAAACGAATGCTATGCGTGGAGGTATATCGATTTCTTAAGCAATATAGTGTTTCCAAGAAACCTCATAGAAGCAAAAATTGTACGTTTCGTAGTTTATGGGATACGAATTTTTTTCTTAGTAAGGTCAGGTTTATATGAAATCTGACTAATTAGTCATAACGCAAATTTAGAAAGGAGATAAAGCATTAAAGTAACTTGAATCTCGACTAAATGTGTATAAGAACGATAAGGTTCCTCTCTTGTAAGGATTTTCATTAGCCATCATAAATACACGCATTGGAAATAATCTGCATACATTGGATTGAATTTGAATGCATACAGATTTAGAATAAATGCAGTTATCATGATTTAAGGCACCATGGTTCAGCATATTTGCTACGTTTGGCTTTTTTCGAAAAGAACTCGTCGAAAACACCCGCATGGGTATCATGTGAAAAACCTATAAAACGTCAAGAAAATCTATAAGATGTCATCTTGCAAACTAGGTAGTTTTTAGGGCGCAAACAGTCATTCCACGTTCGCTCACTAGGATCGTTGAGAACGTCCATCTAAGGAGAAATCACTCAACTATACTACACGCATTATTGGTTGCATATGTTGCGTGAAGCCAAATGGTCCTTTCCTGTAGTTTTTATCTCTGAGAGGAAAGTTGGTTGAATAGCAATCTGGATGATTATGTGTATTGGTCTGCATGTGTATAAAATCAGTGTTATTTGCTGTGAGAGAAAATCATTACTGAATATGCTGCCAATGAAGTATATCTATTGGCTGTGCCCGACGGGTTATTTTTATGTTGTGCTTTCTGAAGAGAGGTTATGTTCAAAGTTATAAATTACGAAAAACTGAGGAGAATTGCGGGAAATCATCACCGCGCCCGCGTTGTGTGTAATTACTGTTAGCGTGTATATGGCTTGTAATTCGACAGTGTACAGTGAATATAATTATTTCTTATCTCTCTCATTTTTTGAGATTCAGCAAATTCGTATATGTAATTTCCAGAATGGATAATAAAAAGTGGATGCGTAACTAATTTCTAGCTTTGAATCTCAATTAAGTGTATTTGAGACAAGAACCCAATGTAATTATGATCAACACATACAACTTACAGCTTACACCTCCAGTAATGCCATCTCATAAGCAGATATTACATCACATCAGAGCCAAAGAATGATAACAAGCCTCATAACGTTTAGGCAACACGTACAACTAAGTGCTAAGTTAATGTCTTGTAGAAAAACCTACATAATGTCAAAAAAATCGGCATAATGTCACTTTTCAAGATACGTGATACCCGTGCCGATTTACTCATGAAACGTCTTTTGATCTAGACTGCAGGTAAGCAAGGTTTTGTGAACATTTTCCTGAATTTTCAAAGTATTACAAGCGAACAATCTCAATAAGTTAGAGTAAGTATTCTCAAAAAGTTGGTCCGCAAAGTTGGGGTTTTCCTTTACATGACGTGTAGATCTTGAAAACATAAGCAATTTTTCTTAGTACCATATACACCAATGTCTTAAGGGAACCGCGATAAAGGGCTCTGCAACATCAAAAATATCTGATTACCGTCCTGTAGCCGCGACATCACCGACTGGTACAAGGTCACTGCCTCAACCCGACGACAGAACTGGTCGGGGTCAGTGTGTCAGGTCAGTATGCAACCTTCAACCGACGGTTACGGTCACGCATGTAGAGGTAATCGCGTAGACGAGAATCCCTCAACAAGCACTAGAGACGTGGCTAGAGAAGTGCAAGTATCAAAAACTAAAGTGTGGCAAACGCTGCGTGAAGAGGAGCTGTATCCGTTTCACGTCCAACGTGTACAAGCCCTTCAACCTGACGATTTTCCAGCAAGAGTGCGGTTTTGTGAGTGGTTGTTGCATCAACATGACAATAATCCGGACTTTTTGAAGTGCATATTGGTGACAGACGAATCTGCGATCACGCGTAATGGGTTGAATAACTTTCGCAACACATGTTTGGTCAGTAGAAAATCCGCACGCTGTCCGTCGGGCACATTTTCAACAAACATTTTCGGTGAATGTTTGGGCTGGCATGGTGAACGGTATGCTCATTGGACCATTTATTCTCGCAAATCGATTGGACGGGATGCAATACCTAGACTTTTACGCAACATTTTGCCTTCCTTGTTAGAAGATGTGCCATTCAGCTGATTTCATTTTCTGTTGGAGCGGTATGATTTCGGGCAGAGACGTACTTAGTCCTTCTCATCAACGGGAGAGTGAGTACTTTTTCCTTTATTTTTTTTTTACTTGGTCGCCCTCGTATCACTACACATTACCTTTGTTATTTCAAGGGTAGTTGTTTCTGAAAAGGAAAACCCCAACTTTGCGGATACCCTGTATAATATCGAGATTTGAATTTGGGCAAAATTTTCACGTTGCAAAGCAACTGTCCACCAGTTTAGATTGTCTGAACGCTGTCAGCAGGTAACACGTTCCAAGAAAAATCGAATAATGTGGCAACCGTAACATATGCATACTATTCCAATGAATCACTGTTCTTAGTGTGTGCATATATTAAAGCCACGCATATTTCCAACGCATTTATGCATGCGCTTAGAAATGCAAATATGCGTTAAGAAGGGCGCTTAAACTATATACAGTCTCTTGAACGGTTTTAATATTCACCAAATCTATACAATGAGAGACCCTCAAGGGTTTTAACGTCAGAAGTTAGAACAATTCAAAACAGGATGAAATTTGGCATAGCTGTAGAAATAAAAAGCAGGTTTTAATTCACCAGAAGTGGTTCTAATATACTAAGTGACATATATCCGAACACCCAGTTTAAATGGTTTTATTTTAATAAAAGTTGGTGAATGTATTTATCTTACTGTAAATAACAAGTGAACAAATTTTCAGCCTTATCAGTTGGACATTCCGGTTTTTATACTGCTATTTTTTTAATTCACTAACGCTGTTGTCAGGCATGGCTGCGAGAAGGCCGTACGCAAAGAGCAAGGGGCACTGGACGCCGCCGTAGAACAACAGGCCGTGAAGATCGCCGCCTAAGATTATTGGCCTTAAGGGACCGTTTCTCCACTACCAGGTAAATTGCAAATGAATGGTTTGCAGAACACGGAAGACCTATTGGCATGCGAAGTGTTTACCGACGAATGAGAAGTTTTGGCTTGTTTTCATACCGGCCACACTGGGTCCTCCCTTTAACTCGAGAACACCGACGTAATCGCCTTGAGTGGTGCAGACAACGGTCACTCTAGAATCAGGAATGGAACAGTATTGTCTTTAGTGACGAGTCTCCATTTTGTTAGCCATGCACGATGGTCGTGCCAGGGTTAGAAGGCGACGTGGTGAAAGAAGGAATCCACAGTTTTTGTTGAAAGGCATGTCCATCACACTGTTGGAGTTATGGTTTGGGGTGCTATAGCTTATGGTTCCAGGTCACCTTTAATCTTCATCAGAGGTTACATGAACGCGCAGCGTTATATCCAGGAAGTTCTAGAACCCCACCTTTTAGCCTATCTTGACACCCTGGCAGATCCAACTTTCCAACAAGATAATGCCCGACCACATGTTGCAAGAGTCACAATAGACTTCTTTCAACATAATGATGTCAAATTGTTATCATGGCCACCAAGATCTCCCGACTTATCCCCAATTGAGCACGTGTGGGATATGATGGGTAGGAGATTGCTCAATTTGCAACGTCCTCCTCAGACTCTAGAAGCACTTCGAGAGGAGTTGGTGGTTGCCTGGTATGAGATACCACAGGAGGACATTGACCACCTGATCAGAAGCATGCCTAGGCGCGTTGGAGAATGCGTAGCACATCAGGGTGCATCCACACATTATTAAATGTCAAAGGGCTTTAAAGCAGTGCAATCATTTTGAAATTTTTATCATTTACTTATGCTTCATTAAGTACTTATACAAAATTTTATTAAAATAAAACCATTTAAACTGGGTGTTCGGATTTATATGTCACTTAGTATACAGGGTGACTTTGAAGTTGAGTCATTAATTTTCAGATAATGGTTGTAGAAGGAAGATAAACCAGAATATGTGTGTAAAAATAAAAAAAAATTAAAAAAAAATTTTTACCTTGTTTTATAAAGTATCCTCCCGACAAGTATTTCAGTGCGGACCTGTATTTGATCGTGAGGTCCCCTGTGAGGTCTTAAGTCACCTGATTCACGAGCCCGTTGTACTACATTAACAAAGGCACGAGGGGTTGGTTGCACTCGACTGGGAAACCGATTCGCATAAACATGTGCCATTTTTTATTTCGTTTGAGCCACGCAACAGACACTATTCACACGCTAACCGACAGACACTGACTGTATGTATAACTGAACTGAATAAAATACTTAATTGCAAAAACATCGTTCCAAATTCTTTCGCTTTTTGTTTCCGATGCGATGAACCGGTAAGGCGGATTATATCCGTTGTTGCCAAACACGAGTACATGATATTATTATTGAGACAGGGCGGTACTCAAACTTCCAAAGGGCTATAACTTTGTTACTTTAATTTTACCAGAAAAATGGTAAGGAAAAAAACATTTCTTTTGATCAGATCTACTCACTGTTAAATAAATGACTCAACTTCGAAGTATATCGAATGTATATCGTTTCAATGTAGAAACGTACAGAAAGGCGGAAAAGTTTCAGTCTCGGTCAAAAATTGATGTTATCGATATGAAAAAAATAACGTCAAGTGGGTTGACCCTCAGACAGATTGTAAAAAAAATTTTTCAGTCCTTCACATAATATTAACCTTGTTTGAAAATTTCATCAAATCAGGTCAGTAATTTCCAAGTTATGGACAGGCCAAGAAATAGCAGACAGAGAGACCGATAGACCGACTGAAATAAGTGAATTATTTCTTGGACAACACCCAAAAAACGGAAAATCTCATTTTCGAATTTTTTCGCGATTGCAGTACTGCCCACCAGTAAAACGGGAGATTACTCAAAGAAGAACATATGCATTTTCATCATATCATTGACATGTTCAGCCCACGGTACCCCATGGGTGTTTAGGCGGTAGGCCTTCGTGGTAATTGGGTATAAAAAAATATCACTGTCATGTTCATGCAATATACCAGTTTAATTCCTAAAACACGTTTCCCAGCAAAAGTCATTTCAATATTGAATATTTCTAGAAAACTAACTAAGACAAATATACTTTTCCAAAAACAAATTCAAGACCACGCGTTTACCGCAATTATATGTGAACATAAGAAATTGTATGCCTCCTCCGGTTAAATCAAGTAGTTTGAGTTTGGTAGGATTCCCGTCACTATCACTATGACAATTCAAAGAATAAAGTAGATCAATCAATAAAAACATGTGTGCTGTATCTTTGAGAACTAATTTAACCAAGGAATCTTCAGATATACGCTAGTATTCTTCAATACAGGGTCCGTCAGAAAGAACGCATGTTTTTCAAATGGATATTACATCGAGTGGGCTGGTCCCGTGTCGGCGGGGAAGGACGTGGTGGATAGTGGGAGAAGTGCCGTTTCAGTTGCAAGATGGTTTGGAACGTTGAGCATCGTGTGTTCATGTACGTGTACGTTCGGTACGTTCGATCGCAACTTTCGTGTTCCACGTCGTGGGACAGTACCAGACCGTAACACCATTTTGAGATGGCTGGAAGCATTCAACACAACAGGTAATGTGATGAAGAAAAAACCGCCAAGGCCAAACCCGACTGTTAGAACCCCCGAAAACGTAGAGAGAGTGAGAGTTGACACGCTGCAAAGCCCGAATCGTTCCGTCCGATTGCGTGCCAGTTCCCTAGGGATCCACGCGTCCTCTGTACGTCGCATCTTGAAGAAGGATTTGGTGTTCCATCCTTACAAAATCTAAGTTTGTCAACCACTGTTGCCAGGGTATTATGCACAACGTGTTAATTTTGAACCGCTCATGACTGAACAGTTAGATAACAATGACATGACGTTGTTTATGAGTGATTAAGCACATTTTCATTTACGATGGATACGTCAATAAACAAAATTGTCGATATTAGTCTCCAGTGAAACCCCAACAGTTGCATGAGCACCGCCTGCATTCTCCGAAAGTTACAGTTTGGTGCATTACATGTACATGCTGAACAACTTATTTTCCGGAACTTCGACGTCGACGTGTCCGTCTCAGAACAGTGTGGTTCCAATAAGACGGGACAACATCTCACACAGCTCGCACTTCGATGAAGCTTCTTCGCCAAAAATTCCCAGGACGTCTCATTTCACGTCATGGCGATATTCCATGGCCCCTCGCATCCCGGACCTGTCAACGGGTGATTTTTTTATGGGGCTACCTGAAATCAAAAGCCTCGGACCCTCGTCGATTTGAAGGAGGAAATAAGAAGATAAGTAACCTAAATTCCTGGCCGACGCAACGGGCTTATTTCGAGAGAGGCTTGATTCCTGCATTTCGGCTCAAGGGCACCATATGGCCGACATAGTGTTTAGAACGTAAATTTTGTTTTACTCAAAAAATGGTCTGTATTTCTGAGTATTTTGTTATAATAAAGTATTTTTCCCATACTTATTTTGACTGTACTACTCATTAAAAAACGTTGCGTTCTTTCTGACGGACCCTGTATAACATGCAACTAATATGAGAAAGCACATTTTTATTATTGATCACAACACTTCTGGTACGTTCTTTAACAAATTATGTATGCTTAACAAATTATCTAAAACATTAAGAATATGTTCATGTCTCCAACAGGAGTTGATACATATTTTTTTGCCGCTAAATTGTAATTCACGTTCTGCAAACTCTATCTGGCCTACAACACTATAATTTTCCGGTTCTATTCTTTCCCTACAGGTAGTCTGATCTTTCATATACGCTGCACAACTAGTGTGCCTATTTTCTTCTCTGCGAAAACTTGCAACCAGAATTCAATTTTCAATACCATATGGAATCGACTTCCAATGTTCTGTAATGCACTGCAACATTCTCCTGTTCCTCAAGCACTTCGTTCAACTCTTGACCGAATTTTCTATAGACTGCACTTTTTGATGGAAAACACAGATTTAACTTCTGTTGACGGCAGTATCACAAGGTGTTTCAGCGGAGAAATTCCTTTTGCATTCAAAAATTCTGTTGATAAACTGACAATTCATGCCAGCTACCGCTTGTGCACCTCTAACAAAATTGAATTTTCAAAAACTCCCCATTGGCCCAGAAATGAATCCTGTATACCTATAGTTTCCTTCTTTATGGACACAAGATCAGTTAAAACAGCTGCTTTCTTACAGTTCCACTTCTGTATTATTTCTTCTTGTATATTGTCTTTAACTTTTCATATCTTGCTTTTTTTCTTTTAAGCACTACACATACATGAACATTCTTCTTTGCTGTCCCCACATTATCTCTTCGTTTATTTCTTAACAAAAGCATCACGTTAAGATTTGTCTTTTGATTTTCAAAGAATTTCGTATGTTTGTACTAGCCCTCCTGGGAAGAGTTCCTGCAGGCGCCCTTAATAATTGGTAGGATATTTGTCAAACAGACATCGAGACCAGTCACTGTCGCACAGTGGCGAAGCGTCCATGTAACCATTGTTACCATTGGTAACAGTTAAAAATCTTAAAAATAGATATTTATGACTAAGTACTGTGACATAAGTTCATTTATTTGTTTACCAACAGCGATATGTAATAGTAATTAAGTAAATAGCAAATTAGCCCCACGAAAATAATGCGCCCTATAGTGTCTAGGTTTTGCGAACACGATGAAGCGGACTCGTCTCGACTTGGTTGTCGGTTGTTACCATTTTCGTTTATGGATACACTTGGTAATCCGTCGGGGACCGTCGGCACCGGTTCGTGTCTTATCGCGGTCGCCCGAGTGCGTGGGGCGCTGCAACTATTATGTGGGCTTGTTACCATTTTTTAATTTGGTTACTCTCTTTCTCACTCGTTAGTAGCCGTTTTGGTTACCGGCTGTGTAGTGTGCGTGCAATTAAATATGGTTGAGTGTCGCTGCGTAATCGATCAACTACTTGAAAGTCTCCTTGTAAAAAAAGGAGATCATTGAAAATGGAAGACCA